>PVKU01000113.1:412562-590591 GCA_004027475.1 Anoura caudifer
CGGCCACACCCCCTCTGGAAAGGGGCTGCCTTTCTCTCTCAGTCACACTTCTCCACAGCATTGTCCCCAGGGCAGGAAATCAAGGGGATGATAACTCCAATGCACACTGGGACCCTGGTTCCCTGAACTTCACCAGTCTTGCCTCTCTGTCTCCCCAGACACCACAAAGGCAGACCACTTTTTGTGGCCCGTTTCTGAGGTCCGGTGACGAGGAACCCCATCCCTGAACTCCCCCACTCCTCCCATGAAACTGTGCGGAGAGACATTCTAGAAAGAACACACAACTTCTTGAGAGCATGTCTTTTCTGGAATACACCACAGGGCAAGGTGGGAGAGGATGTCCTGGGGAAGGAGACCCCTGGGGGGTGAGGCGGATGACCAAGGATGTGTGAATGTGGAGAAAACCCCACACTGGGGTCTTCCTTGTTCCGTGCCCCGGTTTCAACTCATAGGGAGTAGCGTCCATTATGGGGTAGGACTTTCTGAAAGTCCAGGAACCAAAAGAGAAATACAAAGGGGTGGGTGGACTCAGCCCCTCGGCCTAGAGCTCACCTGATGTGAACGGAATGCCTGTCTCAGGCAGGGTCCAACCCAGAGACAGAAAACGCAGTCACATCATGAATGGTAGCAGGGAGTCAAAGTGACAGGGTCGGCGATGAGGAGGGACGGCGTTCTCGGAGTGGAGGAGGGCACCGTGCTAGGCCAGCCAGTCCACGGCGAATACTCAGGAAAGACCCCTCAGTGCCCCCTGCTGGAGCCCCAATGCCTGATGCACACGAGGTGGGCTCCCCACACCTGCCTACGGACCAGACTTTGTGGAGGAAATCGAATCTGGTGAACACGCGATGGAGAAAAGCGAAGGCACCCCCTTCTGCCCAGTGATGGGTGAGGCCCCGCAGACTCCATCTGGCCCTGGTGAGCATCCGAGAGCCGGGAGGCGCCCCCGCTGGGCCCGGGCTCCTGCCAGCGGCGCGGGGAGGGCAGCGGCAGCTTCCCGCAGGTCGGATTTGTTCCGCTGAGTGTAAACAAAAGCCATGATTTCCGTCCTGCGGGATCAGCAAGCAGGGTTCTCTCCCATCTCCAGATGCCACCCTTGTCCTTGAAGCTGGCTGTGCATCTAATTAAAAACAACATTCCACGTCACCGGCAGCTTTCCTCTCTGTTGCGTCACATGCTACAGTACAGTCGTTCCCTTTGCCTTTGTGAAAGGAAACACAAACCTCAGTTTTCATGAACAAGATACAACTATTTCTCAGAACTGACTGTGGAGCTTCCCCCGCTAGGCACGGACCGTAGAATGAAGTCTGCCGTGTGCGTCTCCCGGCTGGAGCAACTCCCCGCTCACGGGAAGCCTGCCTGGCCTACTGCCCTGCTCCAGCCACATGCACTGGCCGGAGGCACCTCTGCAAAGCAACTCAGTGCCTGCCCTTACAGTCTGCCGCTCGGACCCATGAAGTCCTGCAGCCCCAGGCTGCTGCAGTTTAAAATCTAACTGTGGCCTCCTCACAGCCCTGCTTGGCGTAGAGTCTGCGTGAATCTCAGCGTAAGCTCCTGGCTGGGACCCCAAGCCCTGTGACAGGGGTCTGCCATCTCTCTAGACCCAGTCTTGCAGGGCCGAGGACAGAGTAGGAGGTTAATAAATGAAGGTCGGAGGGGAACAGGGAGACCAGGACACTGGCCTCAGGGTGAGTTGCGTTGGGGTAAGAAGCCCAGGTTGAGGCCCCACCTTGGAGGAGCGCCTTGGCTTCCTCTCCCCAGGGCAACAGCTCAGAGGGACCATGAGGGCCTAAGACAGGAGCAGTCCACAGGAGCTGGGGACCAGAAAACCTCCCAAATCAAGCAGAGCTACCGCACGTGGAAAGCACCGTGGCCACACAGTTTGATGTGGTAACCACAGAAGGAGCAATGACTGTTCAGCAACAGAGCAAGGGCCGGGAAACATCCCAGGGCATTGGACACGTCTAGCAAAGCCCAGAGAAGTTTCTGTTTTGGCGACCGCCATGGCAGAGAGCCAGTCTGGACATGGGGGCCCTTTCCTTGCTCCGTTTCCCCTAAATATTCCCATGTCAAGTCGCAAACCCAGCGTGGCGATGGGGCTGCCGGTGCGGATTCAGGAGCCAACCTTCCAGAGTTTCTGCGTTGTCTCTGCTCCTTACTGTCTGTGTGACCTCAGACACAGTACCTCATGCTTCAGTTTCCTCATCTGAACATTGAGAATCATCAGAATGCAGGCCTTCCAGGGCTGCTGTGAGGTGTAAATGAGGTTTCATAGGTGTGGCTCACTAAGAACGGGGCTGCCATGTGTTGTTTTCATGAAAATTTAACATCTAGCCCTGGCTGCAGTGGCTCCGTGGATTAAGTGTCGGTCTGTGAACTGAAAGGTCGCCGGTTCAATTCCCAGTTAGGGCACATGCCTGTTTATGGGCCAGGTCCCCAGTAGGGGGCACTCGAAAGGCAATCGATTGATGTTTCTCTCACACATCCATGTTTCTCTCCCTCTTTTTCTCCTTCCCTTCTCTCTAAAACTAAATAAAATCTTTTAAAAAATTAAATAAAATTTAGTATTTAGCCCTGGCTGTGTGGTTGGGTTTGTTGGAGTATCGCCCCATACACCTTAAGTTTGTGGGTTCAATCCCCGGTTAGGATATATGTGGGAGGCAACTGATCAATGTCTCTCTCTCTCTCTCTCTCTCTCCCCCCCCCCTTCCTCTCTCTCAAATCAATAGCTATATCCTCAGGTGAGGATTAAAAAAATAATATCGAGAACACTAGACCTCCTAGTGTCAAACAGGCCACGGGTGTGAAAAGGCTGGTCGGCTGTCCCCCTCCGAGCAGACAAGCAGGTGAAGACAAGCTGAGGACAGACTGGGGCAGCCGAAGACCCAAGGCTCCCTGGGTTCTCCGAGTCGAGAGGCTGCGCGACCCAGCAGAAGGAGGTTTGCATTCTGCGTGCTGGCTGGGAGCCCTGCTCCCTGCCGATAAAACATTGGCACCTGGAAGAAGCCCTGAGGTTGGGAGGCCATGATGAAGGCGCTATCTGAGAGCTCCATTAACAAGCTTTCTAGAAGCTGCCAAAGTCCAGCTCCAGCAATTATCCAGCTAGTTTGCTGAATCAGCTCCTGCAACCTTCCCAGTCTTGTTGCTAATTAGGCTTGAGCCTCTCATCTCATTAATAAGCTTCCAGTTCATTTGCATGTATGGAAAAAATCGTGGGTATCAGGGAGTTGACTAGAAACCCAGATCACCTTCAACATGTGTCTGTTTTATTAAAATACTTAACCTTTTATTATGACTCAGAAACATCTGTCGGCATTACCCTCTGGAAAGACAAGATGAATTCAGCATCTGCAGATGGCTCCCAGCCCCGCCTCCCCGCACCTGGCCCGGGGCCCAGTGAGTCACAGGAAGACAAGACAAATGCATGTGATGAATTCAGGGTTAGAAACGGCCTGGTTCGACCTCTTCCTCTCACAAATCGGGAAGCCGAGGCCCCTGTGGGTGGACCGACGTGCCCGCCGACCTCAGAGCTAAGATGGGAGCTGTGGCCACCCTTCCGCTGCCCCAGGTGCCGCTGCTCAGGATTAAGGACCGAGTGGCGGAACAGCTGAGGAGCGGGCCGTCTGGCAAACAGCAGGAGCCTGTTAGCGGGTCCTGGGCTTCTCTCCGCTGGCACCTGTCTTCAGGAAGCGTGGGGTCCACATCCCTTCCGCCCATTTCTGGGAACTGCGGATTGTGTGCCTCGCTGAAGCTTGCCTGGTCGGCAGAATTTAGGGCCTGATGGCCTTTGCCCTCTGCCACTGAGCCCACAGTTTTGTTATATTGCTTGGCAAAGAGGGACATTGCAGATACGCTTAGGGTGACTGATCAACGGGCCTTAGACTAGAGAGATTATCCCAGATTATTCGGCCACAGGCACGCTTAGAGCAGAGAAGGGAGCTGAGAGGAACCCAGGGAGATGCGGAGGACGGGAAGCTGGGGGCTCCCGGCAGGCAGATAGTTGCATGCGCTTTGCTGGCTTGTCCTACACCAGGGATGTCAGAGTCATTTTCACGGGGGGCCACATCAGCCTCGCGGTAGCCTTCAAAGGGCCAAATGTAATTTTAGGGCTGTATAAATGTAAGTACTCCTTAACTAGGGGCAAGGAGCTCAGTGCTGCTGCCACCTCCAGGTAGAAACAAGGTGTCAGGCCGGATTCAGCCCGTGGGCCTTGTGTCTGCCACCTGTGTCCTACACAATGCCCTCTCTGTGGCCTGCTGGGGCCCTCAGCCAAGCTTCTGCCTGACCAGCCCCTCCCTCGGCCCCTCCCACGACAGGGCCTCGCGGGCACCCACTCCTCCTCCAGACTCCGTTCCCGGTGCTCCGAGCCTGCTGCCCTCAGCAGCACAGCCACAGCCCTGGGTGTTTTCCTGATTAGTGCTCCTCGGAGTTCGCGGTGCACTGTCTTCGCTTCACACCAGAGAGTCGGCCCACCTGCCTCACAGGGGCTTTCTGGTTGAGAGAATGTATCGAAAACATATCACAAGCCTAGAAAGTAGTAAGCACTGGATACATAGCAACTGCTATCGTGTAGACACAACTTATTATGTGTAACTCTGTCTGCACACCTCAGACCACAGGGGAGGAATCCCCCCCAACCCATCCCACCCGGTGGGGAGAGTCCGGGAAAGGTTTTAAATGTGGTACAGGATCCAGGCAGGTGAAGGAGCCATGAGCGTGGAGACACATCCCAGGGACAGAATGAGCGGAAATGTGGGGCAAGACCCAGCTCGACAGCTGTGAGAGACTCCGCCGCTGGTGTTCTCGGTCACACTCGTCCCTCAGCAGACGTGCTTTGTCAAAGCCAGGGCCCCAATGCCGTAAATGGGCACATGTGTGTGCCCGGCCACACAGAACTCCTGCTGTCCTGTGTCCAAGGGCCCCCCTCTGCAGGGCCACCCCAGGGATACACCTCAGGCTGGCTCAGAAGTGCGCAGGCATTGTGAGTGACAGGGACTTTGAAGCCCTGACTTCTGGTTGTGTGTTTTTGCCTCCAACCCACCAGCAAATATTTTTGAGCTCATCCCCGGACCGAGCTCTTTGGGGAATGCAAAAGAATGCCAACAGTGAGTTCTTGCCAGCAGCAGGACGGCAAATATAATCAAAGGGCAGGCGTCAGTGCACAGAGAAGATAAAGACCAGCTCAGGGAGTGCACATGGTGGACAATGATGCCTGGCCAGCTGCCACTCTCTCCCCCACCCCTGTCTGGCTGACACACCCTCAGGTTCGCTCAGATGGGACACAGATTCCAACACAGCCTTGGACGCAGGTCCCTACCAGCTCTGGGAAAGGAGCCACAAGGGGCCTAAGTTAATCACAGACACTTCACTTCTTATTGCCAGTGATGGGCCTGGGGCTCGGCGGGGAGCCTCTTCCAGAGCCTGAGACCCAAAGGACAGCCCCCTGAGGAGCAGGAATGTCCTGCTCTGCACCTTCCTTTCTGTGCGAGAGGCCATTTTGTCAGACTGCTGTGCTTGGAGCCGATTTATTTTATTTTATTTTATTTTATTTTATTTTATTTTATTTTTAATCCTCATCTGAAGATACAATAATCGATTTTAGAGAAAGAGCAAGACAAGGAGGGAGACAGAAAGGGAGGGAGGGAGGGAGGGAGGGAGGGAGAGAAACAGCCATTGGTGGCATCCCCCCCACACACTGACCAGGACTGAACCCGCAACCCAGGTATGTGTCCTTCCCGGGAATGGAACCTGCAGCCTTTTGGTGTACAGGACGACGCCCCAACCAACTGAACCACCTGGCCAGGGCTGGAGCAGTTTTGAAACCTCCAGGTAATATCACTAATGACAAGCCGAGGCATCAGGCATGGCTGGGAGCAGAGCAGGGGTGAGCCTGGGGTCTGGATGAGACGCTGGCCCCCTGCCACGGACCACCTATGATCTAGCTCCAGAATGCGGGGATGGGAGAGGATTCCGTTTCTTTATTGTCAAAGCCACCGGCAACCAGGCATTGGGTCCCTCAGAGTCCAGCACACCGACTGGCAGACCCCACGAGAGGCACACTGCCGGATCACATTGTTGGCGATCATGACAGCAGGGGTTCAAACCCCGCCCGGTCTCTCAGCCTCTCTGGGCCCTCAGGGCTGTGTTAGGGGAAAGCACTGGGTGGGCACAACATGGAGGGAGCTACCCCTCGGTCCTTCGCAGTCTGACCGGCGAGGACAGCCACGATGTTTAGCGCTGTCTGCAGTGCACGGCTCTGGGAAATCCAGTCAGGAAAGCAGAGCTGATGCCTCGCGGTAGGTGCCGAGGCGGCCGCACTGGACGTTTATGGCCCATGTCCACCCTGACAGATAAACGCCTGCGAGGCGCCAGTGTTTTGGGATCCTGGCGGCCACGGCTGTGTGGGACACCGTGCCCCAGAAGCACAGAGGAGGGGAACAGATAATGGGGGCCGCACCTCAGATGATGAGATGGACTCACAGACAACAGGGGAGAATCTGTCTCAGCCAGGGAGCCAGCAAGAGGCGCAACCGGGAGAACGCGTTCAATCTGGCAGCTACGCACCAACCTGCGGAATCCACACGTGGAAATTAAATTTACGAAGCATGCACACGGCGTTTGCAAAGGCTGTCACGCATGGGAGAAACGCCACCGTGAGGCTTGGGGAACATGTTGTAGGAGCAAAATGATGTGTTTGTTTTTGGATCAGGACAACTGTCGGCATGTTGTCGGAGCGGGGACCCGGGTGGCTGACACGTCACAGTCGGCACCTTAATGAGAAGCGGACTCAAGTCACAGATTTATGGAATTCTTTTGGCAATCCGTGGTAAAGAAACACCCAACCATCCAGTGTTTTTTCAACAGTGTTTTTAGTATTTGAAGCAACATTTTCGATTTGGAGCAGAATCGCCCACTATAGTAAGTACAGAGAGCTCTCCTATGGCCTTCACCAGCTTCCCCTGCTGCTAATGACTTTCGGAAACATTTATAAAATGCACAAAATCAACGTGAGCACAATACCATTAACTAAAGTGTTGAGTGTAAACAGATTTCAACAGTTTTCACACCGATGTCCTTTCTGCTACCCCACACAGGACCCTGCATTGAATTGTTGGTCTCAGTCACCTCCAGTCGGGGATGGTTACTCCGTCCCTCCTCCTCGCTCAGGACCTGGACTCTATCAGAGGTCACGCGTGCGTCCTTTTACAGCATGTCCCTCCGTGGGGCCAGTCTGCTGTCTCGCACTTTGAGGTCACGAGCAGGATGCAGCAGAGGCGGAGCAGACTTGGTGTGTCCCACCGGGAGGTACTCGACCACAGTCTGCATTGCTGGTGACGGTGACCTCCGTCCTGTTACTGAGCTGCCCTCCTCCAGGTTCTCCCAGGACCCCAAGACTGGTGTTGTCCTCTCTATCCCCTGTCCCAGCCGCAGTGGCTGCTCTCTAACGTGCTCGGGCCAGCAGCGTTTACTGCCCTGTCCCCAAAAGTCGCAGCTTTTGTTCTGCCTGGGACAAGGAAAAGAGAGGCCTGGCTGCACTTCTTGTCCCTCCTGTGCTGTCTCTCCCCGCCCCCACAGCAGACACTCGTCAGCTGGCCTGGGAGCACCCGAGGCTGTGAGCCAGGGCGGGTGCCCCAGTGTCTGTGCCTCCCCCCAGCCCCAGCTGCAGGCAACCCCACCAACGTGTCCCCCGCTCGCGGCTGAATGCTCACCAGTGCCCAGGTGTGTCTGGCCCAGCCGAGTGCGCTCCCCTGACCCCTCTCCCCCCGCACGCTCCCTCTCTCCTCGGATTCGGGGCCACTTGGCTCGTCTGTGGCCTTAGCTCTCCCTCCTGTGGGTCTGACAACATCACAACTATGGAGGCCTGTGGTCTTCCCAGATACACGCCTCATGGAAAGTGCTGGTGTTCGGCACCACTGACCGCCGTGTCCTTGAGGTTTTCAAAACAGACAGTGAAAGTAACTAGCGTGTGTTGGTTGTGTGCAGGTTCAACTCACCCCTCTCCCGAGCCTTGGGACTCGTTCATGAGCTCTGGAGAAAAAGTAGGGTCTCTGCGTGACCTACACACGGAAGAAAACTCCTGTGGAAGGAAGACACGAAAAGAAATAGTCTTTGGAGGCAAAGATCTGGGCCTTAGATATTCTAGGCTTTGTGGACCCCACCATCTGTGGCAACTTTTCAGCTCTGATGGTGTCATGCCAAGCAGCCCCAGAGACTCCTAAATGACCTGGCCACCTTGGTGCTGATTCCCGCTGCCATGGAAAACAGCCTGCCAGAAGACAGAGGCATTCAGAGGCCTGTCTCAGAGTGAAGGACCAAGAGGGGGAGTGTGTGTGTAGCATAGTGGGGTGTCTGAGGGGGCACCCTGCTGGTCCCCCCCTGGGTCTCCAAGGGCCCCTCCCACACACTAGTATTATGTAGCAGGTGAGCATGGAGGTGGGAGGAAGGCCCCGAGGACCCAGTGGCGGTGGTCACCGCTGGCAGGTCTGAGAAGCAAAGTTACCACAAACTTGGCATTCACAGGCCTGGTCTCAGTAGGGGACTGACCTCCTGATACAAACGGAAGTCCAGGAAGGTCTCCCAGCTCATCATCTGGATCCCCTGCTCTGACATACAGCTCCTTGCTTCCCCATTAACTGGGTGCCCACCTGAAGGGGACACATGCACTTTATGGGAGTGAGAGCACGCTGCTGTCTGAAGGGTCACACACGAGAACCCACACATTAGCCACACATTCTCTCATTAATCAGCCTCACCATCCCCCTCCTCGGCCCCTTGTAGGGGACCTGGGAGAGGGGGGTAGCCGCTGGTGGGCCAGTGCTGGTGAGAGGGACTAGCACTCAGAGCACAGCCACAGTGTGCATGCACACATGGGTATGTGTGTGCATGTGCTCACATGTGTGTGGGTGCATGTGCACACGTGTGCCCCACACCTTATGCAAACCTGACCCGGGAGATACAGAGCCCACCATTGCCCAGAAGAGCTGGTAGAAGCACAATGACACAAAACAGAGCTGTGCCCAAGTTAGGTGATGCGTGCTGAAGAGCAATATGACACGGTTTCCCATGACTGCCCTGAGTGACGGGTGGGGGGGGGTCAGGTGGCACGTCTCTGGGGAGCCTTTGGGGCAACTCTGACCTGGGCTTGAAGAGCTGAGGGGCAAACGAGCATCACAGTGGGCTGCGTCCAGTGACCTCCGCTGAGTGGTCCTGTCAGCTGCTGTGCATTTGGTGGGGGGAGGAGGTGACAAGATGTATACGTGGAGGAAGAAATGCAGGTGGCCGGCCACCTGTCCCACCAGCCCAGGAAAGGGACAAGCCCCTAGGAAACAAGTTATTGAAAGGGACACAAATCAATTAGATGGTGACAGATAAAAATTTTAACAGCTCAGGACGAGATGTTATTTAAATTGACTGTCCAAGCCCCACGCTTGTAGATTTACATTTAAATGTCATTAGCGGTGACCAGAGACCAGCAGCGGAGGGGTGAGCGCATCTGCAGAAAACGCTCCCTCCCTAGTTGCCCTTGTCCTCACAACCGGCCACTGCATGAGGCCACAGCTCCTCCCCCAAGGTGGACCCACCCCACACACCTTGCCCACCTGTCCTTTGTCTCCCTCCTGACTCATAACTCCAGACGTCCAAGATGGGAAAACAGGCTGTTGATTTCCTAAGACTGGGGGCTGCTGCAACTTCTCTTGCCCCCACACGATGCTCTGGGAAGAGGGGTCTTGGGGAAGCCGGCACCTGGCACCGGGACCATCTCCACCCCTCCCTTCCGCTCTCCGTGGCGGGTCTCCTGTCATGGCTTCATGGGCAGCCACACCACCCTGGCAGAACTGTGTGCAAAGGTGAAGCAACACACGGCCCCTCCCCAGGCAGGTGCACCCTGGGGGCTTCACGTGCGGGGCCACCATCCTCTCAAAGGCGGACTCCCTCGCATCCGGTCTGGGCTGCCTGTTCTTGTGTAGGAATCCGCCCCAAACACCACTCACAGCGTTATCCCCGACCGTTTGGCCCAAGTCCGCAGTCAGTTTCCACTCTCATTCAGCATGTTCACCGTGTGCCAGCACACGGCTTTTGTGGCCTACCTGAGCACGCCACCTATGGCGGGACACCGGATCCCCTGCCCGTAGTATCCCCGCCTCTCAGCGGGGGCTCACGCTCAGCATAGCCTCAGGACAAATTTCTCCGGGTGAAAACAGGGGGCTAAAATATATGCCCCTCTCTCAAGGTGCCAGTTTATTTTTTTTCACAAGAGTAGAGATTCTCCCATTCAAAGTGGCTGTTGAGTGTGGATGCTCCCTAAACACCACGAGCTCTTTTTCAGCTTAAAGGAAGTCATTGCTACTTTGATGACTGAAATATGCTATCTTATGTGGCTTGGATTTACAGTTATTTGATTACTATTAAGGTTTAGGCCTGTATTCAGAGTTTTGGCCAATGGTTCTCAAGCTTCTTGGGGATCTCAAATTGATTTGAGGCTCCTAAGAGTTGGGAGCATTCCCCCCAGTTAAAGAAATGTTATCAAAATTATCTTTAGAGAAAATACAAATTCCCTGGGTCCACCCAAGATCTCCTGAATCTGATTCTTCAGTGGCGAAACCCAGCGGGTTTTGGTAGGGATCAAACCTCCTGCAGATAATTCTGATGTCCAGTCGTAATTAGGTTCCATTTCAGGGCATCTGAGGATTTCCTGCCACCGGTCCCTGGGCCGCCATCCCCTGGGCAGCCGCAGGGGTTGCCTCCTGGCCAAGGAGACCGGCTGTCATCTGTCACGGGGCTCTGACGGGAACAGGGGGACCATCCCCCTACTGCAAACACAGGGCAGCACCAGGAGTCAGCAGCATGGGACCCCATGTCTGGTCCATGTCACCATCGTCCCCCAGATGGTCCTCACATTCAGACAGTGAGTAGACAAATAGATGGGTGGCCCTGCTCAGCCTCTCTCACCAGCACCCCTCCTTCCTTTGTACCCATCCCCCCGAAAAAAACCTGAACCACAGCTGCTACTTCTTTCTTAACTCGAAATGTGTAATGCCAGCCACTTTGGAAACGCAAACGGGCCCGTCTGCCTAGGGCCCTCTGGAGCTAATACATTACAATTAAAGAAAGACGGGAGCCTTTGCTCCAAACCGCGACGTTATTGTTCGAGCCAAGATCGTCCTAATTATAAATGAGCGTTTTTATAGATGTCACCGGGGCTGTTTCAGTGCCGCGCTGCTGACGCGCAAAAAGACAGAGTGCAAACGCGATCAGGGATCCTCACGCCGCCGTCTAACTGGAGGGAAAAGAAGTTAATTAGGCACTTTTTGGCATGTTTGCAAGGACAGGCTTATTAGGCACATTTACAACCTAATGACATGCCTGCACTGCGCTATCAGGAAGTGCATTTAAATAAACTGATTTACAGTCCGGCCGTCTCGGTCCCCTTCACTGGCTCATGTGCAGCGCCGTCCTCCATGTCGGAAGGCCCCCGGGTCCTAGCCTTTCCTGGGCCCCTGCGTGAGGCCCTAACAGGAAGGTGCTGCTCCCGGCCTGGCCTGCTCTCCCCGCCCATCACCTGACCCACACGTCGCTCCGCCTGCCGCCGCGAGACCTCTGGGACAGACAGCCTCGCTGGCACGGAAGACAGGGATGGATGGTCAGAGGGGTCTGCGATCAACAGTGAAATGTGGGGAGATCGCGGTGGTGGGGACAGGCGGAGGCCCCGGCTGAGCTCAGGGACAGTCCTTCCCCAGGCGAGGGGGACACGTCCTGGCGGTCACTTCAGCAAGATGGGGGGGGCTGCTGGAGTCTCTCCACACGTGGGGCCCATGGCACCCAGGCTCGTCTCTCTGCCTGCGGAAGAAGGAGTGCAGCTGAATCTACTTTAAATGGACTGAAATCGCTTTTCTGGGTAAATCAGGTAAATCTGAGGAAGGCCACCAAATCTGCAGTCGCATTTCTGTAAACCAGAGGAGCTGACTTTCAGGAGCACCTGGCAGGATTTTCTCTCTCGCAATGTTAGAACACAGCGGCCGCCATCCCTGCTACCAGGAGCTATGGCACAGCGATCTGAGCAGGTCTCCACGCGCAGGGGAGGGGCCGGGGATGCAGGTGCACATGACCGCTGGTGGCTTTGCCACGTCTCTCGGCCCAGCCAGCGGCCCTGCACAGCCTGGGGCACGGTTTGCATCCTTGGGCCCTGAGCATCTCCCCTGCCGCTCTCTTCACTCACGGATCCAACCTCCTTCAAGGGCCGATGGCCCGCACTCAACCTCTAATCTCTGCACTGACTGTGGGCGAGCTGACCCCACGTGGGACTTCTGAGCCATGCTGCCACGATACCGCGGGAGTGGTCAGACATGTCGTCTCTGTCACTTGTCTTTGAGCTTCCGTGAACTGGGCTCTGGTGTCAGAAGCAGAAAAAGACACATGTTTTTTTTTAAAATAAAGGAAGGTCAGAAATTATTTTGCTCTTTAGTAGTATTTAGGTTATGACACATGGTTTTTACATTTCCTAATCTGGGATCCAAAGTAATATTTTATTCACCATTAACATCTCATTTTTTCCCCATCATTCCATAAAATCGTTAGAAAGTCCACCTTGTTTGATGGGGAGTGGAGGCCCACTTCCTGTCGCTGATGACTGCAGGCCTCAGGCGTTGGATGAGGTAGCAACAGACACAACTTGGCCGCTGTCCCTGTGTGCCGGGCACCGTGCTCAGTGTTACCCTCGTCACCCTGATTCTCTCAGCGAAGCCACTGTGCACTGTTACCCACATGGAGGGAGAAAACAGTCATGCGGGGGTCAAGGTCACCCAGCCGCTCAATGTCAGAGCTGGATTTTGCACGTGAGCAGCCCCGCCAGGGTCCTGGTGACCTGGGGGTGGGGGAGCCGGAGCTCGAGCGGGCAGAGAGGAGAGGACTGCACGCTAGTCCTGTGGCGAGCACCGTTCGCACACAGCGTCTCCACAAACAGGTCCCATAACTAAACCTCCTGTGCTCAGGGGGCCTCAGGGCAGGAACATCAACACTGGCGGTCTGCCGGGAGGCTCCGTGCTGCCTCCAGTCATGTGCCCACCCAAAGGTCACGGCAGCTGGAAGGTCACATGCTCTGATTCTCCGGGGCCAGGGGCACTGCAGGACGGAGCCCAGGGCGCATCACAGGGGCCACTGCACAGGGCCTATCGGACCTTCCCTCTGGAATCTTGGCCTTTGCTCTGTGGGGCTGTAACCGGGAGGCTGAATTGTACAGGCATGCTTAGATGCGGATCGAGCAAGAACAGGCTACCGTGGGCGGATGGGGGAGGAGAGAGAGGAACGGGAGAGAGAGAGAGAGACAGAGAGAGGTTTCTGAGTCCTCACAACTAACACTCTCCTTAAACTCCATCTCTTTCCAACCCTCCCCAGCATGACTTTTGCAGGCCACCACTCCACCAGGGCTGGACTTCTTGGGGTGAAGGCACCCGGACCTAGGTCCTGGATACTCAGCCAGTGTGGTCCAAGGACCGGCAGCAGCAGCACCGCCCTGCAGCTTGTTGGAAATGCAGAGCCCTTGGCCCAACCCCGGAATCCGATTTTGATAAGACCCCCAGGTAATCCCTATGCTCACAAAAGACTCAGAAACATTAGATCTTCCCAAAGCCAATGCCCAGCGTTCCGCCCCCAGCACTCTTAGCAGCACGTGGCGCAGCTGCCCACACGCACATTCTGAAATACCCGGTGGTACCGTCCTTATCAGCTGACCTCCCCCCGCACTGGCCCGTCCTGTCCCTGTCCTTGGCTTGCTTCTGTCCCTCTCTCTCTCTGCTTCTCTACCATACATCCAGATGTTCCACTGGCCTGGATTTGTCTCCTCTCCTCCTCGCCTCTCTGTTTAAATTCTCACAGATGACCCTACTGAGTCCCTCCTAACCACAGATGACTCCAGACTCTCTCCACCCCAAAGCCCTCCCCTGAACTCTAACTCACTGTGTCCACACTGGTCCATTCAACAAATAGCATTCAAAAAATTTCTAAAAATATTTTTAAATATTTATTTTATTTTCATTCAGGAGAGAGGGGAAGAGGGAAAGAGAGAAACATCAATGTGAGAGAGAAACATCTACCTGCTGCCTCTTGTACACACTCCCATGGGGATCGAGGCCTGATCTGGAATCCAACCAGTGACTTTTCAGCTACAGGACAACACTCCAACCAACTGAGCCACGCTGGCCAGGGCTCCAAGAAATTTTTTAAAGCCATAAACCAAAGTATAGTACTACTGGGTTTAAACCCATCCAAAGCCTTTTCACTATAGTGGCAATGATGCCCAATGTTCTGGGTATGTCGGTCAGAATACTTCTCCTGCAAGTCACAGATACTCAGCAGAGTTATTTTATATTTTCCTCCTCAATAACACTAGAGGCTGTTGGCCCCAAGGTTGGTTTGAGAGCCTCTAACACCCTTGAAAACATAACCTCTGCTCTCTTAATCTGTCACCATCAGGGCAGCAGTGATACTTTACCTCATGGGAGCAATACGGCTGCTGTGGCTCCAAGTATCACATCCTCACATAACAATGTCAAAGGGGAGGAAGGAAAGAGGGAGGAGCATCTTTCTCAAGTGCTCTAAAAAAACTCCTTTGCAGATCCCAAAGCTAAGTCACATGGCTAGCCCTAAATTAATTACTGATAAAGAGAAATGTCCACATCAATCATGACTCATTTCTTGGAAAAGGGAAAAAAATCGAACCTTCACAGAGGACATTGCAGTCCCATCTCTGACAAAGCGAGGGATCACAAAGAGTCGGGGAGGACCTTTGGGGTTTGGAACCAAAGTGTCCACGTGGACATCCACTGGCGACTTGGGAGAGTGGAGTTGCCCTGGCTGAAACACATCTAGAAGCTGAGGCACAAATCAGGGGTGATGCTCACCCCTCACCCAGTGACCCTTTGGTGGTGAATTCAAGACAAGCCTGAGAGCCCCCAATGGGTAAACTGAGATGGGGACCTGAGTGATGCCTTGCTGCAGACAGCTGACAAGGCCAAGCAGGGACGAGGCCTCGTTGGAAGACGACCAAGGACAAAGAAACGAAAACAGGGGTGTAAGAAAAAGTGCTCCAACCGTGGGAACTCGCCCTGAAGACGCTGAGTAAGATCAGTTCCCTGAAACTAGCCCTCCATCCATCGCACACGGAAGTCGAGCAGAGCCTGCTGGTGACCCTGGTGAGGTCTGGAGGAGGTCGCCTCTCTGCAGCGCAGCAGAACATGGCAGGCCGAACAGGCTGAACAGGCGGGGGTGGCAGGGCAGGGGCGCAGCGTGGCGGGGGCAGGAGAAGCAACGAGAGGAGAGGAAGCGGTGGACGGGTCAGAAATGATTCCGACAGACCCAGGAGAGCTGCCGTGGGAGGCTGGACTCCATCTCCCAGAACGCAGAGACCGGCCCCTTCAAGGGCAGGAAGGAGGCGCGAGGTCGGGAGTGGCAGAGGGCAGCCAGCAGGACCTCATCCCCACCTGGCCCTGAGGGACGCCGGGTGGGCGGGACCACACACCCCTGACCCCGCCCCCATGGGCCTGGAGAAACCCTGGGCTCAGGAGGCAGGCAGGTTTCAGTCCCTGGGGGACCACACGGCAATGAAAGAAGGCAGCAACGAAAGAAGGTGAGGAGAGTTGGAGAAGAAACTGAAAGTAGGGGAGGGCTTGTTTTGCCGTCTGCAGACACTGGGGTCACCCCATCCAGCCTCCCCACAGACCCCGTGGCCTCGTGATTCCTGTGGCAAAGCAAAAACCAGCGCCCAGGCTCTGCCTTTGCTGCCGAGAGAGTAGGAGATCAGCCGCCTAGGCCGCTGCCTCTGTGTCCCTGTCCCCGACTCGGGGACACCATCCGCCTCTCCACTCCCTCCTTCACCGCCAGTCTCCCTTTCTGTCTGGTGATCTAATCACCATGGAAACATGCCCGTGAAAAACACACCTCCCCCCCGCCCCCACTGCCCCAATCAGCTCTCACTGTCTGACAACCACTGACTTTGTCCTCTGCACACGGGTCACCATCGCCAGCCACTGCCAGCACCTGCCAGGCCACTGGGCCTCCTTGGGTTCACGTTCCAGCCCACGGTCGTCTGGGTTCTGTCCCTACCTTGGCACGGACCCTGCCTGCACCATGCATTCTCCCTCGGTGGTGAGCTGGGTCCTCCGGGTCAAAAGCTCACTGTCCCCACTGCCAGCCCGTCCTGCCGCCTGCACCCCGTCCTTGGTGCAAAAGGCAAGCACTGTCAGAGGAAAATGAGCAGCTGGGCTGCAGAGAACTCAGTGACCACCTAACCCAGCCCCTCATCTCTCTGTGGTCCCCAAAGGTGGCCAATGTTCCCAAAGTCTAGGCAGACATCACTTATATTCAGGAAGCAGGTTTACTTCCGGCTGTAAGTGGCGCCAAGCGGGACTCCTCCTTCCTTTTCTCTGAGTTGTGTGCCCATCCTTGGAGGCTCCTCCCCCACAAATGCAGATGGCACATGCCCTCCCAACACCCTGACAGTGACGGGCTCCTACAGAGAGTCCCCGTGTCACTTCCCCTGGATTCTGTCTCAGAGGGAGACCGGTGGCTGGCTTTCCGAGGGCAGGAACCCTGCGCAGGCATCTCCGCCAATGCCCACCCATCCCATTAAAACTATTTATTTTGCTGTATCCAAGGCAACGAAGCCCAAGACGGCACCTGTGCCAGAGATGTGAATCGAAACCGAAACAGCTCCGCAGCGTCCAGATGTTCCTTGGCAATGACAAACACCCAGACGCTCGGAGACATCTGGATGATGGACTGGCTTGCTCGCTGTTCACCTGGAAGACGGGGATTCTGCAGACACAGAGTGGTTACAAGCTGGATGATAACCAACAAATCTTTGACAATGTCCGCAGGATTCCAAGCATCTGGGTGCAGAGCTGAACGACCCAGCTAACTGCCCAAATGTTTGGCATCATTTAAACAAAACAGAGGATGGCAGGAGATGGGAAAAAGATCCAAAAAAAGAAGGCAAGTGGTCCCCCGTGGAACGAATTGCTGACACCCCACTTCAAGAAGAACCCACACCCAAGCTGGTGAAGGTGTTGTTCGAGCCACATTCTAGGTCTCTCTCCTGGGCACTGGGGTCTCCAAACCCACGGAAGTGACAGACCCCAGAATTGTGTGCTCGGGGTCTGATTTGCTTACGTAAGATAGAGACTCTTAGCACCGGCTGGGCAGCTCAGTTGCTTGGAGCATCACCCTGCACTCCAAAAGGCTGTGGATTCGATCCCCAGTCAGGGTGCATATGGGAGGCAACTGATTCTCATTCTCTCTCTCTCTCTCTCTCTCTCTCTCTCTCTCTCTCTCTCTCTCTCTCTCGTCAATGAACATATCCTTGGGTGACCATTGAAAAAGAAAAAGAAAGGACCTCTCAGGCATCACAGCAGAAGAGCAAAGGCCTGTGTTTGAGGGGTTCCCCATCCCCCAAAGGACAAACCAACACAGCAAAACAGCATGTGAGGCTGCAGGGCTTGCAGACAAAGCGAGGGCAGGAGAGGTCTCTTGGGGGTGGGGGGAGGAGGTGGTAAGAGGCCGGTGCCTTGGATCTGGGTCTGAGACTTCTGGAAGATCAGGGAGCCAGCTCAGACTGCTGGTGAAGGACCCCCAAGCATATGCTGAGGGAGCAGTGAGGCAGGGTTCACACCCCCGAAGTGAACTGAGTCATACCCCTTCACGGGGGGTCAGGAAGAGGCATGGAACACGTTTGTGAATGGGAGAAATGTTGGGGTCCATTAGGGTTGAAAAGGCTGCTGTTCTTAGAGGGAAACTGTCTTTTTTCTTGTGGCAAAAATATCTCTTACAGTAATGGCACAGCTGCGGTGGCCGCAGAGGCAAAAACTAGTGCCCCAGTGACGAGGGCATCACACGGGGTCTGTGCTGCTTTGGGACTAAGACAGAGGAGGTGGAGGCCTGGCACAGCTGGTGGGCACAACGCTGGGCCGGGCATCGCCAGGGTCGGGAGCCAAACGCAGTGTGGGCTGCAGGCCAGGCGGTCCTCTTGCGGCTGTTTTAGGCAGATGAACATTTCCGGCCAAAGATAACTGGAGGCATCTCGACGTTGTTTTTCACCTGGATCATGGCAGGCGGGGGGGTGGGGGGGTGGGGAGGTGGTAAAACATGCGCCTCACAGCTGTCTCACTGTGGGGTCCGCTTTCCAGCCGTTTTCTTTCACGTGACATGGGAGTGACTGTCTGAGAGACCACGAGGCCAGAAGCTTGCCAGGCAGACCAGAAGGGAGACAGACCCTGGACCCGAAACCACACAAACCGTGGAGAGAGAGCCGCAAGGACAAGCCATAACTTCGACGGCAACCTGAGGCTGGACCGCCCTTGCCAGAGAACCCGAGTCCCTTGCAAAGTTTGAAAGCTATCGTTCAAAACCACGATGCTTTGCTTAGAAGATGTCTCTGCATCAGCCACCAAAGGAGGAGGGAAAGGGACCAAGCCCGAAGGCCCCCTCAGTCCTGGAAACAGAGCTCCGCAGGCACTCATGGGGCCACCAGCCCACCGCACTCGGGTGGTGACTAAAACCGGGGGCTGGCGCCGGCTCTTGGAGGGAGAACTCCAGTTCTTGGGCACTGTTCACACTGCGGGCAAGTCGGCCTCCAAGTTCCATAATTAAATCCAGCTGAAAAAACAAACCAAAAAACCCTGCACAAAACTCTGAGTTTACAACACTTCTGTTACAAAGAAACTCCCTTGGCTACAGAGAAACAGGTTAGACGTGCTGGGAAAACACACCAAAGGGGCCTCTTCTCGGCAACACTCACGCCTGTGCCACCTCGGGCAGCTTGCGCCCGTCCCCTGAGCCTGGCATTTCCCACTGGGGAGGGGGCAGGGGTTTGGGACTCTGGGCTCCCAGCCCCACCCAGCTCCACAGGGCTGTGGGGGTGTTTTCTGTTGGGGGTGGGGAGAGGCACAGGGGAGCTCTGGGTGCTTTCTGCTCAATTTTTCTGTAAATCTAAAGCTGCTCAAAATAACAAAGCCTTAAAAAAAATACATAAGCCCTGCCCTAACCCAGGTGGCTCAGTGGGTTGGGCTTCATCCTACAAAGAGAAAGGTCACTAGTTCAGTCCTCAGTCAGGGCGCATGCCTGGGTAGTAGGTTCGGTCCCCAGCTGGGGCGTGTACGAGAGGCAACGGATTGATGTTTCTCTCTCACATCCATGTTTCTCTCCCTCCCTTCTCTGCTCCTTCCCCTCTCTCTACAAATAGATTTTAAAAAATCTATGAAAAAGACACAAGGCCAGTCTAAACGCCAGACAAACCCAACGTGAGCAACATTCTGCAGGATACCTGCCCAGTCCTCTTCAGTGTGTCCAGGGCATTGCAAACATGGAAAGAAGGAGAGGCCGTCGCAGCGTGAAGAGACTGAAGGCCACGTTTTGTCCCGGCTGGACCCTGGAAGTGAAAAAGATCAGCACGGAAACACTGTTTGGATCTAAATAAACCCTATTGTTACAAACCCAGTGATAACTAACTAAACTGTTTAGACCCCAGTGAAACAAAAAAAAACATGTCACTTTGCAAATATAGAAAAACATGTGACCAGCCCTCGGAACAGTTATTCTTACATAACTACTTTTCAATATTATGGTGATTTCTCCCCCCACCCCGATAAAAATATATATTACGCGGTCGGGATCGTAGTAAGAATGGAACATGGAATCTTCTTCTGCAATCCATGTGCACCGTGAATATTCTCTCCTTTATCTAAAGTCATCAATTACCACTTTGAAATAGTTACACTTCAGACATTAGTAGCATCTTTATTTGTCCTGATACATTTCCAGCTTTGATTCCTTAAAATGTATCGATTCTGTTTGGTGGGATCCTCTGCCATGGCCGAGGGCTGCTCCCATCTGACTCCGTGGTAGGTTTGGGAAGGGGAAGGGCTCTCCTGGGGGCAGCCTTGGTGTCTTTGCTTTTGGAAACCTGGACCGAGAAGACTGGCCCTGGGAGAGAAGGCCGCTGCTTCTTGTCAACGTGGCCACCTCGCCTCGGTCCTGTGAGTCACTCCCTGCAGGACCCCAACGTGTGGCCGCCTCGCTGAAATGTAGCCAACAGACCCCGGGCTGCACGGGGCGTCTCTGACCCCGAGTATCGGAGGAGGGTCCCGAACGCTTTATTTTCCACAGCTCTTTGGTGGACTCTGCTGCGATCCTGTGACTTACTGTTTAGAAGCCCAGGGTGTGGTGTTGAGCAGTTCAAGGTCAACAGGAAGGAGAGACCTCACATCTGGACTGGGTGCCACATTCAGTGTGGCATAATGCTCCTGCCCGAGGGCACCCGCCCGGAGGCTGTGCAGCTGAAGCCCAGCACAGGCTGCATGCTCCAGCCTGCACCCAGCAATGGCCTGTGTCATCCACGGAAGGGGCACCTGTGTCAAGGGTGCCCAGGGCCCCGCAGCAGCCCTGTGAGAGGCCAGCCCAGCCTCCGCCCCATCCCTTTAACAGAGGGGCCTTTCTGAGGCCCAATCCCCCTCAATATTTTCTCAGTTTTTAACCTTAATTATTTTGCTTAAAGGATTTCCCTCTAGGTCAGAATTCCCCGAAAACTAGTCTGGGGAACTTTATCCTGTATGATAAATGTAAGATATACACACAGACACACAGACACACACAAGACCCTGGTCACATGAGTCTGAGATCGACAGCGCGTCCCAGTCTCTGCTAGGTCCCGCAGGAAGGGAACCTGGCAAACGAACAGCCAGAGACATTCACTCGGCTTCCTGCACCACAGGAGGCCCCCACACTGCCTGATCAACCCTTTCCTGACAGCCGTGCCCTGGGCCACGCTTTTCTCCCATCGGCCACGACCTGGAGCTTACGGCTGAAATCCGACAATATGAGGACCACATCTCAGGCACCCTTGGCTCCCTGGCACAGACTGATGTAAAACCACCCACGTTTACAGAATGGACGTGTCAACGAGTGAGTGGTTAAAGGTTTCTGTACAAGCGGGCTGGTTTGACCATTAACAGCGAGAACTTTCTGGCGTTTAATATTCCTCTGCATGCGTATGTTTGTGTGAGGAGACACCACCCGTGGGAGTCAGTGACCAGCTGCCGGGTGGTGAGGCCGTGCCCCAAGGTCCTTGTCAGTGGGAGGGGCTGAGGCTGCCCTGGTCCCTGTCAGGGTGGACCAAGCTCTCCCTTTCTCAACTCATGGGCCATGGTTATTTTAGAACCTCAGTCAGGGAGGCAGTAGATTTTATGTGATTAGCCACTGAGATAAATGTTAATTAGTTTTCAATTTCCATAAAGGACCCACTGACAGAAGGATTCGTTAAGTCTGTTAATGGCTTCGAGGATGGCTCCCCAACCGGGGCGGGGGGGCTCAGGGGTGTCACCCCGACGAGGGTTGGCAGGGCACGCGAGGCAGGCGGCACACGATGTAACTCGAGAGTATGTGGGGACGGTGCCTGGCGTGTGGCACGGCAGCTCACAGCTGGTGCTCATGGGGAGAAGCGGAGGTGGGGACCGGGAAAAGGCAGGAGACTCGAGGTGGGTGACAAGCCAGGCATTTTCACTGTTTGGCTTTGAATAATATACGTATGACTGAGTCCAAACCCCGAGAATTAGAACGTGATGCATAAGTACCATCCCAAGCCCCTCACACCAGGGCAGGTGTGGGCCCCCTTTGGTCTCAGTTCTGCCCAGGAAGCTCAGAAGTTCTCATCTCCTCTTCCAGCCACGGGGTCGGTTTGGAAGACAGAGGATGGAGGTCGGGGGAGGAGGCACCGGTCCATGGGTTTTATGTCTCTGGACACCGTGGAAACCAACGCCGCGCATTTGGAAGGGAGAAACACTGTGTTCCATCTCCACCCCTCACTGCCTGGCATGGGTGCCTCTCCCTGAGCCTTGGTTTCATCTTTTGGAAGAGGGGGGTGTTCTGTGCACCGACCCTCGTGAAGTTCTAGCCAAGATGAATGGACTGCTCCGGGCACCGTCCTGCAACCCAGAACTGTTCGACAGATGTCGGCTCTCGCGGGCACGTGTTCTGAGGTCAGAGCACCTCGATCCACTGGCCAGCGTGCTCCCAGGCTGGCTAACTGCCAGGGCATCGGCCTCGCTGCCAGTGCTGCTCCAAACGCCGAAGGCAGCCACGCATCTCGGCAGACGCAGAGCTGAACTCAGGGACAAGCAGGCTCTAAGCCCAGGGCTCCCTACCCGTGGCTCTGTCCCACGCATGCTCGTCCCACTGACGACACAGCCCCTCCACCTCTGGGCCCACCCCACCCTGTACTGTTGGCCGAGACGTAAGCACAGACAGAAGGTGGGGCGTGTCCGCCTGAGAATGAGGAACTGTGGGCACAGGGATGATGGAGGCGGGCTAGCTAGCCAGGGACATCCTGTGTGACGGTCTGAGGTACCCGTTTGCCTTTCTCTAGTTGGCCCTTTGTTGGAAGTGGAAGCAAGGATTGGGACAGCTGTCTGTCACTCCTGTCCAGGTGCTGGGGGCTGGTGGCTACATAGCAGGCTGACTTCCTGGACGAGTCGTATACATAGTAGGTAGACTTCCTGGACGAGTTGTGCACACAGTAGGTAGACTTCCCGGACGAGTTGTACACATAGCTGGCTTCCGGGTGGGAGTGGGGTGAGCACCCCAAAGCTGGAACATGAACACACAGTAACTCATTGAGACCTCCCACTGTGCTGCTGAGAGACCCGAGTCACGAGCTGAGACCCTTCCTCCTACTGCAGAATTGAGTCAGTGTTTGACTCCGGCTTTTCCTCCCTCCATTCCTCTCTCTCCCCCGCCCTCCTCCCTCCCCTTCCTCTGTTCTGTGACCACCCTTTCCCTGATGCCGCTGCTCGCTGCTGGCCGCCCCAGGCCTCGAAAGTCGTGGGCGGTGCAGCTCACCGGCCAGAGCAGAAACAGAGGTTAGGCCAGGAAATAAGTGCCGACGGGAGCTACAAAGGTGAAGAACACCCATCTCGCCTGTTCCCGGAGGAGCAGGTCCTCGTTGGGAAACCTGAGCAGGAAGAGCGATGGCACTAAGGTCGCCGGGTGAGAACCGCAGGAAGACAGGAGGCCGTCGCAGCTCAGTGGGGACATGCAGAGGGGATGAGACCGAGACAGATGCGGACGAGACCCGGACAGAGAGGAGACGTCTCCGGGCACCACCACCCGTGCACAGCAACCAGCCTTCCTCCCCGGCTGCGGGCTCCATGTCCCAGCCACTGGTCATGTCGCCATAGCCCCTGCGGGCGTCTCCTCCTTCCCTCTCCCTGGAGCAGGCGGTGAAACTGGGAAGTGGAAGGGTGCACTTGCCGGGTCCTGGGGCCCAGGCCACCACGATGGGCAGGGGCAGGCACAGGGGACGGCTCGGGTTCTGGTTCACTCTGTCAGGGTGAACGTCCGCTCGCGGTTAATGCCTTTGACGTTATCAGGCTCGACAGGGGGATGTCGCTGTGAATCATTTTCAATGTTATTCCATATTCATAATGGACTAAATATAGTCAGCGGGAAGGCGCTGGCGGGCACAGGCCGCTGTACGGTCAGAGGGGATGATTCTGTGATGAAATTAAATGCCAGCCCAGCTCCACTGCTCCCCCGGGGCAGGGGACCCCACCTTCCCACCCTCCACCCAAAGAGGAGACCCAAACACAGTTGTCAGACTTTACCCTCCTTCCCTGGCAGCTGAGGTTGGATCGCAGCCCCTGACCAGGCCCTGGGCTCTGATTCGCTGAGGCTCGGAGCACATGGATGAGGCCAGGCGGCTGGGCCAGCCTGCTCTTCCAAGGCGCCCGTGCCTCCTGCCAGGGCTGCAGCCTGGGGCCGTGGTTTTTCATTAAATGAGAAGGTTAACGCCTGTGCTTATATCAAGGGGGATGCAGCAGGGGAGGGGAGGGGCTGCCACTGTGGAAATAAGTGAGCGAGCCTTTTTCTTGGAGGCGGAGAGAGGAAGACGTCCGGAAGGGCCACTGGCCCACCCAGAACTCAGAACCAGGGACTCCGCTGCAAATGCCTAGGGTGCTATGAAGTTCCAGATCTCAGGCTTCGATCGATGGAATACAGTGCTGGCTGTGTGCACAGCAGCCCTTCAGCATCTGGTTTCCGGTCAAGGTGAAAGGAAGGACATGGCAATTTGGCTTTAATTCATGAAATGTCCGATTAGGGAGTGTCACACACCCAATATAAAAGAACTGAGAAGACAGGAAGAAGCAAACCACATGGAATCCACCACTTTACGTGCCCCTGCGTCCATTGGTCTGATCGGCCGAGGTGTGGACGCCACACTACCATATGTTTATTAACTTCAGAATTCTTCACAGACACTGCGATGGGCGTATATCATTTAATTTTCATATTCACCTTGGCATGACTTAGAATTTTGGGGTTCTTTTTTAGTACATAAAGATTCATGATCAAGATCTGTATCGGTGGGCCTGAAGCTCACCCTGCTGATTTTAGGAATAATTTGCAGGTGAGAAAAGATGGGGTATTTGAGATGCCCACTGGCCATCAGTGGGACCAGGAATTTGGTTTCCCAGAGTGCCCTTCTGCGGGGTTGTAGGCGGAGCCACTGGGACAAGAATTTGCATGACTTTGGTAGCAAAGGTGAGGGGACAGCCATCGCTCTTAGCGGACAGTTCTCAACAGTTTGACACATGGACTGATGGACACGGAGGGGCCCAGCAATTCCCAGCTCACCATCCTCCCCTCCCGTCCAGCTCTTCTGCCCTGACCTCCAGTCCTGCTGACCTCTACCTCCACCTCCGGCCACAGACAGAGGGGTCAGCACAAACGCTGCAGCTTCCCTGTCACCCTTGACGACATTCCTGCTCATGGCCCCATGCTGGCCACCGACATGCTTGGTTTCTTAGATGCCCTCACAGGTCCTGACGCGCCCACCCACAGCAACGTCCCTTCCTAGACCCTCTACTTCCCACTCCCATCTCTGCTTCTTAAAACCCTACCACAGCTGGGCAGGGTGTGATCTCTGTGATAAATGCCTTACCCTGCCATGCTCAGG
Organism: Anoura caudifer; assembly: GCA_004027475.1. Classification (NCBI taxonomy): domain Eukaryota; kingdom Metazoa; phylum Chordata; class Mammalia; order Chiroptera; family Phyllostomidae; genus Anoura; species Anoura caudifer. Next base: position 437,557 of record PVKU01000113.1, read on the forward strand.
ATTGTTCTGCTTCCCTAACTACTAACCCCTGGCTGAGGCAGGTGTCTGCCTCGAATGTGGCTCCCCGCACGCGTAATCTAAAGGATGGGAATCTCTGATTTGATCTCGCTGAAAGGCGTGAATGGTCCTATTTCTTCACATGGTGAATGGACACTGGCCCACCATGGCAGGCAGTAGCCAATCAGTTATCTGTCATCATCTGTGGTTATCTAGAGTTGAGTGCCTTCAGAAGACAAGGCTTTGAGTGACCAACTGACTTGCTCGGTGAAACATTTTAGCTGAAATAAAGAGTATATGGAGCCTCGGGTTGCTGGGGTGCACCCAAGGGCACTGTAGAGCTAGGGGACAGAAGATAGGAGCTCAGGACATTTCATTTCGAGAATAAGGCCTAGGTGAGTGACTGCAAGACCCCCTGGGCTATTTGATATAAAACAGTAAAAGAAACTCATCTCTCAGAGCTTCAGATTGAGATATCTGAAAACCAACCCAAAGTTGAATCCTCTGGGTGGATGAAATGCAATGAAAATAATCTTTATAAGCTTGAAGAACTAAGACACAACTGGTCAAAACTGACACAGGAGGAAAAGGAGGTGTAAGTAGTCCCATCTATTTTCTAAATTGCATTGACAGCAAAGGACCTTCCCACAATAGAAACTCCAGGCTCAGATGCTTTCACTGGCCAGTTGTATCCAATATGGAAAAGGAGAAATTACAACAATCTTTTAAAATTTTCAGAAAATAGAGAGGAAAGGAAACTCCAATTTCTTCACAAGGTTGTTGTAACCTTAATATCAAAATTTGTCAAGCTATGCCCAGAAAGTTAAGTTCCAGGTCGATATTAGCAATGAACACAGAGAACCACTCAGCAAAACCAACTCTCTTCACGACTGAGTGGAGTTTATTCCAAAACTGCAGTGCTGACTGTGTAATTGAAAATCCATCTAAGTAATTCATCACAGGAACAAAATAAAAGACAAAAATTTCATAATCTCCTCAACAATGGTAGAAAAATGGTCAAAACTGAACATTCATTTATGATTTTAAGAAGTTCTTAGGAGAGGACCAGAAGGAGGCTTTCTCCACCTGAGGAAAGACATCTACGAGAAACCGACTGCTCTCTGTGGTGGTAGTGGTGGTGTGCAGTATGTCTCTCTCTGAAGGGCAGAAGCAACACCAGGACAGAGGCGCCAACCACCACTGGCATCCCTAGGGCAAGAAATCATGAAGTATGAAGTTTGCAAAGAAGGTAGTAAACCACTCACAGATGAAAAAATATTGCTTATAGGGAAAGCTTGATGGAATCTTAAAAAAAAAAAAAAAACACAAAAAAGCTACTAGACCCCACAAGTGGAATCAGAAGGTCACCTGAAATGAGGTCAATATGAAACACCAGGGAAGCGCTGGAAAAAGAAAGTGTAAAAAATTCCATTTGCCATTCACATCAATGAACATGGGAAATGTAAGAATCAATTAAACAAAAAGTCATGGAAGACTTCAACCCTGAAAATATGAATCTGCTGATATAAAATCAAAATAAATAGCAAGGTTTGCTATTTCCACAGATGGGAAGTCTCAGCATTGTTAGGAGGTCAGTCTTTTCAACATGATGTATACATTAAACACAATCCTTATCATGGTCATTACAGTTTTTTTAAAAACAGAAACTGATAAGTTGATTCTGAAATCCATGTGGAAATGCAATGCCCCAGAATAACCAGAAACCACCTAAAAAACAGAGAGACTAGAATTGGATTCTCAAGCCTGACTTCAGACCTACTACAAAGCTGCAGTGACGAAGAAAGGACTGCCCTGATGACAGATTGATGGAACGGAACAGAGGGCCCACAAGCAGACCCCCCCGCCATACAGAGTGACCTGATTTTCAACACACCTGCCCAGATGCGTCAGTACTAAAAAAAATCGCACAGCAAACTGTGCTCAGCTGCTGGCTATTGGTACAGGGTGTGGGTGAGCCTTGTGGGGCAGCTGGGTGAGGACCCCTGTGTGCTGTGGCCCTCGTTCCCACAAAAGGCAGGAGGGAGCATGCACACCTCCCTTCCATGCCTCTCTGTGTCGGGGAAGCCAGGAGCAGTTGCCCCAGCGGTACCACCAGCAGGCTTTAGTGGCTTGGGCACCGGGCTCAGGAATTTCCTTCCCTCCTGGGTTCTGGGAGGTGACTCGGTGCTGCTGGCCCACAGACCACAATTCGCACAATGTCACATGGTCTGGGCCCTGCTGTCCTGCTCCACACTGACAACTTCCTCTCCACTCCCCTGGTCTCTCTCTCAGCGTCTCTCTCCTCTCTCTCTCTCTCTCTGGAATTGATTTAAAATTTCCATCTGTGCCTCTCTTTTCATTGCTGTGCTTTATACCTTTGGAAATTTTATTTACTACCATTTTAATGGCATCTCAAGAGGACGAAAAGAGAAATGGTCACCATCAATCAGCCATGTTTTTGGTGAAAGGTTTATCAAATGTTTTTAAAATCGGTAGTTAAAGGGGTCATTTTTATTTAATGGGAAATGAACTGCAGCGACCTGCCTTTTCCTCCGGATGGCGACAGATAACAGTCGTTCCGGATTCCCACAAAATGACAGTCTCAGGTCTCAGACAGGGCTTGACCTGCGTGTGACCTGACACCTGGGGCTATCACGCTCCCCTGGCGGCTTCATCCACAGAATGTCAATATCATAATTGCACTCGATTCTTGGTTAACCGGAGTGCGTTGAGGTTAAATGAGAAATTATTTACAAGACAGTTCTAGGACCTGCATGGCAGTAATTAAGCTGCGGATTCACAGAGGTCCTGGCTCCGGCCGCCCTGCCCCCACCCAGCGTTGTTCTGCATTCCAGGAGGAGGTGCAGGTGACCAGGGCTCAGCTCTGTGGCCAGACACACCTCAGCCAACTCTGCTCTGAGTGAGTCACCTGCAATGTCCCCGAGGCACATTTCCTATCCACAGAAAGCGACCTCCAAGCTCTGGCAACTCTGTTTAAAAGTGAAAAGAAAACCACAGACCCTGAAAGATGATGATATGAACCCAGTGCACATGAAAACAAAAGGCTGCTAATAAATGACACAGGAAAAAGGTTCAGTCCCGCCATTCATTTTTGAAACATGCAGAAATTAAAACAAGGTGTTATTTTCATCTGTCAGTGAGAACATGATCCTTTAAAGGACAACCTGTGTCACGGTCCAGTGCATTGCCTGTGGCAGCATGTCTCGATGGGACCTCCCGACAAGGACTCTCACAGCCTGGGCAGGGCCCTCAGAAACGCTCGCCCACATGACGCAGCAGTTCTTCCTTTGCACGTGTGTGTGTACTCATGTAACCACAAACACACACACGCCTGTGCCTGCACACAAGCACATGTAATTGCACCTGCATACATATTTGTGCATGCACATGCATACCACACATGTGTGCAAACACACATCTGTACACACATGCCCTTAGACACCCATGTGCCTGTTTATGTGTGTGCATATGTGTGCACAAACACATGATACATGTATGGTGCATGTGAGCACCCACACCCATGAATGCATGTATGCACATAAATGTGTGTGCACACATGTATATGCATGCACACCCATTCCAGAGGGAAAGAGGGAGATACTGCTCCCGATACCAAGGACACAGGACTAAGCCAGGACCACTTTTGGATAAACCAGGGAGCACAGCCTCCCCACGGTCACCCAGGAACCAGGGACCAAGGACTTCCACGTGTAGCCTCGTGTCCAGGAGGACACAGATTGTTTGCACGCTGCCCTGGGCTCTGTTTTATGCAGCGGTGCCCGTGAGCTCAGGGGGCGCTGGCTGCTTTCTGCACAGCCCTGGCTCAGCTCTGCGGTTCCGTTTCCCTCAGCGCCAGGCCTGGGGATCCACTATACTCCAAAGCCAGGGTTCAGCCACCGACCCTGGGTGATGGTGTGACCCCTCTTAGAGATTCAACCTTAGCTGGGGACAGCACCAACCTCCAGGAAGCACTGGGAAACAGCAGGGGACCTCAGGATAACAATTCCACCATGCTACTCACTCTGCCCCTCTGACCCTTCTCACCCCAGGAAAAGAGTGAGTGCTTTCTGAACCTCATTGTCCTCTTCTGCAGAGGGGGCTGCTGGGTTGCTGATAACAGCCACCCTCCCACCTGTCCCAAAGGACCCTGTCCTAACAGGGCGGAGAGGGTGAACGAGCTCTGCCCACTGAAAATTCTGAACACAGGCCGGTGTCACCAGAATTTTCAAATGTGTCTCCATTCGTTTGAAGGGGACATATGTGCCCTGTGGAATGGGGCTTGGCCAGGAGACAGGGAAGGCGGGAGGGGTGAGGCCCTGCTGCTCTCCCGCCCTCTTGCCGGCCTTGTTCTTGGTACACGCCGAGGTCTGCAGAGGGCGAGGGGCAGCCAAGGGGTCTGGCTGCTGCCCGAGTCACCTAGCCGAAGCCTCTGTGCCCAGAACCGTCCAGGGTTGTCTCCTTAGCCCACACACCTGCCACGTCCCACCTTTGCCTCAGGGACTGGGGCATGAGGAGTCTGTGATGTCCCTAGTGGCTTGTGCAGTGCCATAAACCCCGTGGGGCACACAAATTCAAATTTGCTTCAGCCCCCATTCATCCTCAGCCTTTTCACGGGTAACTCGCACCCAGTTCTCCGTGCCGCGCCCTCTTCCCCGGGGTGGATTTGTGAATTACCCCTTAACTCCCTCCCCTCTGCCCCAGCAGGGGGTGTGTTCCTTCTCTGTGAGCATTTCAGCATGGCTCCCCTCAATCCTCTGGCAGCCCCAGTGTCTCAGGGGTAGGGGGGCTGAGGGAGGTGTCGGGAGAGGCCTAGGCTGTTGGACCCCTGGCTCCAGTCAGATTTCTCCAAGACCCTTCCGTGTTGAAGAGTTGCTTATGATGTAATTTTATTGCTGGAAAATGGGACTCAAGCACATGCCCCTGGGCACTTGCTGGGCACAGTGACAGCCATTCACCGGGGTGGCCTCGTTCCCAGCGCTGACTCTCCACGGTTATGCCTGGTGGCCCTGTTGTCTGTGTGGTGAGTATAAGCTGGCCTCCACCACACTCGGGGGCCAGCGTGCCAGGCCTCCGCTCTGAAGCACACCATCTTGGCCGGCGCTCACATCGGGAGTGGCCCCAGGTCCTTGTCCCCAGATCTCGGCTCTACATCCCTGTCCGAACCATTGAGTCTCCTGAAAGTGGAAACTCGGGTCTCAGCTCCCAGATCCGCAGAGCAGATCCCCCGGGGGCTCTTCCTGAGAGCCAGGAAGGCACCCCGCATGGGACCCCTTCCCTGTGAAGGGACACGACCCCCACCCAGGGTTGGCTGTCCGCCTCCAGCCATCCCCCTGCCTCCACCTCCCACCCCCCACCCTGCTGTCACCCCAGCCCCCTACACAGAGTCTCAAAGATGTCTAGGGACAGGTTGGCTAGATTTTTTAGGGGGAGAAGTGGTTTCTTTGTAAGCTTTTTTTAAAATCCAGTGATAAATTCAAATTTTGCTGTTTCATCTGTCTCACATCTCCCCCCTCCCCCATGCCAGCTCAGGGCCGATCTGGGTGGGAAAGAAAGTCCACTCCACCACCCCCACCTCCTGCCATGGGAGCCTCTCCAAGGTCCCTGCCCCTGGTGGAGGCGGGACGGCCACAAGGCCCCGTCCTGAACAGCGTGGTGGGGCTTCAGGTCCAAGTGGGGAAGATACCAACTCGCCCTCCAGCTGTGTCTGCCCCCAGCTTTCACAGGGCTCCTGGGAAGTGTATGGTCTTAAAGACGTTTCAGTTGAATAGACTTTTTAAAACTTTTCTATAGCTGTATTAGCTTTTCATCAGTTATAAACCCCCATTTCCCCCTGAAATCTACCTGCTTCAGCACAAGAACTGCAAAATCCAGCAGGCCCCGGGGGTCAGGGTCAGGCGGGGAACAGCTGTGTGGATGGGTGCGACCTGGCCCCAGGGACAGAGAGGTGCCCTGAGGACAGCCAGCTTCGGGCTCATGGGAAGCCCCTCCAATTAGAGAGAGGGGAGGAGTTCAACGCTGCGCTGACAGAACCCCACCCAGTGGACAAGACCCCTCCCACATGGTCTCTCCTGGGTCCGAGAAACAGAATTTCCTCCCAGACCGCATGCCAACGTTTCTCCTGAGCCATTAAAAACAGATGCTAAAATATGCTCAAACCAGCAAAATGCAGCACAAAAGCAGAGGTGCCCGTCGGCTTGCTCAGCGAGGACTCCTGCCCGTTGCTGCCGTGTCTCGGGTGGGCACGGGAGCTGTGCCGCCGTACAGGGGCCTCCCATGAGCACACACGGGGACTCAATCTCCCAACCACAGGAAGAAGCTCCTAAGGTGGCCACATGCTGTGCTCTCCTCTGGAGCGCTTTAAAAACCTAAGTGCAATAAAACGCTTCCCAATTTCCAAAAGCAGCGGTTTCTTCACCCTCGGGTTTGGAAAAATCTCGGCGCTTTCCACGTGTCCGCCGATGTGGCACCAGGAGATGGAGCCACAATGGACAACGATTCTCCCTTAAGCTCCATGTCCAGCCAGCAGCAGGGCTCTGTCCATCACAGTCACTCAGGGACCCGGCCACCGACACCAAGGCGTCATCCCAGTCCCAGCTTCCACAGTCACGATGCGGCTGAGAGCGACACGCCCTCAATGCAGCAAGTGTTGATGAAAACGGGGCTCTGCAACGCACATGACCGGCTCAGGGGGGTGCAGGGCAGGCCTGACAAGCTCAGGGGCCCAAGGTGACCATGCACGGAGGTCTGACCACAATTTCCTAACCGGGCAGGTTATGGCAGGCGGGCATGCCCCGGCCTACAGCTCCCTTAGCAAAGGTCAGAGGTGGATGTGAGTGAGCCCCGCCCACGGTCTGTGTGTCTGGGCCAACACGCCTGCCAAGTGTGGGTCACTTTCTTGTGAGATCCCCCCTTGAAGGCACAAGAGCAGGCACCAGAGCTCAAGACCACCAGAGAAACTTGTGAATCACAGGGTCACCCATTTGATTGCCAGTCAGGGCACATGCCTGGGTTGCGGGCCAGGTCCTCAATGGCAGACACTCGAGAGGCAACCACACATCAAGGTTTGTCTCCCTCTACTTCTCCCTCCTTTCCTCTCTCTCTAAAAATAAACAGATAAAATCTTTAAAAAAAGAAAATTATTAAAAAAAAAAAAAAACGATTACTGGAACAGGAGCACACAGAACCCTCCCTGTTGCCCAGCCGCCTACACGACTTCTCCGAGTGCAGTGACTCGACTGACCCCTCTCCCGCGCTCGCCCTGTAGGGAAGCACGTGTCTCTCCATCTTACTTCCCATCCCAGCCCAGAGATTTCCCCCTGCTTTCTCCCGCCCCGCCATCTACACCTGTGGCATCCCCGCACCTTCCTTCTGTCCTCTCCCTCGACCCTAAGTGCGTGACCGCCGTTGAAGCTGTTCTCGGGGCATTTCCTCGGTCCCTGGAGACAATCCTTCCAGGTGCGGACTCTGATAAACTCTCACAAACTTCTCTGTTGGCGTGCACACTCTTTCGTGGACACTGGAGGAAGCCGGACTGGCCACACCCCAGAAGGAGGAGAAGTGTGAGGCTTCCTGTGGAATGACACTAGTGAACAGTGACGTGGGTCCTCTGTACTCAGGACTTGCGCAGCAGCGGGCAGGGCGCAGAGAGAGAGCAGCCCCACCGACACCTGGCTGCTACCGGAGAGCAGGAGCAAGAACCGGGTTTCCCGACACCTCGGTTTAACATCTTCCCACCCCAGCATGCTCTCACCCTCCACTGCACGAGCTGGGCGTGTCCTTTCCCCGCCTTCCTCACTGACCTGTTTCTGCCCTCCTGCAGTCAGAGGTTCTGTCCCCTGCCGGCATGGACTCCTTCTGTCACACACACACACTGGGTGTCTGGCAGGGGCGGTGTGGCCGGAAACACAAGTGTGGTCATAGCGTGCATGTTCTTCATTGACTTTAACAACCTATTAAGAGAAAGATGTGGTTCATTCAATCCACCAAACCGATCAAGATTGTGGAAAAGAATGACTTTCTTGAAGGAAAACAGGAAGGCGACTCAGAGGTCACCTGCAGGTGCGACGGCTAAAGCCGTGAGGACTTATGCGATACCTGTCCCCTGCGCTGAGAGAGCCACCTCCAAAGTGCTTGGTGCCTTGGAGAATTGGGGCGACAACCTTCCAAACATCCAAACGTCCAAACTTCCCTCAACCCAGAGCTGAGATGGTGTGAAAGGGAGTCTTTTGGCCAAAACAAAAAAGAAAAAAGGGGGAGATAATCCACTCAACACTTTCTGGGGCAAATAAGTTTTTCACCTTCGACAAAAATGAAATACGTATCACATGACAAATACAGGTAATAGTTTAAATAATTGTATAAATTTTTAGGTAGACTTTTCTCTCCTGCTCATTATGCATATTTTTCAGAGTTCAGAATTAATAAATTCCTCAATTGACGTCAAAGTCCACAGTTAAGAAGCACATCCGCATCATAACCACAAGCCCTTCTCCTGTGTGTGCCTCTGTGCGCCTCCCTGTGTGATGGGGTGTGTGTGTCCGTGTGTGCAGGTGCCTCTCTGTGTGATGGAGTATGTGTGTCTGCGTGTACATCTGTATATGTGCGTGGGTGTCTCTGTGTGATGGAGTGTGTCTGTGTGTGGCTGTGTGTCTCTGTGTGTGGGTGTGTGTCTGTGTGTGGCTGTGTGTCTCCGTGTGTGGGTGTGTGTCTGTGTGTGGCTGTGTGTCTCCGTGTGTGGGTGTGTGTCTGTGTGTGGCTGTGTGTCTCTGTGTGTGGGTGTGTGCCTGTGTGTACATCTGTGTGTCTCACTGTGTGTATGGGTGTCTCTCTATGTGATGGAGTGTGTCTCTGTGTGTACATCTGTGTGTGTGCATGGGTGTCTGTGTGATGGAGTGTGTCTGTGTGTGGGTGTGTGTCTATATGCACATGTGTCTCTGTGTGAGGGAGTGTGTGTGTGTCTCTCTGCATGTATGTGTGTGTTTCTCTGTGGGATGAAGTGTATGTGCGTGTGAGAGAGAGAGAGAGATGGGGCGTGTTAGCCCGTGGGCCTGCCTGTGTCTGTGTTTCGAAGGCCTCTGGGATGAAATTACTGTGAAATATTTAGCGGTGGCCTATTTTTCTCAGCTCCCCAGCACCGGTTTCACGCTTCTTCATTTTAATAGGAAGAAACGAAGGAGGCGGAGGATGCGGGCTCATTAGGAGGCTGACTTGAAGGTGTGAATTCCTCGCCGATGGCTGTGCAGAGCTGTGGGTTACTGTTTCAAAAGGTGAGAAAAATGATTTTGCCTAATGTCTCGGGAATTCCTTTTGAAGGCTAGGCCTGGAAGATCTGTTGGCAAGGGCTTCCAAAAGTGAGGAATATTGCAGGGTGCTGTCATAGAGTACATTTCTTTCAAAACTAACTCAGGAGGTGGAAAGCACATGTATACTTTTAACGTTTTGCGAGGAGAGCCAGAATTACGATAATTCCGAACTCACCGTGTGTCTGCCATGTAATAATGAGCCAATGGTCTTCATCCTCATCACTATACCAATATACTAATGAAACGTCTAGAAATTTTAAAAATATATACTCATGGTTTTCAAGGTTTCTCTCATTATTAGCCATAAATTCATTTATTCAAATATTATTTAAACAGAAGCCCTGTGTGTATGTACAGTGTGCATGTAACACAGAATCGCTCTGGTTGAAGAAAGAGTACAGACCCCGAATCCCACCAGTCCCCTCAACACCATCCCCTCCTCTTGGCTGGGACTCCATAGAGAATGTTTGGAAAATCATGCTTCACGCAGGTGCCCCACTTTCTGCAAGCAGAGGTCCCTTCAAAACCTTCAGGAAGCCGAAGCAAGGAAGCGATTGATTTGTATGGAAATGTTCCGAGAGTTCTCAGACACCAAATGTAACCAAGTCCTACCAAATCCCACAGAAAACCCAAACACCTCCTCACACGCGGGGGCAGGAGGGACGGCGCAGAAGGCAGACGTGACCTCCACACAGTGGGGTTCCACTCACTGGTGTGAACGCGACACACACTTCTTATTGTCTTTTGTAAAAGGGAAAGGTCTTCCTTGGGTTTATTTCATTTGCTGGTAAGTGGGAAAGCTGGGATTTGAACCCGAGTCTGACTTTCTTTGAAGCCTCAGCTCTCCCCACCTGACAGAGTTTTTCAAGCAGGAGGTCCCGACAACTGGATGGCTGTCCTGAAACAAGTTCAAAAATTCCGTTTACAATAATCCCCAAATCTCAGCGTTTGGATATTCTGGGTCATCTCACTCACCGAGCTCTGCCGCAAGATTTCGGGGTCCTCAGTCACTTCTGTCTGCAATGACCTCGCCGCCAAGGACAGTGCCTGAATGGCTCCCCCGAGGCAGGAAGAGCGGGTGGACCGAACAGCAAATGACGCATCATCGGTGCAAAGGGCCAGCCCAGCAGGCCTGGGAGCAGCTCCGCAGCAGGAAGTGGCGCAAACAGTCAGCACCCAGAACCGCGGGCTGTGCGACTCGGGCCCGTGGGCTGCGTAGCCAGCACAGGGCCGCGTCACAAACCATGGTTGAGTTTCAGCCAAACATGGCTCCCCCTAGACACGAATACCAAGCATCTGATCGCTGCCACGTCTGTGTCGTAATCCACCGGTTAGGTTGTGCTGGGGGCATCACCACACTTACGCGAGCGGCTTCTATCTAGTTTCACGGCAATGTGAACATAAGTTAACTCAGGGATGCTGAGCATTTCCCCCTTCAAAGGCGTCTGCACACCCTGCCCGGGATTGCAGGCACCGCCCTGGCTGAATGGGCCCGCCGTCCGCGGGGTTTGCCTCGGGGAACTTCTGGGAGAAGAATCTGAAGACTGGGAAACTCAGGGTCTCCTCAACTCCATGGAACCATCGGTCAAGGAATTCTTTTTCCAGTTGACTAAAACCTCATGCATCCTGAATATAAGGGATTTCCTGTGTGTGCTCTGAGGAGTGCCAGAACATTCTGATCATGTATCTTCTCTGGCTGTGGTAACTAGTGCTCCACTCATTAAACTTAACTAATCCCAAAACATAATCCTCTCTTAATCTTTTTAGGTCAATTTGCAAATCTTATTATTTTATTTTAAAATCTAGCCAATCTTAAGAGTTGTATTTGGGGGGAAGGAGGCACTATTAATGTTTGGTTCCATTTACAAACGTGGCTAAGCTCCTTTACAAACTTTAAACTGCATTTATAAATTTAACATATTCAATTTCCTCTTTAAACACTTCAATTATCTGGCTGAAAAACTTTCCTCATACCTAAGTAATTCTTATAAATCTAATAAATTAGATTTAAGTACAGTGAACCTTAGGTTCTCGTAAATATTTTAACACCGTATATAAAATTAGTAAGACTTCCACCTAAATTTCTAGGACTAAATCAATTATTCGATTGTCTATTTTAAATTGCAGTGACAAAGCTAAACTATGGTTCTAAGGGGTCATTATAAGAATCTAAACAGTACCAGTAACTGAAATGGCCCATTTTTCCAGATTCCTGAGACAAAGACATCCATCCTATGGTCCAGTCTTTTAAACGTTTCAATACTTCAATCTAAATCTTTTGCATTTTGGAAGATGCTTACACAGTCAAGGAACCACCAAGTTACCCACAGAACGTGGGGGGTGATATCTGAGCCAGCTGAGGGTCCCAGCTGGGACGGTGACAAAACGAAAGCCATGCCGGGGGCTCACGCCTTGGTCAGCTTACTCAGGTGCCACCAACACCCGCCAACTGCGCTCCCAGACTGTCTGGTCCACATCAAGTTATATGTTGTCTATTCCAGTTTCCCCCAGAAAACTACATTCCCTACCTACACTGGCTTCTTGATTGGATTTTGCCTTTCTTTGCTTTTTAATTTTTTTTTCAAGATCTTATTTATTTATTTTTAGACAGAGGGGAAGGGTGGGAGAAAGGGAGAAAAACATCAAAAGTGTGGTTGTCTCTCCTGTGCCCCCTACTGGGGACCTGGCCCACAACCCAGGCATGTGCCCTGACTAGGAATTGAACCGGCGACCCTTTGGTTCACAGGCCCGTGCTCAATCCACTGAGCCACTTTCTTTGCTCTTTTAAAACACACAAATGCATTTTCCAGTGACCTCTGGGGCCACCAGGCTGCCAGAATCCTGCACCCTTTTCCTCTCCGCTGGCTCTTAGAACTGCTCTGAGGGCTGACTCTTCAGTTATAACGTCTCAGGTCATGTTCCTGGGAATCCCTCTCAGGGATCTCAGAGCCATGTTCCTGGCTCTGTCCTCTCAGCCACCCTGCCTTCCTTGCCACACACATCATTGAAGGAACACCTGTGAATGAATTAGGAGCATGTCGGTGATGTCACATAGGCTGACCAACAGATAAAGTGGCTGCAATCTCGGTGCCCAGCCATCTTGTTACCACGGCACCAGAACCTGCATTCTACCAGTCACCGCATCCCAGGGTGTCTCACCGCTCCCTCTGAGCACCCCAGTGATAGTTCCTTAAGTTTGGCTTTAGTTCCCTGGATTACGACAGGATACCAAAGGGTTAATGGTGCAGCAATCTATTAAAAAAAAAAAGATACAGGAAAATTTTAATAAAAATACAACCCTACCAGGATTTGGACTCACTGCCTCCACAATTCTAGGCAGACATGAGGCAACATGCATTTCCAGGTGTTAATTAGCCACCAGAGGGCTCCGCTTGCTCCCAAAATGCAGACACAGAGAAACAGAAAAACTCCATCAAAGGCCGCGCCAGCTCCCAGGAAGGGGCGTGCACGGCGTCATACAGATCGGGTTTGATCTGCCGCCTGTTTCTCTGCTTCCGCCCCACTCGCGGGAGAAAACGAGTCTTTCTCTTTCTGTGGCTGCACATCCCTGCGTCCTCGAAGCGTGCTCGGACGGGGATGGTGTTTCCTGGCACACGCTCGCATGCCGCCGGGAGACGCACTTTGCAGGATCCCTGAAGGGCTAGCCCCACAGGCAGCCTCCCCTCAGGGGGCCCCTCCCCCCCGCCGTGCTCTGTGGGGTCGGGTCACCTGGTAGAAGGGCTGTGGGCAGGACCTGCTCTCCAGCCCGAGCTCTGGCTGTGAGAAGGGTTCCCGTGGCCACTTAGAGAGTGGAGAGTTAGCCGTCAGGACAGGCTGCACGGGGGCGATTTTATACACAGCGCTGCGGCCACAGTGAATTAAACCTGAGCCACAGCTAAGGGAACCCTCGGGAGCTCTCCTCTGCAACATCGGACCGCAGGTGGGCTGTGTCCCTGTGCCCACCGGCACAGGTGAGTGCAGCCCGTCGGTGCCCAGAGGGATGGCGGGAGACGTGTGTGGCCAGGGACAGGGACGGCGACCCTCCAGTCATGCACACACACAGCAGCAGTTTTCGGGCCTTAATGACCGTGTCCGTGGGTGATGTACCTCTTACGTGGCATCGCTGCTCCACTATGAATATTCAAGGAAAGGTGGGGGAATGGTGCCTTTACGGTTCCTCTGTGTAAAGGCAGCCCGATGCCCTAAACTCTAGGCTTTGTGACTTTGCTCTCTGGGAAGCGTTTGGCTGCTGGGGAGACTGGGCATCTCAGGGCCAGAATGGCCCCTGGCCACTACTATCCTGTACTGTTTGGATTTATTTCATTAAGACAAATGCTGCTCTTGACTCATCCAATTAATTTCCCACGTATAAAAATCACAGGATGAGAGGAAGGGGACCCTTAGGGGTGCAGGGAAAACCACCTAGTGGGCTGCAGTCACTGCTGCACGTCTGCTGGGTGAATGGACTCAGTCGAATAATGAAAAGCTGTTCATTGGGGTGTAGACCGGGGTCACCCAGCCTTCCAGGTGCACCTCGGTGCCCCTGCACCAGCCTCCCCGGGTCTCCCTTAGAACTGGCCACACTCTCTTCCTGCCCACACCCTGGGGCTCTGCCACAAGTAGGCCAAGGAGAGACTAGCTCTCAGCCTGCGTCTGTCTGCCTCGCCACATCTCGAACCCCGGACCACGTCTGGGGCGCGCCCATTTCTGTCTACCCAGAGCCTCGCGAACGGCCAAGGCAGACTTTCAGCATCTGTCTGTGGGGCATTCGCAGAGTTCGTGTGCGGGAAGAATTTGGATTTAATTTGTTGAATAAAATCAGTGCTTCATAAACATATAATATGTTATGCAATATAATCTGTACATACTCTGCTTTCCAGCATTAGTGCCTTACTAAAGGCGGAACAGTGAAGTGACCAGTGGCGCCTGCGTGGACTTGAATCCTGTCCCTGCTTCGAGTCACAGCCCTGTAACTTGGGCCATCGATTTAGATCTGTGGAGTCTCCACCTCCCCACCTGCAAAAGGAGGACCCCGACAGCTCTTACCTTCCCAGGCTGGAGAACAGGTTAAGCGCGCTCGTCCGCAGGAAGCATCTGCACCCAGTAGGTGCTCAATAAATCTCAGCACCTCGCAAATGGCGACCCACTGCCCACATGATGGCTTTGTCGCCAGGAGAGCTGTGACCTCTGGCCCAGACCCATGACCAGCCAGCCCTCTGCCTCTGCCAGGTGGTTCGTTTTATTGTTGGGGACGTTAAAAGTTCTGTCTTCACTGACCCCACGCTGGTGACCTGTCTCTAGACCAGGGAGGTTAGTGGAATATCATCAGATTCCGAAAAGATTTGGAATCCCCCGGGGTTTATGCTGGAGTAAGAAAAAGCCCCGGGTGCCTGCTGTATTATTTTATTCCATTCTGAAGAGTCATTAAAAAATAGATAATTTTTTCAAACAAATTGCTGCCAGGGAAAAGAAATTTGAACCACAGCAAATACCTGGTTCTTTGGACAAGAACCCATTGAATTTGGAGAACTGAGAGTTGACAAGGTTCCATTTTCACGAACCAGATGGTGCGTTGGTGGCAAGTGAGCTCAGTTCTCAAATGGCCATTGGCCACTTCTCTGACGGCCAGCGGGCTCGACTCAGATGAAGGGGTTCGGCTTCATCTGAAGGGGGAGCGTGAGAGGTGACCGATGGATGTTTCTCACATCGATGTTTCTCTCCCTGTCTTCCCTTCTTTCTAAAAATAAACTAATTAAAAAATAGAAAGGAAACATTTACTTATTTAAAAAAAAAAAACTCACACTGTGCACAGGAAAAGCCAACGGCCTGTACCATGGAGAACATGTGCCATAAGCCACTGACTCTCTGATAAGCCCATTTTAAAGTCCTAGAAAACTTAAGAAGGCACAGTGAGAATTGGGGATTTTAACATCAAAACACACACCCATAAATATTCAACCGATCTTCAAAAGAAACACGACCTCAGAAACCACCGCAGAATAGAGCCCTGCGCAGTCGGCTCGCGCGGCCTGTTTTGTAAAAGGGAAACGAGGGTGTTTGAATTCTCTCCCTGCACCGACTGTGTTGAGAGAGGAAAGAAAAAGCCACAAGGGTTTAATTAGATTTTTTAAAGTTAATCAGATCGCTGTTTTTAAAAATAACTGGCTTTTCAAATGAGTTCAACTTTTTTTTTTTTTTTTTTTTGGGAGTCTGACTTCCACACTTTGAAATGGAAATCTGATCGAGCCCCCATGTACCCTTCGGTGCCCCTCAGCCCTCAGAGCGACAGGGATAAAGACCAAACACCCAGCCCGGCCTCCCGTGGGGTTTGCTGGGTCCCCACTTCCCCTTCCACGTCCCCAGCACATGGCCCTGGGTCCTTCGAGCCTCAGCCCCCAGTGTCCCCGTGGCTCGGTCACATGGCCAAGTCACCCTCCGCCCACCGCGATCACCATGTGCCGTCTGGGTCTAGTTCATTCCTGGTCAGGTCACTCCCTTGCCAGGCCTCTCCCGAGCCCCGGTCAACTGTCACGGAAGCTGCCTGGAGCCTTCAGGCTCCCACTGCCGTTTGCCATATCCGTTCACGGGGGCAACGGTGTCAGGAAGGCCCATCTCCCCCAGGGGGCATGGCCCCCACGGAGCAGGGAGTGGCTGAGTTGCCAGCTCAGCTCGCACCTGGTGTGCAGGTCAGGAGCCCAGGGAATGGAGAGTGTGGGCGGTTATTGGAAGGACAGAGAAGTGAACAGAAGGTCAAATCAAAAAAGGGTGTCAAAGGCAGACGCAACACGGCCATTTGGAAACCGCGCAGGTTCTCTTGTTTGCTGGTTGCCCTCGGACTGATGGGCAAACTTCCCCTATAAAGGAGGCCCTATGGGTTTTGGGGCCATGTGATTTCTGCCCCGACGCCTCAGTCCTGCTTGTGGAGCAACGGAGGGACCACAAAGCACAGGGATGTGGTCGGAGGCCAATAAAACCAGGGCCTCTCCACCCCCATGCCATTGGCACCGGGGCCCAGTAATTCTCAGCTACGTGCACGGCACCATGATTAGCAACGCCCCTGGACTTGTCAGCACCACCCTCACCTGCACTTGTGACAGTCAAATATGTCCCCATCCATCACCAACTGTCCCCTAGGGAGCCAGAGCACCCAGCTGAAACCAGCGGCAGGCAGGCTGGGTCTGGCCCAGGGGCTGCAGGTGGCTCAGTTCGGACCTAGAACAGAAGGTCAGGAGGCCCCTGCAGGGTGTTCTAGCTCTGAAAGAGCTCCTACTTCATTCCCTCAGGGAGAGGAGGGTCGTTTGATGATTTCCCTTCTCAGACAGGGGACCCCTGTGCACCCTCAGAGGTGGGCGGCGCTCGGCGAGGGGCAGGCCTGCCAATGAGACCTGCCCCCTAAAGGATGCTGCCTGGTGCTTACACATTGCTTCTGCCCACGTGTGCACCCCACCATCCCTTTGGTGATTATATGAGCATTTTTAAAACTAGCTTCCAGCAAAGTGTGCATTTCAGGGCAACTCAGGAGCTGAAGGTGCAGAGCCCAGCAGGCTGGCCTCGGGCTGGAGATGGAGACCAAGACCTGAGTCCAGGGTCAGTGTGGCCCCAGAAACCTGGCTTTATCCCCCGCCCCCCCCACTGTCCCTCCTTTCAGGACAGCACAGACCCTGACAGGGTCGCGCCCCATTGCTCGGTTGCCCTGCTCTCCCACCGCTGTCGGGGCAGCACCCACTGTGGGTTCCACTCGCCCATCCAGTAACGAAGCGAAGATACAGGAGAGGACACACTTGGGGAAAACAAGCCCCAGGTCGGCAACCTTGATCGCAATTTGCATGGCTATTGATTCAACGTGGCAGAAAGGGGATCCAGTGGGCGCCCGGCCCATTCGGTGGGCTTCCAGCGCCCTCCAGTGGACAACTCATAGAATTGCTCCATAGCCTGGGAACAGAGGCCTTTTCTTGCAGGCCCATCAGTAACATATTCTCGTGCTCCTTGCTGTTTGAATTTACTATCAAAGAATCAAGTTCCAAAATAGTCCGTAAAAACCCTAACTGCGAAGTAAAGTAAGAGGCCAAGGGAAGTCATTTTAAAATAAAGTTAAAATAAGAAATTAATAAAGTAAATCCAGGCACCCCTAGATATATACTGCACGTGTGTAAATTATATAACCCCCCTGGGGCCAAGTGCTCTGGAAGACACGGTGACCGGAAACATGCCTCTTCATCAGAATCGCCGAAATGTGCACCGAAATGTGCTGCTTTGGGGTCTTCTATGCCACCAGTGTTGCTGTACGTTCTGTGATTTTATTTAATTTTTTTGAAAAAAGTAAAAAAAAAAATCTGGTAAAATTCTGAACCAAACAAAGAACAACATTCCCTGGGGCTGGCCTAGTGTCTTCATTTCTAGGAAATTTAAGTACATTAGAATTTTGCAAAAACTTTCATGTTTAACGGAGCCAGAGCTGGGCTCCTCAGTCAGCTCCATATAAATGGAGTTTTTTGCTGTGACAATCCCTTGCCACACTGAGCTGCCCATGGCATTTCAGGACGTTGAAGCCCCGCCATCCACATGGTGATGGAAGGAGAGGTGACTTGGGGTGGTGAGCACGCAATGCAATACACAGATGATGTGTCACCGAACTGTGCGTCTGAAACCTACATAATTTTGTCAGCCAGTGTCACCTCAGCACATCTAATTAAAAAAAGAACCCCAGTCCTTACCCACAAACACCGACGGACTCCTGGATGAGGGAGTGGTCACAAACGTCCCGCCGTTTAGCAGGTGGGCCTTTCCAGTCTCTCCCAGCAGCCCCGGCGTCTACTTTGCTGGCCAAAGATGAGGGGCCCATGGAGGCAAGAGGGGGACACTGTCCCTGCCAGCGCCTGCCACCTACGAGGTGGAGGGGACACGGGCCACAGCCAGGCTGGTGGCTTTGTTCATACAACCCTGAGCCAACCGTGTGACCAAAGCCAGATGGCGTGGGGCAGCCGGGGGTGGGACAAAGTGACGTTGTCTAAGCAGAGTTGGACACAGCCTTGAACAGGTAGCTCCAGACAGCGGACCACCTCAGCCGTGCTGGTGGTGAACGTGTGACATTTGATGAGACTCCCCGTCATGCTGAGTGACAGAAAAGCGGGCAGGCCCTACTTGAACCCAGGGGTTGCTCACGCCATCGGTGGTGTGCCTGGGAGTTAACTACACGACGGGGAGGCAGCCCAGCCCCCGCCCCCTGCCCTGTGAGCACGTCTTCCAGGGGCAGAGCGACAGCCTTTCACGCCGTTATTACTGTGACTCTTCCCATCGCAGTGACCGCTGTTTCGCCATCCTCAGCCTGGGGTTTCTCAGAAATGCATGAAGGAGTTTCAAACACAAACAAGGATGACTCCAGCCCCCACCTCTCTGCCCCCCAGAATCGAATTAAAACTTCACGGAGCAGAGCCCAGGAATTTGAAATTTGTAAAATGCCCCCGGAGGGTCCACGGTGCCCCCCAGGTTGGGAGCCACCTCACAGCTGTGCATGCAGACACATGGGAGGGGCAGCCTCTTAGAGGTTTCATTGCCCCATAGAAACTGCATCCTTCCTGCCTTCCGGGGGGATTCCCAGACGCGGGCACGCACGGGAACCAGCTGCAGGGAGCTCCCACATGGTGCCCGGCCTGCCTGTCCAGTGAAGCCAGGACTTCTGCGTGTGGGACCTGACGCTGCATTTTCTAAAGCCCCTGGCAATTCTGTGGTAGGGCCAGGATTGCAAAGGGCTGCTCTGGCTGCAGGGTTTTCCACCCGGGCGGCACATCAGCCTCCCTGGGAGATGCTCACGTGACTGAGACCTGGGTCCGGTCGGCAGGGACGCCAATTACCGTCTGCTGGGAGGGCTGGGCTTTAGAATCTGCCCAGCCTCTCCAGTGAGGATGCACCGTGTAGCCAAGGCTGAGACCACTGGGCCTTCTGGCCTAGGGGGGGGGGCAGGTGGGGGGGATAGGGGGAATTACCCTGCAATGTGACAAGAACCGACAGAGACATGGCTGCGTGACTTCTGCCCTGAGGCCACCCCTTCTTTCTGACCTCATGGTGACACCAAGGACAAGAAATGGGATGTTGCTTAGCTGGGTTTGGCTCAAGCCCCAATTGGTGGCAAGTATGCTGTCCATCTCTCGAGGCTCGGAGGGTGCAGGGCACCAGAGACTCGGTTATGTCAGTGTGTGGTTGGAACATGCCCCCCTCCAGTGACATGTCTGTCACCTGTTCCCCTGCTGGCTCAGAGACTCCTGTCCCACTCTGGCTGGCAATGGGCCCCCCATCCTGTGTCCCAGCTTCCCCTGGCGGGTGGGGCACAAGGCAGCTCCAGCCAGTAAGGAGTGTGTGGATGTTGGCAGGAGACACTTGTTTCCTTGTTATGCATCCTGCTGAGAGTCGGCCAACGGTGATGGGAGCTTGAGCAGGGATCCAAGGAGGCCACAGCTGAGGACGCAAAACGGAAAGCCAAAGGATCTTGAGGACCTGTGGCATCAGCTTAGACTGCCCTCTCCTCCCTCCGCAGGCAATCAAAATTTTCCTCATGCCCTGGCTGGTGTGGCTCAGTGGATTGAGCACCAACCTGTGAACCAAAGGGTTGTTGGTTCAATTTCCAGTCAGGGCACATACCTGGGTTGTACATAAAGGTCCCCAGTAGGAGGCACCTGAGAGGCAACCACACATTGATGTTTTCTTCTCTTTCTCTCTCCCTTCCACTCTGTCTAAAAATAAATAAATAAAATCTTTCAAAAAATGTTTCTCATGCTGCTGATCACCACTGCCCCCCCCCAAAAAAAACCCAGGACACACTCTGTCCCTAAGCCTGTCATGGTTCTGCGCAGCGGCTTAATGACACAGGTGAGCACTGGGTGCCCACTCTCTGTCTGGTGGGCCAGCCTAGCCGCCACTGTCCCCACGCCAGGGGCAGTTCCATTTTGCACCACCATCCCCTTGGGGGACAGATTCCAACCTCCAATTCCTGGGGGCGCACACATTCAGGACACAGTCCCAGCTGAATTCCAGAATCTGACCCACAGGATGCGCTCCTGTGTTGAGGGAGGAGGAGAAGGAAGAAGAGGAGGAGGAGGAGGAGGAGGAGGGAGAAGATAACAGAAAATGAAGAGGCAATTGCTTCCTCCACTTCCGTCTCTGTTGTCTTAAATATCCAATACTATGAACAATTTTAGAAACCCCGAGGTGCTTCTGAGCATCCACCTCCGTGGACCTGTGAGCAGGATGTACAGAACCCACACCTAGAATCCCAGGATGCTCAGCCTCCATGAAGCTGGGAAATTCTATGCCCAGAACACACTCTCTTCAGGAAGCCATCTTTTTTTAGGGATTATCTGAGTCATAGCTACATCAAGCACTTAGACTCCATGTACTTGCCCGAGAGAAAGCCACCTCTACTGTCATCCTATGTCCTTGAACCTAAAATGCCTTAAGTT
The DNA here is from genome assembly GCA_004027475.1 of Anoura caudifer. Lineage (NCBI taxonomy): Eukaryota > Metazoa > Chordata > Mammalia > Chiroptera > Phyllostomidae > Anoura > Anoura caudifer. The sequence goes on from PVKU01000113.1 coordinate 458,330, forward strand.
ACAAGAAAAACAAAACAAAACACGTGTGTCTTAAAATTAGAGGAATGTGGGCTAGAAACATCTGTTTTCTGTACCAGGCATTTCACGGGTATTTTTTCCAGGACTCGCCGCACTTGCAGAGGGTGTGCGCCGCTATGTCCCTTTTCCAGACGAGGGAGGTAAAGCACAGAGAGACGAAGGGACTCACCGGACCAGCCAACACCCCACCTGTGGTGCAGTTTCTGCCTTCAGCCTTCTGCCAACGCGTCTCCTCTGGAGGAAGAATGAGCCATGAGGGTGGGCAGTGGCCCCAAGAGGGGCCCGGCTCACGTCGCCACCCCACTGCCCCCAGGGCTGACAAAGAGGCAGGCGAGCAGACATCCAGGCCCATCCCCGGGAGCGGGAGCGCACAGCCCCACCTGCGCGGTGGTGTGGACAACGATACCCCGTCCGAGCGTGACCGAGCCTCTAGACCTCGGCGCTGGCCTTCAGAGACCCGGGGGACACGCCGCCGCACGAGATGGAAAAGCCCAGACCAGGACCCGATCCACATGACAGTCCGCCCAGCGACCTCACAGACGGCTGTGGGGAGCCTGAAAGGGGAACCTATAGAAAGAGGAGTAATGGGCCTATGAACCAATCACAGCCCACGGAGCCAGCGTATGAGCCAATCACAGCCCACGGACTTCGTCTGTGTCTCTACTCAAAACCAACTCTCAGAAACTCACAGGGCAAAATGAGAACACTAAATGAAGGATGATATTAAAGAATTACTGATAACTTTGGGGGATGATCAACATATTATTGTTCTATTTTTTGCAGAGTCTACACTTAGAGGTATTTTCTAAAATGCTTATGTAAAGATGATATAATTTGTCTCAAAATCACTGCAGTAGTTGGGGTGACTTAGGGTGCAGAGGGGTACAAAATAAAATAAGGCAGGCTATGGGGGCCACGGGAGGCAGATTATACTATGCTCTTCACTTTTCTGTTCTATTATTTAAAACCATGCTTTAAAAGATTGTATTTATTTATTTTTAGAGAGAGGGGAAGGGAGGGAGAAAGAGGGAGGGAAACATCAATGTGTGGTTGCCTCTTGTGCTCCCCCTACTGGGGACCTGGCCCACAACCCAGGCATGTGCCATGAGTGGGACCCTTTGGTCCGCAGGCCAGCCCTCAATCCGCCCAGCCACACCACAGGCATTTTTTAAATAGCCAGGGCCATTTAAAACCGTTTTTAATGAAAGAATCTACTATAAAATAAGTCGCTCGAATTTCCCTAGTAACTGTGGTGCTATCGATGTCCCCATTCCAGCCCCGCCTTACTATGGGCCTCTGACCTCTCTTCTCAGTCCATTGTTTGTCCTCTCGGACCTGCTGTGGACTCTGGTCACCGCAGCTGCTGTTAAAGGGGGGAGGCAGCTGCTGCAGGTGGGGTGACAGAAACACCATGCCCACTTCTGACACCGGATGTGTGGCCTCCCTGCCATACCAGCCAGGTGCCCGAAGGTCAGTCTGATCCTGACCCTTTGCCTGAAGTCAGCCCCGACCTCGCAGCTGAGGGGCTCCATCCCATGAGATGGCCCCCCCACCGACAGATGCCCATTCGAGGGGGGTCCCCAAGTTCCCCACAACTCCTGTCTGGCCTGGCTGCACACTGGAGGTCCCTGTAACCCCTTCTCAGATTTAATCCTGGGTTGGGACAGCCCACAGAACTCAGGGGACATGGTGGCCAGTGTGTTATGTAACAGAGGGTATCATAGGAGGTGTGTGAACAGCCAGATGAACAGAGGCCTTAGGTGAGGAGTTTCTGCCCCAATGGAGTTGGGGTGCCCCTTCCTCATCCATGCCCACAGGTGTTCACCAACCCTGAAGCTCCCCACACTCCATACATCTGGGATTTTTACGGAGACCTCACCACGTAGGCACAAGCCATCATGAACTCACTCTCCGGCCCTGCCCACCCTCCCAGGGGCGCACTGGGGCTGAAGGTTCCAAACTTCTCATGTCTGCTGGGTCTCTCCGTGACCAATTCCCCGGGGAAGCTACCCAGGCACCTACCCAGCCAGAGCTGCCTCAATCGAACAAGAGACACTCCTGTCATCCAGGAAATGGTGAAGAATCCAGGAGCTTGTGCCAGGAACCCGGGGCAGAGACCGACACAAAAGTAATTTCTATAACATCACAAGACGAGGGCAGGGCTCCTTGGACAGAGGAGGCACCTGAGGTCCCTGAACCTTATGGAATTTCAGCCGAAGGCTGAAGTTCTGAGAGTGACCACAAGATGGAGCCGTTGCCCTTCCGAAGACACTGCTCACCTGGGGCTCACCTGCGCGGGAGTCAGGCCCTGACCTGCTGCCTGCCTGTCCAGCTGGTCCTCCTCCGCTGAGCCCCGCCGCCCGCTACCCTCCCTGAGCCGCTGGCATCGGTCATTCTTGCTCGGTTTTAACTTCGCCAACAAAGTTCCACTCGTCAGCTGTTTGTTCTTTAATCCCTTCTGGTTTCTGGGATATCTTTTCATTGTTTTTCAGACCAATTTCCCCTCTGCTCTTTTTTTAATTTTATTAACTTTGATTTTACATTCAAAGGTAAATTAGCTAGGGAAAGATCTGTCCGCAAAAGTCGTTTTTAGATGTAGCAAGGGACGAGTTTCCTGTCAGCATTCTAACCCTATCCCCGGCCCCGCCGGCCCCGCCTGCCCCGCCTGCGCCTGCGCCTGCGCCCGCGCCTGCGCCTGGCCTTCCGTGTCTGTCCCGCGAGAGATGCCACGGTGTCCCCCTGACACACACACACACACACTCATAAACACATGTGTGCACACACAGTCATACGGGTGTATTCTCACCCTACTTACACCTCGCTTACTACACACATGCACACTCATCACACACATTGCTCTTATTCAAACATCCACACATATGCCCTCACATACGCACACACCTCCACGTGCATGCTCACACACAAGTGCAGATGCACACTCACTGCACCCATCATCACCTCTCTCACACACACACAGCCCCAGCTAAGGCAGCGCCTGGTATCAGGCATTGTTCTGCACCCCCAGCAGCATGTACATCCCTGTTCAGCAGCAAATATAGGCAAACGCTTTTTAAAAAGAAACTAACAAGATGCTGGAAAAGGAAGAAGAAAAAAATTTTAAGAGACTTTATTAATTTGTTTTTAGAGAGAGGGGAAGGGAAGGAGAGAGAAAGGGAGAGAAACATCAATGTGTGGTTGCCTCTCAGGTGTCCCCTACTGGGGACCTGGCCCTCAATCCAGGCATGTGCCCTGACAGGGAATCGAACTGGCAACCCTTTGGTCCATGGGCCAGCTCTCAGTCCACTGAGCTACACCAGCCAGGGTTGAAGAAGAAAATTTTTAAACCAATCAACTTTCTTTCCGGGCAGATTAACTTTTGAGAGAGCAAACACCAGTTCGTTTATCATTCAGCAAATGTGCTATAAATGTCGATTGTGACATTGGAATCAGTGCCAGAAGTTACATCCAAAACAAGGATCAAAAATCAGATGAGATGTATGCAGGACTGGTTGTTGCTCTGAGGGAACCGTCCTGACAAGTGATGACATGGCTTCAGGATTGGCACTGTCACCCAACTGTACAAAGTCCACCAGCACCAGTGTCAGCCTGGAGAAAGCAGCACTTGTCACTGAGTGGAAGCTCTGTATCTGGAGTGTGGCCAGAACATCCCACGGTGTCCCCAGGGTCACCAGAGTTCTGGATGCCATGTTCTTGCTGAGGACGTGAATTTGGGAACATGGTGAGAGTGAATTAGTGTGAGTATGTGTGTGAGTGTATGTGTGTGTGAATGTGTATGAGTATGTGCATGAGTGCGAACATGTGAGTGTGTAGGTGTGATTGTGTGAGTGTGTGTGGGTGAGCATCTGTGAGTGTGCATGTGTTTGATAAGTGCTAGCTGAATAGAAGAAGGCAGCTCAAAGTCACACAGCAAGGAGGGCACTGGAATTCGACCCAGCCTGTCTTCAAAGTGCCTATGCTTGCACAACATTGTTAACGCACGTCACCCCAATAAATATAATTTAAGAACAAATGAGTGAAATTGAGAGCATATTCCTTCTAGCACAACCACCATCATTCAAAGCTGGCCACCAAAGGTACCACCAGAGGGGTTGCAGGCCGGATGCCCTGGAAGGTGGGCCAGGGCTGGTCCCGGGCACGTGTCTGCGATGGACTCGAGGTCCCACCTGGACCAGGTAACCGACCTTGAGCAGCCACTGCCCCTGTGCACAAGACTTTGTTTGTATAATTTTGATACCTTTTCACATATTTTAAGCTACAAATTCCAGTTTTGACATTTTAAAGTATCACTTATTGAACTTTATAAACCACTTATTTTAAAGCTGTATTTGTCTTCTTTTCTTTGGCTTGTCTCTAGAAACGCAGAGACACTTTTGGGTCTCCCAGGATCTAAACATGTCTCATGGCAACGCCCCCTTTCCAAACCGTGCTTTCCTCTTTCACACCCGGAGAAGACTCGGGGTCTCCGTCACCGGACGAGCGGCTGGCTAGAAGCAGCTGTTGCCTCAGCGACCACACAGAGAAGCCGCAAGTCCCCTGTCTGGTCTGTTTGCGGCTCTTTCATCCCTCCGACCACTGGGAAAGTTGAAAAGAACTTGGCCAGGATCTCCCACCGCTGCCCATAGCTGCCGGGGACCGTTCTTGTCCCTTTCCACTGGACGGTTTCTGTGACCAGCCCTCAGCTTCTCTCCAGAATGGAAGTCTGGGGGCAGAGGTTTTGGGGTGGGGGAAGGTCGAGAAGGAAAGCCAACGGTCACCACATGGGCCCCCCGATGGTAGCAGAGCTTCCTCTCGGTGTCCAGGGACGGAGGGCTGGAGGCACCCTGAACCCGTCACTGGGGCGGGAAACCAGAAGCCTCCTGTCCACCCTCTGAGGGACCCAGGGGCTGGGTTGGATTCAACAGACGTTACTGGCCCACGAGTCCTGAAAGGAGAGCGAAGGGACCTTTCCTGATTCATGTCCGAATGGATGCTCCTCACTGTTCCCAGGCTGCTTCAGGTCACCTGAAGCCCTGGGGCGGGTCTAAGTGCTCGAGTGACAGGGACAAGCTCTGTCTTGGAGGAGAGTTTTGCCTGAGAACATGTTCCACAGCGACTGACCGAGCTGACAGCTCTGGCCACCATTTTGAACTTTAACAGAAATGAGGCAGACTGGGCCCAAAATGTCCACGAAAGCAGAGGTCAACCACACGGGGTCGCCTAGGTGCTGGGTGGCTGGAACCGGGTGATGCTCTCTCCTCTGCCCTCACCCTCACCCCTGCCCTTCTGCGTGACATCCAGGCTCCACCTGGCTGCACCTGCTGGTGTGCGCCCAGCTCCCCGTGCACCTGCGCTCCAGGTAGTAGGATCAGGTCCCATTCAGGAACATGAGACAAACACTGGTGAATGTGTGCAATGCTGGCGCCAGACCCTGCGTGGGGCCTGGAAGAGCCCCGATAGGGGCCCGTGGTCAGTGTGTGGACAGTAACACTGCAGCGTCTTGAGCTCTGTGACTGGAAATGCAGGGGGCAGAGGCACCGTTACCTGGGGTCAGTGACATCTAAGCAACATCTTGAAAGATGCGCATCCGCTGCGGGCTCCCTGACAGGACGCAGGATGGGAGGGAGGAGGGAAGCCAGAATGGAAGCGTGGGCAAGGATACGAGGAAGGAGGACGAGGCACACCCTGGCTGTGGGGCTTCGGGCCCCAGCGTCACTCCCACGTAGATCCCTGCGCATCCCTCGGACTCTTCCAGAACGCGGCCCTGCAGGGAGGGAGCGCGGCCCCTTGGGTTGGCTCCCGTCCAGCCTGAGCTCTGTGTAATTATATGGCTTTTAAAGTTTCCCCTCGTCCCCACCCTTCCTTTTAACCCCAACAGCGTCGGTGACAACCTGCCAGAAGCAGGCCTGCCAGGCCAGATGACAGAGGGGGCGGCTGGGGCGGAGGCGCCTCCGCAGCTGCCCGGGCAGGTGCCGCTGGCCTCCGATTGCGCCCACGCGCACTGCGCTGTCACACGCCGGCAGCCGAGGTGATTAATTAGCGGCGTGGCCGTGCGGGGACGCGGGCGGCCTCCACATCTGCCCCGTGACGGCGGGGGTCAGTGTGCGGTGTCACTCCTCTCCTCTCACTCCCTCCGAAGCCTAATTGGCTGTGACACAAGGGCCAGCTGTTTGGAGAGGCGGCTCACGGCAGGGCTCGGCCGGGCAGGTGGACACGCTGAGCCTAGCGCATGGCTCCGAGGACGCAGCTTTGTTCGGAGTCTGGCCCGGCTGCCGGCTTTGGGCGTCCGGGTCCTGCTCCTTTCTCCCCCTTCCCTCCAGGGCACAGGCAGGGGCAGGAGACAGAGGCAGGAGGAGGCTTCGGGGTTCCTTATGGGGTTTAACGGGACCCTTGTCCCCCAACACCCAGGAATGTGCTCCCCCCTAAAAAGACATCAGGAGCCTCTTTCCTGCGAACTGGATGTAATCAGGCTTATTCCTGAATTGTGTGTGGGGGGGGGCGGGGTGGGGGGGGGTGCTGTGCCTCAGGGGTTGGCCCAGGAGGGAGAGAAGAAAGCTGGGAGAGGGAGACAGGCCCGGTTTGGGGAGAGGGCACAGGGGCTGCCCCTCTGTGGGATGAGCGGGGTTCAGGAAGGAATCCATTTTTTCAGAAAGCCCTGAACCTGCTTTAGAATCTGTGCCCCACCAAGCAGAGGGTGCGCCCTTTGCCCCCCTTCTGAGGGCGACTCGCTGCAAGGGCCTGTACACCCACTGGGGCAGAGCAGGGGGCAGAGGGGAAGAGCCCTGGTGTTTACGGAGCTCTCGCACAGCTCCTTGGGGTGCGGTGGGGAGGGCAGGGGCGTGGGGACAGGCTCACTGGCTTCCCAGGCCCTGGGACTCAGGGTTGAGCTGGATGGCGGATGTGCATGGTGGGTGCATCGTGTGGCTCCCTCTGCAGCTGCACAGAGCCCGCCCCTGGGCCAGGCGCCGGGTACAGAAGATCAGGGGGCACCCACTGTGAGTCCTGGAAACATTGGAGAGTCAGGGCACAACCCCAGAGAGGTGGTGCCAGGGAGCCAGGCACAGGCCTCGGGGCTCAAGTCTGAAGCAGGGCCAGGGCCTGGGGCCCAGGGAGGTCACCTGTGGAAGGGACTCCTGAGCTGCATGTGGGAGAAGCAGGCATTTGTCAGGAGCTGAGGGCAGGAGTTGGGTGGGGGTTGGGCAGTTTCACCTGGGAAAGGCACTGGGGTGGAGTAGGTGGTACCTCAGTGATCCTTCACTCCCCCAGTCTGGGCCGCAAGCAGAGATGCCCCAAGGAGAATGTGGCAGGTCCCCCTGTAGGTTCATGAGCCCAACTTGGAGCCAGCCGTCCTGTTTGGGAGCAGAGGCCCGGCAGTGGGCAGATAGGGTGGGGGAGAGGCCTGGAGTCCCCTCCGCCATGGCAGTAATAAGCTCATTAGGAGGCAGGGCCTGTGTGCACAGGTAGCAGCGGCCACGCAGGTAGCCCCACCTGCTCTCCGCATTGTGAGCAGCTGGAATCGCCCTGACACCCCTTGCCTGACACCTCGCTTCTCGTTAGCCCCCTGCAGGGTGGCCACCCGGGCAGATGACAGAGGGCTGCTGGTCCTCAGGCTGGCTCCAGCAAACAGATCACCGGGATGGCTGCCTGTCCCCACTCTGGGCCCCCACCCTTGTGACAGGGGCCTGGGAGCCAGGGTGGGGAGGCAGGAAGTCAGCCCCACCCTTGCTCCTTGGGCCCACATGGCCTGACGTCCTATTAAACCGAGGGGCGTGCTCCTCACGGCCGTCTGTGCACCGAGAGGCGCCTGCCGCTGCCTTGGTGGAGTGCTGGGTGATGCTCCTGCACACGGATGGGTGATACACCAAGGGGGGAACCAGAGTCCTCTTTCTGATGCTTGTCATCTAATGGGGCGGAGCCGTGGTGGGGGGCAGTGAGCTCACAGTATGGCCGGGAGAATAGCCGTGCACTGACCCGAGTCGGCCTGACCCGGACGAGGGGCGTGAGTGACCGGCGGGATGAATGCAGAGAAGTGCAGGGGCCAGGGCCTGGCAGACGCTCACGGACCACTGTGAGCTGTGTTGAGGGTCACAGCACCCCACCCAGAAGGTGTGTCCTCTGCCTCTCACAGGGTCACAGTCCAGCAGAGATGTGCAGACGGGGGCCCGGGACATCCTAGCATGGGCAGGGACACCAGGTGAGGGATAGAGGGGCAGGACGGAGAGCTGGCAGGCAGGAGCAGGGTGGCTGCCAAGGGGGCAGGACAGCCGGGGCTGGGGCAGCCCCTGCTCTCCGTGCGACCTTTGCCCTTTGTGTCTCCAGGGTGGTGGCCTCCAGCCAGGGCTGTGTGGGCAGACGGGGCTTCCAGAGCTGGGACCCGTGTCGCTGCCACTCCCTGTCCCCTTGCCTCCTCCGTGTCCCTCTCAGTGGCTTCTGTCCGGTCCCGCGCTGGCCCAGGGAACCGGGGCGCAGGTTGGAATGTAGCCACACATGGCACTCTTTCTGTTAAAGTCTGTTCTTTGCCAGACTCTGCAAGCAGACGGAGCCAGGGAGCTTTCTGGAGGTCGAGGGGACAGCCTCTATCCCTGTTTAACTCTGCAGCATCCAGAAACAGCATTTTCTGGTTTCCAGTCTCCCTCCTGCCACTGACACTGCCTCCTCGGGCAGACTGCGTGCGGGGGCTCACGAGCCATGCTCCCTCGGGCTTCTGCTGGGCTCGGGCTTCTCAAGCCCCAGGTCGGCCTCCCTCTGTCCTGTGAGGGCAGACCCTGGCGATCAGCACCAGCCGCTGCTGGTGAGAGAACTCGGCTTTCCGGGAGCCGGCAGGGTTGCTCGTGGAAGTGTGGGGACAGCTTGCCAAAGCTGAAGCAGGTCGACGTAGGGACAGCAAAGGCAACTCCTGAGGCTCAGGCCAGCTGGGGTCTCCAGCCACCTGTGCGGCGGCCCCACCCTCCACGGGGACCCACCCTCTGCACAGCATCAGGAGGCAGCCCTGGTCTTGGGCACCTTTCTGTCCCCACCAGCCCTGTTCGCGTCACTGCCCTCGGCGAGGGCCTGGCTCTCCTGGCCTCAAAGGCAGCTTTTCCCAGAACATGCTCAGTGAAAATCTAGACTCTTGGGACACTAGATTTTAAAAATAATACCATAGTTTGGGGGGTTTCTGGTTCCGTGGTCACAGAAACTTGAACAAAGTGGCCATGTGTTCCCTCGTGGGGCTGGCTATGCATGTCGCCCCGCTCAAGGCTCCCAGGAGTCCTGCGGGTCAGGAAGTCCGCTTCACTTTGCCTGTGGCAGCTGCACAAATTCATTTCACCGCAGATGCCTCCTTTTGGAGACACTGATCAGCATCTAATGGAACGTGCCCCCCCTGCCCCCGGACTGCCACTGACCGTTAGAGGAACACCATTCTGCCAGGAGACCCCCGAAGGTGCAGAGCTCCCTTGAACCAAAGGAGGAACTGTTTCAGGACAACCAGAGGGGAGGCAGACGGCAGCCCCGTGGGTGCCTGTGACCACAGCTCATGCGTGGTCCCCTCTGTGGCCAACCAGCCATGGGCTCCAGCCACTGCAGCTTCCATGGAGGCAGCTCTTCCAAAACCAAAAGTTTGGCTCTTATGACTAAGGGCAGGAGGTGGAAGCATGCCCCCCGGGACACGTGGCCACACGTACAGTTTGGTCAGGACCACGCACGCAGGTAGCATGCGCACAGGACAAAGACAGTCAGACAGAGAGGGGCTGGCGAGCTGCCTTCCTTTCAGTCAAAATAGACGTTTTAGCCCAAGCGAGTGCTGTGCACGAACAGAAGGTGGGATGTCATTGTCAAATAAGTTGTTGTTTCTTTCCCACAGTGCACCAGGAGAAGAAACTACGAGCCAGGTCCCGAGGGACCAAGAGAATTGTCACATGACCTCATTGAACAAGAACGGGCTGGGTCCATGCTGCACACAAGGGGGTCTGGCCCCACAAAGAGAGAGTCCAGGGGAATGGGATGTCGTCCTAAAGGAGTGAGCAGGCCCCGGCCGGCGTGGCTCAGTGGATTGATCACCCACCTGAGAAGCAAAGGGTCTGCAGTTCGATTGCCAGTCAGGGCACGGGCCTGGGTTGTGGGCCTGGGTTGTGGGCCAGGTCCCCAGTAGGGGGCGCACCAGAGGCAACCACACACTGGTGTTTCTCTCTCTTTCTCCTTCCCTTTCCCTCTCTCTAAAAATAAATAAAATCTTTATTTAAAAAAGTGAGCAGGTGTGTAGGAGAGTGAAGGTGCGCACTCTGAAATCATAAACCTGGACTCCCTGGGCTTCAACAGAAAGCCCCTTAGGGGCCATACAGCCCACACCTGCCATGTCGACACAGGGGAAACTAAGGCTCAAGGAGACCGAGGGACGCAGTGAAGGCCACACACCTTTTCCGTCACCTAGCAGAGGCTGAGATGACGTCCTTAGGACTGAGCCTTGCCCCCCGAGATCTGAACGCCCTCCGGGGGCCGAGAGGAAGGAAAGGCCCTGGAGGAAGGAGGCCCACAGGTGGGTCCGCCCCAATGCGGGCAGTGACAGGTTGGGCTGGCACAGAGGACAGAGACGGGCATGCAACCACACACAAAGGTTTGCGAACGAAAAGTGCAGGGCAGGTGTGGGGAGCACAGACCGAGAGTCCAATTCCTGGGCAGAGTCTCGGCAGAGGGAGAGGATTACTGGATGGAAATGACCCTAAAGAGTCCAGGTCCTGGGCTGCCCAAGAGTTGGACCAGGGGCTGGGGCAGGGAGGGCCGCAGGACGTGGTCTGGCCTGGTGGCCGGCGTGTGACCCAGGCCACAGCAGGGCACAGGGAGTGACAGCTAGTGTCACCAATGGAGGAAGGTCCTGACAGTGAATAAGATTAATGAGGGGACAGTTTCCCTCAAAACTTTTAGCAGCAAGTCAAGAATCACATCCATCTCTCTGAAGTGGCTGCAGCCTTGTGCTCGGGGGCACAGCTGTGAGCCCCCAAAATGCTTCTGATTCCCAGGATGCTGTGAACTTGGAGGAGAGAATGACCCCCCCGAGGACCTGGGGAGGTGAGTGGGCTGAGGAATGCCAAGTGCCGACTTTGCTGCCGTGGGCAGATCGGGGTCTTGTCTCTTTCATCTGCGTCCTTGCTCTTCACTCAAACAGGCATCCACGTGTGGGTATCTAAACCTCGGGGAGACACTTTCCCGCAGGCACCTCGGGGCCCACACCCTGTCTGATCAGCATCAGCACTTCCATCTTCGGAACCTCATGGCGAGTTTCCACCGTGTTGCACCCAGAGGCAGGCGCACTTACAGACAGAGGTCTCCCGTGTACTTTCCAGCTGAGGACGTGAACATCTCACCTCTGCAAGGGACAAACCATCTGAGCGGTGTGTTCTGGGCGCCCCAACACCCAGGTGCCTGTCACCAGGGCATTGCGACATCTTATGGTGTCTGCACGGCCAGTGGCAGGTATTTGGTGCTGGAACAGTGCAGGCTCAGAAGTGGGTCCCAGTTTAAGTCCTTAGCGGCAGGCGAGTCTGATGTAGGGGGTGCCCCCAGTTCATCCTGTGACTCCAGTCCCACCCCCTCCCTGCACAAGCCTCCTCCGAGACACACGCACTGACTCCCCAAAGACTTTGGCGCCGGAAAGCCAGCGTGACTGACTGGTCCTCGCTGCTGCTGGCTTCACCGCTGCATCTGGGAGGGGTGGGAGAGCTGAAGGACCCAGGCTTAGTCCAAAGCAGAAAAACGGCGAGCTCATCCTCGCCCGGAGGAAGAAACAGGCGGAGGGAGGAGACACAGTGGGAGGAGACGGAAGGCAGAGACAAGGGGAAGGCAAGGACGCAGGCTGGGGTCAGGTGCTCGGCAGGACGGCACGCCGGCACCATCCCGGGGAGCCGCCAGGTCGCCCGGCTGTTGGCGTGAATGAGGAAGGCACGTGGGTGGGTCACAGCAGTAATTAAAGCCTCTCTGTCAGATGCCATGGAGAGATTAGTTGTCACATTGTGTTAAAGGAATCCTTGCCTTCGTCCCTAGAAGGCGACAGGCTGCCTGCGGCCCTGTCATCTGCTCCTGGGTCTCCGAGCCCTCAGCCAGACTGCGTGCTGGATGACTCTGCACAGGAGTCCCCTGCTGCAGGGGGGCGGCGTCCTGTCTGCCAAACAAGGAAAAGGCGGACCCCACCCCTGTGCCCGGCCTCCCCACCCCTGGCCCAGGGGCCACTCGGCTAAGGCCCAAAGCCTTGCTCAGAGGCTCTCTGGCCAGTCCAGCTTCCCAGGAAGGTGAGTCAGAGAGCCCAAGAGGCCACCGGGACAGGCAGGCAGTGGCCAGGGATGGGTGTGTAGGGATGGAGTCAGGGCCTGCACTCAGGGACAGGGTTCCTGGTCCTCCCTTGCCCATCCCTTGGCCGTCCCAGATGCTGGGTTCTGAGCCAGCTCGAATCCTATCCTCCTGACCAGACGGACAGGCCTCGGTGGCTGCCAAGTGCACCGCACAGTGCCGAGGCCTGCGGACGGGGTTTCAGGAACAGACAGCCGGTCACGGAGCGAACACTCGGCTGGCCCAGCACAAACAACACCCCGCCACGCCAGCTTCGGGCTGGACAGACGGCTGTTTTGACTGCGTTCATGGGCCAGAGAGTCAGTCATAACAGGACTCAGGCGGACTGCCTAGGAGTCCTCGGGCTCCCATCCTGTGTGCCCCCCGCCCCGGGGGCAGACCCCTGTGTCACTCACAGAGTGGCCGTGCTGAGAGCGAAGTGGAAGTGAGAGACTTGTCTTCGACACAATGGAGGCAGCAAAACGACAACTCACAGAAGGAGAGAAGTACCTGTGAAGAGTGCACCTGAGAAGGGACTTGTATCTGGACTATAGAAGGGACTGGAACGACTCAACTATAAAGACATAAATAACCCGGGTGTTTAAACAGGCAATGGCTGCCCTGGCCAGGTGACTCAGCCAGTCAGAGCCTCACCGTGTGACCGAAAGGTCGCCGGTCCGCTCCCCTGTCGGGATGTGTGCAGGAGGCTAATCGATATTTCTCTCAAATTGATAAACAAATGGCAAAGGCTCTAAATGGATATTTCTCCAAAGATATGCCAAAGGTCGAAAAGGTCACGAAGAGATGCCCGAGCATCTTGGGCCATCAGGGAAACAAATGCAAATGAAGACACAGGAAACGCCAGTGTGCACCCACCCCGCGTCTCTGGGGACAGCTGGGACACTTGCATGGCTGATGGTGGTCAGGATGGAGCAGCTGGTGTGCCTCGGGTAATCTTGGGCTCCTGGGAACCCACTCCCCGCAGATGAGGACAAACAGCTTGGCTGTCGTCCGCTGCAGGGGGAGTCCCTCGGTCACCCCGGAGGCAGAGCTCCATACCCCTCACCTCTCCATGTGCTTTCCTAGGAGCCTGTGACATTTATTTCCTGACCTCAGGGTCACAGATCATAAAGGCAAAATTTCCCCAACCCAGCACCTTCTAAACCATCCACTTAATTCGTGTGAATCAAGGGCGGGGCTGCAGGGGGCGCTAGTCCTTGCTTTCTTCCCCTCCCGTTTGCCCCAGATGAGACCAAGTCTTTCCCATCAACCCCTTCATTCCTACTGTGAACAGAGGCGTCGCGAACAATTCACCACCATCTCTCCGCCAGCCAGAGAGCTGCGGCAGACCGCAGGCATGGCGTGAGAAGAGGCAGCAACCACATCATCGACGGCCCTTGGGATGAGTGCGCAGTCAGACACCAACAAATGGCTGGCGGCATCTCCCCACCAAGGACCAGCCAGAAACATTCAGAGGGGAGAGAGCAGGCCTCCCCTCCATTTGATGAAACGTGGTTCATAGAAGTTCACAGAAGCAACCCGCCCCCCTGCTCTTTAGGGGTGTCGTGGGGTGCGAACTCCCAGGGAATGCACTAAGCGTTCTGTGTTGTGTGTCCCAGACAGCCTCGGGTGTGGAGTGAGAACACGGGTTCAAGTTCAGGCACCAGCTGTCACTAGCTGTGACCCTCGGGTGAGGTGTAAACTCTGGGCCTTTTGTTTTTAATTTGGCAAAATGGATGTAACCACGCCAGCTTTCCTCACCAACTTGTGAGGAAGAAAACAATGCATGCAGAGGTGGCTTGAGCAATGTGGGGGGCACCCTTAAATATGAGGAGGGTAAATCAAGTGGTGTGTGTACCGTCTTGTCAGAAGGAAGGGGCACGGTCTAAACCCATGGGCCACCCATGTCAGACTCGATGACCACACCGTAGAAAATGCAGATTTCTGAGCCCTAGCCCTGGCGGTCTCTGAGTCAGCAGATGCAGGCGGTGGCCCTGAGTTTGCAGCTTAAAAAGTGTCATCAGTGCCCTGGCTGGTGTAGCTCAGTGGATTGAGTGTGGGCTGCGAACCAAGGTGTTGCCGGTTCGATTCCTGGTCCGGGTGTGTGCCTGAGTTGCAGGCCAGGTCCCCCAGTGGGAACCACATGGGAGGCAACCACACATTGATGTTTCTCTCCTTCTCTTTCTCCCCCCCTTCCCTTCTCTCTCAAAATGAATAAATAAAATCTCTGAAAAAGAAAAAAGTAATCTGCAGGGCCCAGAGCAGGGGCTCAAATGGGAGGAAAGAGGAGGGATTAGACATTAAGGTGAAAATAATAATAGGTGAGAAACAAATACAGGACTTTGTGGTCACATGTAGGGGATGTGTGAGGATCATGAGTAGGGGATGTGTGGGGACTTGCCCCATCCCTTCCATGGTCCCCGGTCCCCAGATTACCATGGCACCAGTTTGGGGACAGGATCACCTAAGCTGTCTCAAGGGAATCACTGGGATGCAGGCAGGCAGGGCTCTCACAGGTAACATGCTCTTCATCTTGTTAAGTCATAATTAGCAATTGTCAGGGCAAGTGCAGGCACATTGGTCCCGTATTTACGCTGTGGACTCACCATATGGATCAAAAGGAGCGTGCTCTGTGACTCACCATCACTCACCGGCACTAAACTTCAGGAGACTCTCTGTCCAGCTCGGCACCTGGGAGGTTCGGATGTGAATGCGAAGTATTCATGCCCATGAAATACTCCAGGAGAAGACACATGGTCCTCATCCTCCTGGAACTAACTGCACAATATCAGAAACTTACAATTGTATGGGTCTCTAGATGTTACCGAGTCATTTCTTACCTACGGAACTGCAGGCTTCCGTGTCTGACTGCCTATTCCATATCAATATTTAGACACATACTAGGTGTCACTATATTAACATACCCCAAATGAAACTCCTCATGTTTCTCCCCAAGTAGGCTCCACATTCTGTCTCTCCCCTATTAGTTACTGGGGACTTTGCCTTTCGAATGGTCCAGCCCCCAGATCTTGGAGTCCTCCTGGACCCCTTTCCCACCGCCAACATTAGAACTCTAGTGGATTTACCCTCAAAATGTATCAGGGTCTGTCTTCCTCTGCAGCCGCCACCTTGGTATCAGCATTATCCTCACCTGGGTGACACAGGGGCCTCCTTGCTTCTCTCTCGAGCCTGAGGAGCCAGAGTCCTTTCCATAAAAGGTACATCATGCACACTGACCATCTGCACGCCCTCTCCTGGTGGCTTCCACTTCCATCGGAGTACAAGCCAAATCCTCACGCTGTCGCTGTCCCTGTCCCTGCCCTCCCGTCCCCATACCCTCATTTACCCCTTTCCTTTTCCTCCCCGACCACACCTCTGTCGGCTGCACCTATCTCACTGTTCTCCCAGCATACTCTCCATGCTCCTGCCTCAGGGCCTTTGCACACCCTGTTCCCGATGCCTTGTGTGGTCCTCCCCAGAGAACGGCGTGACAAGCTTCCTCATCTCTTCGAGTTTTCATTCAAGTCTGGCTGTCGCGATGAGGCCACTTCAACCTGCAGCTCTCCACACATACTCACGACGCCTCCTACTCTATTTTTCCCATAGCTTCTCTCACCTTCCAGCATTTTAGGTAACGCACATGTTTATTAAGCGCGCTGTTCAACATTGCCTGCTTCCTGGTAGAACTGAAGTGCCACAAAGACTGGGACTTCTGTCAGGTCTGCTCCTTGAGCTGTTCTGGGCACCTGGACCAGGGCCTGGTACAGGGGACAAGTGGCATAAACCGTCACAGAATATTGTTCTGGTGAGCGAACACACTGCCTGAATGAGAGCTTCCTTTCACACGAATGGGCTGGGAGTCTTACTCCATCTGATCCTGGCCACAACCCTACAGGAAGGCAACGTTGTTACCCCGGATTCACCAGCAACGCAACACTGTTGTTTTGCAGATGGAGGGCAGGGAGTCGAGAGCCCAGCATCCTGGGCAGCCTCCAGAAGCTGCAAAAGGCAAGACAATGGATTCTCCCCTCCGGCCATTCAAAGGGCCATGGGTTCGTCCACGGGGACCCATGTTGGACATCTGACTGGTGCAACTGTGTGATAACAAGCTGTGTCATTTAAGCCACTTGGGGTCCATTGTTATAGCAACAATGGAAACACACACTCTGGACACCGACATCCCCGTGACATTTGCCCATCAGCCCTGGATCACCTCTGGGGTCACCAGAGAACCTACTTCTCTCTCCCCCAGAGCAGGCTGTCAGCTGCTTGAAGATGTGCTTCAAGTTCATCGTCATTCGCTGGAAATATTGATGGTTCCCCCTCGCCAGGGTCTGGCGATTGAGCCCACCTCACAGTCAGGTCAGGCCGGTGGCGGCAGGGGTCCAGTAACCACATGGAGCGTCAGCCATTGCCACAACAAAGGAAGACAACAAGGGGTGGGGGGCAGACAGGCCCCAGAGGGTAGATTCTGTGGCCCATCTATCAGTCTGGCCTCACACCTGAGCCGAGGCTGCAGAAATGAGGGCTGGAGCTCAACCTGACTTTTTCTGGGGACCTAGTAGTGGACCCGTCTGCATTGGAGGGTCTGCAATCTGACTGCCCCAGTCCGGGGCAGACCTGCAGGAAACTGGCCCAGCTGAAACCATTTGCCCCAAGAGAAGAATGGTGAGGGCCATTTTGTGGTTTTTAAGGGCTCAGCGTGCGGATGGCTTTGAGGGAAGAACCCAGTCGAGAGGGCCGGCTTCCCTTTGTCCATCTGTCAGAGCTAACCAAGCTCCTGGCAGCCTTTTGGGGGCCTCCAGGCCTAGGCTGGGTTAACTCGGCCCTGCCCCATTTTAAAATGTTTGATTTGATTGCAAAGCAAAATGCTTTTGAAAAGCTGGGCTATTATCCCTGAAATAGAAAAATTAAAAAAATTTGAAAAGCACCTTTGAAGTCAGCTACCCAAACGAAACCTGTGACATCAGAGCGATGGCAGATAAGCGGGGGGCAGAACAAGGCGGCATTGACGGCCGAGCGGGCCGGGCCCCGCCACGCTCTGCGCCCCACCCACGGGAGCCCAAGATGAAAGACGCCCCGGGCATCTTGCCTGACCCCTGGGCCTCCCTTATCTCCACTTGAGTGCACAGCATTGCGCCTCGAACAAACCCTCACTGTCTACCTGGTGCAGGTGAGTGTCAGCAGAAGCGGAGCTCGGGCGGCCTGGCCAGGGCCTGGGAATGCCATACATAGCTCAGGGGCCAGCCGAGGGCTTGCGCCGATCAAGCCCTGTCTTTATTCCGCCCCTCTCGCGGATGCCAGGGACAGGGCAGCAAGTGCAAGTCGAGGACAACACAGGGCGCCCGGGGCATGTGTGGTGACAGACACGCAGCTCTCTCTTCTTAGCCAGTAGGGCAGACCCTGACCACTAGCCCCAGCCACCTTGCTGCTGCCCCTGCACGTCCCCTGGAAGCTGCTGGAGCCACGTGGTGGTGCGACATTCCTCACACACCCAGGGAAGTTCTGCCTTCCCTGAGGATGCACCAGCTAGCTACTGAGAACATGCACCCCTGCAGGCCCTCCGCCAGGCTCTCAGATGGGCCCAGGGTCCTCAGGGTCTCCAGGAGGGGCCCCGCCTGTCTGTTTCAGGGGAATGACATTTCTGACACATGCTGCAACTGCCGGGCCAGGGCCCACACCCTGAGGACCATCGGTTCACCCAGCATTATACACGGGGTCCCCTCGGGCTCGGCAAGGTCATTGGGGGCACCAGCATGGGTCACAGGCCCGGTGAGCCACTTGACACACTTGCACTCCAGAGCCAAGTGGGGCAGGGCACAGTGCCCTGCACGGCGTCTCCCTCCCAGCGAGGCACGGAGTGGGCTTGCAATTTTAGTGAGAAGTGAACTGAAGATGCCTGTGGGTGGGCATCGTCAGGAAGCAGTGGGGTGTGCAGTTTGGGAAGGAAACTGGCCGATGAATGCTCTCCTCGGACAGAGGCTGCAGGAGACAGACGGCGAGACAGAGCCGCACGTGCTGAGGCGAGGACGTGTGACAGTGAGGACGTCCCCTGGGGTGAAAACTCAGGGTCCGCTGATCACCGCAACATGAGGTGGGCCTGAGTGAGCATGTGGGGCCCAGCCCTGCAGCGCCCAGTGAACACCAGAAAGACCTGCTCCCCCCAAAGCACCAAGTCCCAAATCCTTTCCAAGCACAGCTGAGAGTGTCACCTGCTTCTCTCTCTGCTCGGGGACAGATGTCCCCATGTGGAGAGGGAGAAGAGTTGACTGGTGTCTGCTCTTGGCTTGAGGGCCACCTGAAGTCCCCTCATCTGTGCTGCCCCACCCACCCCGGTTGGGGCGCCCCCCTCAGGGCTGATGTCACAACCCCATAGCAGGGTCCCAGTGGGTTAGGGAGGTCAGGGCCCACTGTCTCCAGAGGCCACAGTCAAGAGGCATGGGGGTCCCCCAGGAGCTCAGTGGGCACCACAGGCTGAAGGGATGGAGCCAGAGAAGGTGAGCCCCACAGGACACTGCACCTGCTAGGCCAGCTCAGCCAGAACCTCCCAGCTCATGAGAGACGGGAGGGCTCCCTTCTTCAAAGCAAGGGCTGCCTCAGCGCCCAGCAAGCAATCTACCCTATGGGGCCACATCTGTGAGGAGAAAACTCTCACCAGCCGGAGTTCACAGCAGTGGCCCCGTTCAGAAGTTGATTTCAACTTTCTTTTGCTGCTGGGGATTTCACAGGGCTTCTTCTTTAACCTCCAATGGCCGCCCCACCCCCGCCACAGCCTGAGTGCACCCACAGGCGGGCATGCTGCCCTGGGATTCGGCATGAAGGGGACTCGGGGGCTGGGGGCCGTAGGTGATTTTCCCTGCTTGTCACTTTGCGTCCATTCGCCAGGGGGACCCCAACCCCGTGTGGCCGCCGCTGTGGCTGGGGTCCCAGGTCACCGCTGTGCCCCGGGTAATTTAGGAGCTGCTTTGATTCCGCAGGTGAATGGGTCCACTTGTTTCCCTCGCAGATGTTGGGTTGAAGGCCCTTCCCCGTGATTAGGATTTTCTCCGGTCAAAGGAGAGTAACTTGAGAAAGCGGGTCCAGGAATGAAGACAGGGCAGCCGCCGCAGGGTGAATATTTGAACTCTCCAGACGGCGTTCCTGACTCTTCGATCCGCAAATCGACCTTATAATTAAGTGTAATTACCAACCCTGGGCACCAGAGACAGGGCCCCTACAGAGGACCCAAGTTTGCTACCGTAAGGGACCAGCGCCTGACCAACAGAGGCTAGGGACCCCAGGGAGACCATGGGCCAAGGGGGCTCCAAAGCTTCAAAGACCTTGACTGGACCCTAAAGAGTGTTTAACATCCACCATCAGAACCTTAGATGCTGCGTGAACCCAGGCCTCCTGTACAAACACTACAGGTGTGTCCAGTGCAGCCTATGTTTTCCGATATCGATGATGGGAACCTCATGAAAGTTTCTCCCCCTGCAAAGAGCCTGCATCAGCACCGACGTGTTGGTTCAGTCATGCTCTCAGGAGGGAGGGGGGTTGCTGGTTTCCAGATTCCGTACGAGCCGCGCCAATCAGAGGAACAGCCAGCACGAGGCCGCTCTTGTTCCCAAGGTAGTTGTGCAAAGCACGCACGTTTCTGCAGCTCACGCCCCCTCCCAGGAAAGCCCCGCAGGCTGTTCCGTTAAAGCATTCGAAGAGCGAGTGGAAGACAGAGTGACCTTGGACCGGTGGGGACAAGAAGCGTGTAAGGAACCTGGGGAACACAGACTGGACTGGAAGTAAGGCCTTTCCTTCAAGATGAATATTTTACCTTGAATGTGGTGAATGCACCTGCACTTCACAACATATCTGTGCCACACTCCAAACAATCTTCTGAAAGTGGGTGCTCCGGGGAGGTTGGCTACATCCGTCCTAGAGCTGACCTTGTGTACCCCAAGGGATCGGGACTCCAGCTTGGGGACCACGGTCAGAAGGGACAGGCTGCATCAGGGAGGAGACAGGCCACCAGCCCCATTGTTTTCCAGTGAGAGGCCCCCAGGAAGCCGGCCTATGGAGACCACGGTCCCCTCCTAGGTGTCTTAGCTAATCTCAGGTGTTGGGGGCCCAGTCACTGCTGCCCTGTGCTGACTGTCGGGAGATCCAGATATAAGAAAATGAGGTTACTGTGTTATCTCACTACGGAAGTCAGAACCCCTGACTCAGATGTAAGAAAGTGATGTTGTTGTGGTGCCTCGTGAGGGGTTGAGGGCTTTGTGCAGCCTGAATATGAGATTGACACATTAATGTACCAGTGGAAAGGAGTCCGGGGAACCAGAAGGAACTGTGAGCCCTGAGCGGAGCGGTGAGCGGGTGACGGCGGGGGAGTGGAGAGCGCGGTCTAGAGGTGGGACGGGGCCGGTCGGACGGGCTCCCCTGTGTAGGAGCGACGGTGACCGAGGCATTGTCTGGGCTGTGACACAGCGTGCAGGAGATGAGGAAGGGCTACGGCAGGAAATCGTATTCACTGAGCACATCCGGAGTGTCCGGCGCTGGGCCACGCCCACGGAGAGCCATTTCAATCCCGTCTGGTAGGTGCGGTTCCCAGTCCCGCTTGTCAGATGAGGCTACTCGCCGAAACCTGGTCCTTGTCCTCCCACCCTCCCGCCTCCTCTCCCTCTCCCTGCTGGGGGGGAACCAATTTATGCAGAATGGAGATAGAACAGTCTAACGCCGACCCTGGGTGGGGCAGGGAGCCGTGGGGGTAAAGGGCTCTCGTGTTTACTGTGGATGGACAGTCAGG
Source organism: Anoura caudifer (assembly GCA_004027475.1). Lineage (NCBI taxonomy): Eukaryota > Metazoa > Chordata > Mammalia > Chiroptera > Phyllostomidae > Anoura > Anoura caudifer. The sequence continues at coordinate 479,421 of PVKU01000113.1, forward strand.
GACATCTCTCTGCTCGGGCAGTGTCTGAGCAGAGGCCTGACAGGAGGGCCACAGGGGACCCTTCGGGGACCTTTGGGAGGAGCATCCCAAATGGAGGGATCGGCAAGAGGAAGGCCGAAGCTGCTATCACCAGGCAGGGAGCGAGAGAGGGGGTCTCAAGCGCCCCTTCGCCACAGACAACAGGGCAAGGGAAGTGGTCCAGGCTCATGTGCACGGACCGAGCACCACGGTACCAGCCTGGGGATTTGATGCGGCGAGAACGTCCAGGTGGCAGGGGCGCAGCAGGCAGCAAACGCCCAGCAGTGGACAGGGTGGGGGTGGCATGGGAGTTCCAGGAGAATGCTGCCTCTGAGGCCGTCCAGGCGTGGGCCAGGGCAGTGCCGCTGCAGGAGTGACAACTGGGGGGTTCATGTTGCATCTGCAGCCACAAAGGACCCACACACTCTGGCTCTGTGATGTATGAAGCAGGATTTAAACTGGGCGGGCTGCCCTAGAACCCCACCCTGGCCAGTGAATCACCCCACAGGCTGGTCTTGCCACTCAGCCCCCAACCCTCCCACCACCCCGGCTTTCTGTGGCACCCCCCGTGCTGCCCAGAGCCCTCCCAGCCCCATGTGTGACAAAAAGGTACCTCTCTGAGCCTCAGTTTATTCATCTGCAAAACATCGGTGCTCAGACAGCTGGCCTCTTGGGCCCCTTTCAGTTCTTACCTGTCATGACCTGTGACCTATGTCCCTGTAACTCAGGGTGAATGTAAAAACAGGGCAAGGGTATCAATGTTTATGGATTTCTCTTTTTCTGGAGGAATGTATGTGTTCAGTGTTGCCTGGATGGTTTCTAAGCTACTTGCCCTATCACTCAGGAAAAAAATAAGGTGCTGTAGAATCATTAGGGTTTAAAAGCAATTAATTATTCATTAAAATTATATAAAAGTAAAAATCCATCTGCTCAGAAAATAGTTCAGTGGGCTCTCAAAGAGTGAAGCACAGAATTGCCGCACAACACAGCAAGTCCACTTCTTTCTGTATGGCCTACAGAACGGAAAACAGATGACTGTCAGAGACCCTTGCACACGAGTGTCACACAAGCACTGCTCACAAGCGCCAGAAGCTGGGGCCGCCCTCATGTCCGTCGACAGGTGAATGCATGACCCACCTCTGGGGCAGGCAGTCCACGGAACATTACTCTGCCGTGAAGAAGGAGCAAAGTACCCACGCAGGCTGCAGTGTGGACGAGCCCTGAACACTTCCCACTCGGTGAAAGAAGCCGGTCACACGAGGTCACATATTGAGGATTCCACTTCCACGAAACATCCAGAAGAGAGCGCCCATGGTGACAGAAAGCAGGCTGGTGGCTGTTAGGGGTGGGGCGAGTGGGGAGGGTGGGGGTGTCGATGAAAACTCACTGCCAAATAGGCACAGGATCTTTTTGGGGGGTATGAATATTTTAGAACCAGACAGAGGTTCAGGTTTCGCAATAATGTGAGTGCACCGAGTGCCACCAAACTGCACAGTTTAAGGTCATCATGTCTGTTTTGTGAATTTTACTTTCAGGAACAAATAAGTCAGCGGATCCTCTCCCTGGCCTGTGAAGTGCCCGCCAGTGGGTGGCTACCGTGTGCAGAGAGAGGAGCTTGCCCTCGCTGCAGAACATTCTATCAATGATTTAGACAACGTGTGGGGTCTGACAGCACCATGGGGGAGGGGTGGCAGGGGAGGAGGACTGGGGAGAGCTGGGTCCCATTATTGTTGGTCCCTGCCGACACCCTTGCCTGTCCATCATCCTGGAGCTCACAGCATCTCAGGCCAGCACTTCCAGCTACATGCCAGCAGAGGGCACTCGTGCACCCCAGAAAACCAACAGGAGGAAGTCGGCTGAACTACCAGATGCTCCTAGAAATCAAACACCCCCGGGGACAGCTTCTTGGGAGCCCTCCCATGCTCCCTTGTGGGATGAGGCATCACTGGGGAAATTGTCCTTCTTGGTCCCATTGGCTCTCAGCCCGATATGAGGTTGGTGAGCAGGTTTGATGTCCCCAAGAGAAAGAGATGCATGCTGGGAAGAGAAAGAGGGGACTTGCTGCTGTGTGTGCACTCAGGTCCCGGCCCTGACAGTGGGGCAACCACCTGCCACACGGCTGTGACACAGCGCCCATGACACTTTGCTGGAAGAACAGTGCCTCGTGGGTGAGCCAAACCCAAGAGCTGTGCAGACACGGGGCGGCGATAGAGGCTCTGACATCACAATCAATAGAATATACTTTAAACAAAAGATACTTCCTAGGAAAAATGCACAGAGCACTCACACTCAAAACCCTGGTCTTTAAGAACCACGAGGTATAAGACTCAAGAAGGAACCCTATTAGGTACCACACAAACATGACAGGTAATCCTGGTCTTTGACTGCAATCCAATTTTTCTTGCATCTAAAGAAGAAAAAGTACACTGAGATTCTGATTGGAATTGCATTGAGTCTATGGATCAGTTTTGGGGTGCGGGGGGAAGACTGTCATCTTATCAATTTGATTCTTCCAATCCATAAACCTGTATTATCTTTTCATTCATTCAGGTTTTCTTTGATTTTTTTTTTTCATCAGTGTGGTTAGTACAGATCCTGAGCATATTTGTTGATTTATAACCGTGTCTTTCATTGTGGGGATATTTTGTAAATAGTATCACGTTTAAAACTTTGATTCCAGTGTCCACTGCTGGTATGCAGAAATACAATAAATTTGTGTATATTGACCTAAAACACACACACACACACACACACACACACACACACACAAACATCACAATCTAATCAGTGACCTCAGTGCCTGCTGGAGGTCAAAGGCGTGACCTTCTTGTGGTGGGGGAAACTCAATTCTAACAGGGGCAAAGCCTGGGCCAAGTGCTGACCTTGGCACTTTCCAGTACTGTGGTCTACACACACACACACACACACACACACACACACACACACAGGAATATAATTCCAACACGAGAAAGGAGGAAATCCTGCCATTTGAGACAACATGGACAGATGGGGAGGGTATCACACTAAGTGACACTAGTCAGACAGAAAAAGACAAATCCGGTGGAACATCTGTATACATGGAACCAAAAAGAAAAAAGCCCGACTTGTGGAAATAGCTGGAAAGGCGGTGGGGGGTGCTGGGGATAAGAGGGAGCCTCAGCGAAGGTGTGGACTGTCGGGCTCGGAGAGGAGCGCTGTCTGAGGGCCGGCAGCGGAGCCGCGGCTGAGGGCACTGGGGTGTCTGTCTGACCTTTGCCAGGGAGCAGGACTTGCACATCTGCACAGAAATGAAAGGAAAGTGAGCGAGGGGGGTGGGTGTGTCATGGACCCGATGGGGAACCCTTTTACAAAGAAAAAAACCCAGGGTTTCCATGATGGCTGACAACATACAGATGACCTCATTGTACCAGGACAGCTTATGCATGAACATGTGAAGTGTGAACATGTCAAGCATGTCACACACATACAGACATGAGTTCCTACCGGCATGTCCACATGACCCAGCATCACCAGGCCACTGACACCCTTCCCTCCCCACACATGGGACTCCCTCTGTGACAGTGAGGGACCCCCAAACGCTCACTCATTCGCTCAGACCTGAACGCTCACACCGCCATTTCAACATCGCTGACGCATTCTCCTCGGGAAGACCAGCCTGCTGGGCAAGCCCAGGACTCGCCCACTGCTCTTTCCGACCTCAGATCGAGGGCACAAGCACGCAGCAGTCGGGAGTTATGTGGACTGGTTTGCCGCCCTCCCTCAGCAGATTAGGTTTTTCATATGAAATGCACATACATCCATTTGTTCCTGTTTGTGTTTCATTTTACGGCCTCTCTCCATCCGTCGTGATTTGAGTTTATTGAGTAGTAAAACATTAACATGATTCCAACAGTTAAGTTTGCACAAAAAATATTTTTAAAGCCTTGTTATGACTGACCCCCAATTCCCTCAGCCCATTCCCGCCACCCCTTGTAAATAACCAGTCTTGCTAGTTTGGGGGTTACTCTTCCTATATTTTTTTTCACAAAAAGAAGTAGGTGCAGGTGTTGATATATTTCTTTTCTTTTCCTTTTTTTTTTAAAGACTTTTGACTACACCAGTGTTTAATGGGCTTTTTTCTAAGATTTTATTTATTTACTTTTACAGGGTGGGGAAAGGGGAGAAACAGAGGGAGAGAAACGTCAATGTGTGGTTGCCTCTTGCGCACCCCATATTGGGGTGCCTGGCCTGCAACCCAGGCAAGTGCCCTGACAGGGAATTGAACCAGGGACCCTTTGGTTCACAGGCCCACACTCAATCCACTGAGCTACACCAGCCAGGGCAATATATTTCTTTATAATAGTCAATGTCAAGATTCTTTGTGGCTTATGGAAGGTGCCGTTTGCACCCACCGCCAGCTCTGCCCGATCACGCTGCCTCTGCTGCCGGTCTGCAGCGGCCGGTAGGGGTCAGTAGGGGACGCCAAGCTGGCCTCCAGCAGCAGAGTGGTTGCTGCAAGTTCACGGCGGGCTGAACCCACATCCATCAGCTGGCTGCTAATCCTTCTTGACAGACATCCCAGAAGAAACTTGAAGTGTTAACTAGTTCCAGACTTTAACGAGGGTGCAAGCCAAGTTTGTATTTTGGAGGCTGGCCGTAGAACTGCGCTATTTCTGCCTTGACTGACCGAGAGAAGTCACCGGGAACATGGCCGGACTCACGGGCCCGCATTTTCCTCCCCGACCCCACGCCCGGAAGGAATGCCTCTGTGTCTAAGGTTTCTTCCCCATAAGACCCAAGAGCCTCAAGCCCCAAGCCCTTCTTAAGACGCACCTGATACCCCACCCTATGCAGGTGACAATAGCAGGTCTGTCCGCCCACCTGTCTGTGGGGCCTCTCAGCCCCGCAGGTGAGGAGAACGGACGGTGGCCCCGCCTGGGTGCACCTGGCTCACCTGAGCAGAGTCAAGAATGTGAACAATTCAAGTATTCTCCAGCCCAGCAATCAGCTGTGGGGACTGGGAGATGCTGGGTGCACTTTCCTTCTTTGTTTCGACGGCTTTTCTTGGCAGAAGGACGCGGTGCATGTGGACAGCAGGTGAAGAGCCTCGGGTGGCTGCCCAGGCTCAGGCGAGCAGGCTGCAGCCAAGGAGGTGGCCTCAGCAGCTCTGGACCGCCCAGAGCGGCAAGAGCTACCTGGGCCTCAGGACCCCTAGCTTGCCTGGGTGTGCAGGAAACCATGCTCTCCTGTGTACTCCCAACTCTCCACGTGTCCCCCTCAACTCCATCTTACCTATTTCAATGTACACAGCTGAGAAGTGTAAAGAGATACGTCCCCTCGGGGCAAAGAAAAGGCAGAGTCTCCCCATCCCTGACCCCCACTCGAACCCCCTCTGGCTGACAGCCGGGCAGTCCATGAGGCCAAGACTTGGGAAGAAAGTGTTGACGGATGGTAACGTATACGCTGGCACAACAGTGCCCCACGCCTGGGGCTCTGTCACAGAACCTGGGGTGTGGAAGGGCCCCGGAGGTCAGCAGGCATGTCCCCAGCGCCCAGCAGTCCCTCGGCCACACCTCTGACTGGTGGCTACTCGGCCACTCTGTCCGAACTCCTCCACTGGTGACGAGCGCCGCCCGCAGCTAGCAGGCTCCTACTCTCCCTCAAGACCCTGGTCAAATGTCATCTGCTCTGTGACGCTTCTCCCGTGTCCCCCAGTCGATCACTCACTCCACAGCGTGCGGCTCCGCCCTCCCGCAGCGCGCACGGCGTGGAGGCTGATCTGCTTCCCTCCGGTCGTATCTGCTTCTCCTTCTGGTCTCTGAGCTGTGAGGGGAGCGAGCAGACGACTGTCTGTCTTTGTCCCCTCGACTGTTACTTTAACACCGACACTTAGGCAGCGTTCCAATAATTGTTGTCGAAGATGCCAAGGAGTGCGTTCCAGGAAAGCTCATTCTGGAGGCAAAGAACTGTAACCGTTATCGGAAACCCCACGCTGTGCTGAGTGTCTCCTTGCCCGCACTTCCTGTGCGTGGTCTCACCCTGCCTCCGGGAAGGGACCCCAGGGCACTAGCGCATGACTTTGGAAGTCAGAGAAAGGAAGGCCTGCAGCCTTCCTTCTCTGTCAGTGTTCAGTGGGGGCACACACACTCACGCGAAGTCGCATCGGGAAGGGGGCCAGCGGGGCGTGGGGGCATCTCGGTTATGAATTTGGGGTTGGGTCCAGACAGACTCAGGCACGCCTTCCAGTTCCGGCAGGTGCCCCTGCAGGGGCACCTCATCTGTGAAATGCAGAACTCACTGGACGAAGTAAGAGACCTCATGGAGAGCTGCCCGTCCAGGGCCTCACGGAGGACAGCGAACACTGCGACTTCCCCCAGTTAAACCCCCAACAAGCTAGAGAGGAAGGCAGCCTTCCCATTCCAGTCTAAGAGGCGTCGGGCCCTTGTCCCCAAGGTTCTCCCCTGGGTCGACCTGCCGGGGGACCTCCCCCACAGCCCCTGCCAGTGAGCCTGCACGCCCACTGAGAGCTGCACAGACGCTGCCAACATTGCCACCTGCTGCCTGGGCCCGGAGAGCCCAACCGAGACCAGAGCGTTTCTTCCCTGCTTTTGTCTGTAAGAGGCACCAAGGAGGCATGTGGCGTCACAGAGAGATGGAGCGGCAGGTGTGTGTAAGGGCCTTAAAAAGAAGGAAATTGAGGCCCAGGGATGTTCACGGTGTTGCTGTCATTTTGGGGCTGGAACTAGACCCGACAACCTGCTTCCACCTCCCCCACCCGAGGCAAGGCCTCGCCACATACTTTCTTGCGTGACGTGTGACGTGTGGCACTGTGCCCGCTGTGCACAGTCACCTCCGCTGGGCTCCCACCCCCAGGAAGAGCACGGACGGTCCCTTTGCTTCCAGGGCACGTGTCCAAGCCTCTCGCCATCTCCGAGGCCTCTCTAGATTCACTTTTTATCTGTACTCTCTGAAGCCCAGTGAGGGGCAGGTTCACTCCAGGAACAGTTCTTGAATTCGGAGAGAAAGAGCAGGCACCTGCTCAGGGGCAGCGGCAGTGAGGTAAGAGGGGAAGGCAGAGGCTGCCTCCCCCGGTCATTCCTCCTGTCGAGGTCACGGGCACCAGGCCAGCAGGCGAGGGCGAGAAGAGATGAAATCTTCACTCCCAAAGAGTCCGGGACGGACCTGCTGGGAAAAATGTGATGCTGGCGGAGATAAGACCGGGCAGAGAAGAGTCCATAAAGCGAGCAGCTTGCTGCGGAAGCGTGGGAGTTCTCTGCTGTCTGTGCAGCCGCTCCTCATAGTCACGCCGCCCCACACGCACATGCACACTCACACTCACACTCACATGCTCACTCACTCAGTGGATGCTGCCGTCCTAACAGCAGGCTCCAACTCAGTGCTCAAGCGTCGCTCTCAGTGCGGAGTTCAGCTGAGCGCTCTGGTCTGCAGTACATCCCCACTCACCCCTTCCCCCCACCCCAGGCTTCTTGTCATTTCCCCCCAGGGTGTGGCCATGTGGCCATGAAGGGGGGAGGTGGGCTGGAATGAACCAAAGAGAAGGAGACATAACCTTTGGACAGTAAGTGGAAAATTCCCTGGACGGGAAATCATGGGACTCACGCTTTATTTCCTCAGCTCCTAAAATCCGGTGACCCTCAAGCCATTGCTCCACCTGTCCAGGTCTCACCTGTCCATGTCTCACCTGTCCACATCTCACCTGTCCATGTCTCACCTGTGCAGGTCTCACCTGCCTTGACCTTAAAATAAGTGTGATGCTAAAACTGAATGAAGGAGGGCTCTGTCCAGAGGATGGTGTCCCGAGCCCCAGTTCCATGGTGTATTTTTCTATCTATTTTCATTCTTTTTAAGAGCTTTATTGCAGTGTGACTGGCATGCAGTAACATGTACATATATAAAGGAAACAAGTTGAGGTGTTGACATGCGTGAACACACATGATGCCAACAGCACCGTGAAGAGTATAGCTGCAACTGACACCCCCACGGTCTCCCCTCCCTTCAACCCCGTGGTCCCTCCCTCCTGTCACTGGACGTTTGTCTACCTTTTCTAGAACTTTAGGGAATGGAGCCAACCAGTAGGTACTCACTATCGTCTGCACACGGTTTATTCATTCAGTGAAGACTATTTCCCAGACCTCACTAGCTCCAGAGTCTTGTCCCTGAGGGGAACGGAGACCACCAAGAGGGAACACAAAGGGCGCTGTCCTCTTGGGAGAAAGTTCCAGAAGCAAGAGGCAGGATGCCCTCTGAGCTTACAAACAACACTCTGTGCACCTTTCCAAAGGGGCAAGGGGGCCCCCTAGGTCGGCCCCTTTTAGACTCCCTGGAGGTGCAACGGCCTGGCCAGCTCTGCCATGGAGAATTAGGGGAATGGGGCCCCTGCTTTTCTTCCCACTGCTGCCAGGACCAGCTGCAGTGTGGCTGCCGCCTACCTGCAGTGGGAGATCTTCCCGGAGCCCAGCCTCAGAGGGGCCCGCTGCACCCCAGCATATCATCCCTTGAGCAGAGAGCCCCGGGGACAGCCCCACTGACCCTTCCAGCTCCTTGGAGGAGGGCCACACGTCTTGCAAAGCAACTCAGGAAGGAGCACTTCCCACGGCTGCCTCCCCTCTTGGTTCAGGGACCACTGGAGTCCCATCTCCCTGAGCTGGACTTGTAAGGTGGGCTCCTGGGTGCAGCTGGAAGGAAATAAACAAACAAGCAATAAAACTTGTTCTAAAACACTGCTGGAGGCTGCCAGTGAGGATCCCCAGGGTCCACCGCAAGCCCTTCTTTGAGTTTGAACAGGGAAGGTCCATTTTTAAAAACGTGGTTGTGGTACGACTGGCACCCATCAGACCGTTACCTGCTCTTAGCGCCTATCCTGACACCGGGGCCTGTGGGTGGCATGTGCGCCTATAAGGGCGAGAAGAGAACAGACACACAGACTGGAGCCCACGGGTCCGGGCAGTGGAGAGGGGTGACACGGCCACAGCCCCAGGAATGCCTGGTGCCCCGAAAGCAGGGAGAGGAAAGAGGGACCCTCCCCTGGAACCCTCAGGATGCCGCCCCCCCAGAACCTCGGTTTTGGACACTGATCTCCAGAACCATGAGGGAACGCATTTTTGTTTGAAGCCACCGAATTTGTGGTCACTTGTTTTGGTCCCAAAAAATAGATTTTGCCCATTAGAATTAGGGTCTTCTACTGGCTTCTGCTGTTTTCCTGGACCTCAGTGCCCCGGGGCCTGGGACACTGGCTTGTCACAGGGAGAAGGAGCAGTAGGCAGGGTTGCTGAGGGGGACTGTGACCTGTTGGGGCACAGATGGTGGCAGGGGGTCACACCTGAATACCATGGGGACAGGAGTGGGTGGGCACCGGGGTGAGTGGTGTGGACGGAGGGGGCAGAGCCCAGCCCTCGAGTGAACAGCAACCAACCCTACAGCCTTCACCTGATGTCCCTGGAGTCTTATGTCACTGCAGCCTGCAGCCCAAGGTTCAGAGGACCAGGCTCATTACCAGCAAGGACTCTGGCTCTCCCCAGAGGAGCCGCCCATCCAGCTCCGTACCTAGGGCGCTAGCACGGGCTGAGCCTCTGCGGCCACCTTTCTCAGCAGGGCAAGCCAGGGCGGCCACCAGGCTTATGCTCAAGGGCAAGTCCCCAGCCCCCGGCTTCCAATGAAGAAGTTGCAGGCAGCCCAGGCTGGTTTGAAAGACAGCTGGCCTGAGACTTGTCGCGCAGAGAGGGCCCCAGGGATGGAGGAGAAGTGTCGGGGCTGGCGGGCTGGCCTGTGTCTCTCTCCTGGATGGTTTGATGGCCGTGATGAAGCGGCTTCCTCAGGAAGCGCCTCGGGGACACGGGGGTGGGGGGACACAGAGGGGAAAAAAGCTTCCTTTGGGGTTTCCCAAACCCTCCCCTTTCATGCTTGTTTTCCCTCAGTCACTGCCTTCCTCCTGGCCCCTGCATGGAGCCCGCCTCCTACCTGCCCCAGGTAACCGGAGCCCCCAGGCGCACAAAGCCCCACTGTGCTGCAGCGATGTTATCGGGGGCCTGGCCTGCTCCCCGCAGTAAGACAGCGGCCGAGCCAGGGTGGCCAGCCCAGGGCTGAAACAGGACCCCCATGCTGCCGACGGAGGACAGAGTGGCCTTTGTGAGGGACAAATCATTTCTGGCTCAGCCCTTATTAACATTGAAGTCGCCGGAGCATTATTTTCTTGCCCAACTTCCAGCACCAAGCCCTGTCTGGGGTCTGGGGGCTGCGGCTCGACCCCGGAGGCGACTTAGGGCAGGAGGCTGCCGAGGCTCTGTTGGGCTTCTGTCCTGGGGGCTGGCAGAACGTGGAGTGCGTTAGGATGCAAAACACAGACACGACTTATGGCCGAGCCATGAGCCTCGACGGGCAGCTGGACAGGGCAGGTGAGCGCAGGAGAGGTTTGGTCATCGGCACAGACTGAGTTGCGGAGATACTAAGTCATAATGACAAGTGATTATTGAGCATATATCTTGTGCCACGCAGGGGTGGCTTCGCAAACTGCGGTTGGTGCAGGGCCTGGCCTGGAGTCAGGAAAGGGAGCCCCTTGCCGGTTTGGGTTTGGGTTTCATTTCTGATGAGCTTTCGTCCACTGTTTCCATTTGAGTCGGAACGGAACCTCCTGTGACAAGGATTACAGGTAGTCACTTCCATTCTGTGAGTGACCAAAACCCTGGCCCTCACACCGCCATCTCCTTGTGCTGGTGCTGAACCTCCCAGTAGTTTACGAGTCCTTCTTGCTGTCGCCACTTAAGATTCTATTAAATGTCCTCTTGGCTGAAAGCCACTGGTTCATAACTGCTGAGGATGCTTGGAACACATCATTCTTTATCAAGGTCCAGTTTGGACGACACCTCCTCAGCCAAGCCGGCTTCACGTGCCCCAGACCTTGGCAGCCCAGAGGGTACATGGGACATGTGGCCGGAGCAGATGGACCAGGTGGTCTGAGGGTGGGCACACGAAGTGCTCGTAGCTCAGGGAATCCTGAGGACCACAGAGAGCTGCACCCCCAGCTCCTTCCAGGCCCTGGCAGCTGGCGGGAATCCCTGGGGGCAGATGTTCAGCAGATGGCCAGCTCCAGAGCAGCGCACACTTCCTCTGCCCTGTCGGGTGGCAGGGTGTAAAAGGCTCCCTCCCAAAGGCACCTCTTCAAGGAGCCTGGACACTGTTTGCCGGAGTCATTAACCCCAGACCTTGAAGGGTTTGCAGAGGTTGTTGGGCTCCGTGAAGGGCCCTTGTGCAGGTAGGGACAGCTGTCCTGCCAACACAGACCTCCCGGACGCTCAGCGGCCAGCCACATGGAGTGGCAGGTGGCTCTGAGAGGGGTGTCCACCACAGGTCAGCCAGCCCCGGGCCGCTCTGAGTGGGAGCCAGGGCCCTGCTCACGGTGGAGGCCTAGGGACTGGTGGGGAGAAAGCATGGGTCCTGAGTCAGAAGACAGTGCCTGAGGTCAGCCTTCTCTCACCCTCACAGGCATCTCTAAAGCCCGGGATGCGGCCCATGGATCAACAATTCTTCTGGAAAATCATGTAACCTGTGCGTGAACAAGGCCCCACTCTCTGGGGCAGCAGGCAGGTGCTGGGCAGGGTCTTTCTGTTCGGGGTGATGGGGAGGCCTCTTCACGCACCCCTCCTGGCCCACTTCGATCTGAAATTCCACAATTAGACATGCATTCCTTGGGCTTAGTCTTTCCTTCCCAGTGGAAGTGCCAATACCCCTGGCAGCCTGTGCTTTGAGCTGTATCCATCATCGACCCTTCACATTACTGGACATAACCCACTCGTGACCTTAGGAGATTCTCTCCCTGTGTCAGGGGAGCTGGGAGGACTCTGAACAGGATGTCAAGCCCCAGAGTCACTGTCACCTCCTTCTCAGTTTTTCCAAGTGATCTGCCCCTGCCCCGAGCGGTACCAACGTTAAATATTAGCGGTCCTGTCATGCGCTTCATTGGGGATACATCTTCAGCTTTTCTTGCCTTGCATTTTCTGCCTGTCTCACTCATGTGTTCTTTAACATCACGGGGGTGGGGAATGTGGATGAGAAAGGGGACAAAGGCTTCGAGGTCAGAGGTCTGGCTTCTGGTCTAGCTTGTTCTGCTCAGCAGCTGTGTGACTTCGGACGAGGCACTAGCCTTAACGGTCCTGCTTTGGCAGATGGAGGCAATGAGTTAGACCAGCCCAGAAGCTGTGGGGTTGGGGCACAGCAAACGCTTTCTCTCTCCCCTGGGCCTCCATGGGGGCCTGACCTGAGTGCCCGGGGAACCCACAGGTGTCACTCAGCCATGCCGACTGGAGACCATGCCCTTCACCTGGGATGCAGTCTGACCTTATTTTGCTTTCCCTGGCATTAATCTTTCTCTCACGATGGCATTCTGATTCAGCTGCCATGCACGAGTCTGCAACACGGCAGCCCGAACCTGAAAACGCAGATGCTCCTGCTGATGATACATTTGAGTGGAAATCCCCCCATGCTCCCGAATTAAGGGGATCCACCAGCTGCGCACAAACCTCCAGGTGCATGCTAAACCAGCAGACTCGGGGCCAGACCTCGACCTCTGAAAATGGGTCCTAGACCCCGATGTTTGCCTGGCCGAAGCCTGAGGGCCACTGACCAACCGCTAAGCTCAGCACCTACTGAGGTGCCACATTGCAACAGTGCATGGGAAAGCATTGTCAGCCCCGGTGGCTAGTCACGCAGCAAGACCTTTTTGCCACTGGCCAGTGACACCTGAGGAAAGGACCTGCCTGCATGCTCATGGCTGGTTGGTGATAGACACAGAGAAAGCCCAAGTTCAATGCTCCCGGGCTCAGCTCTCTCTCTTCTGCACCACATTGTCCTGAGACAGGTTGGTAAGAATCTAGGAAAGTTCTGTGGCAAGTAGATGGGGAAACTGAGTCAGGTTATGAACAGATGGCCGAGCAATTTACAGCCAGCTAACAAACTGCAAGGTCTTATCTTCCGTGACCAAGGGCCCTTGGGAGCAGACAGTTTACTGCTTCCAGACCACTCTGGGGCAGACCCGCCTCGGTCCCAGGCCGGTGACATTCCTTGAAGCTGAAACTGACCAGACAATGACCCCAAACTTATACGCTCACTTTGATGAATCAGCCTATCAAAGGACACACCTGGAAAGCTGATGAATATTCTGACTGAGACCCTCCCCTAAAATTCTCACCTTTAGAAAAACAGATGAAAACCCATCAGGCAAAGGACCCAGTATGCATTCTCCCTTGAGTACGCCAGCGCTTCCCCGCAGCCTTCCTTTCCTCGGGGGTGTGTCTCTGCTTTCTGTCCCCTAAACTCTAAGGTTCTGATGAGACCTGCAGCCAGAGGAGCAGTGGGCAGCGGCAGCTCATCCCAGGCTCACCCCGAACCCGTCTCCTTTTGCCTCGGTAACCTGGATCTTGAGTCCAGCAGCCCAGGGTGGCTCTCTCCTGCTGCTGCGATCTCGCCTCTTCTACCTCAAGCCCTTCCTTTGTTTCGCTATCTGCAGCTTTAATAGACGCGCTCTCACAGTCACCGGACTCATGTTGTGAAGTGCTCCTGTGCAAAGTCAGGAACCCACACATTCCAGACCGTGCCGGAGCCGTCCCTGGGCTCTGGCCCCTTTCCGGAACCAGTCTGGCCATCCAAATGCCCTCAATGCTTCCACACGAAGAGCCCACGAGAGTTCCAGAGTCTGCAGGTGAAAATTAGACAGTAAGCATGTGGATGTGTGTGTGAGAGACAGAGAGAAAAACAGAGATGGAGAGACAGAGAGAGATCTCCCTTCTGCTGCCTGTGTGCATCCCATTTTCTCTCATTTTCAAATTCACCAAAGAAGGTAGATGCCTGATATGTTCTTTTCAAATTCCCGAAAACACGACTTCAGCCGAGTGCAATCATAATTAAATTCCATTACGGGGAAGGAATGCAGATGAGGAATGACATGTCTCCTTAGTCCTGAGATTCAATCTGTATGTCCATTTAAGCATCTCATGGGCTTCTTATGATTGAAAACTGCTGTATCAAGTTCCACGCTCCTACTTGATAAAAGATTTTTGGACCCAGGTCATCCTTTAAAAACATTAGCTATTACCTGGCAGAGAAATTGATTTAATGATGCCCCAGGGAGAGTAAAGTGAAAGGAACAGGGGCCCGCATGTCATAGGGCTTGAGGGTCCAGCTCCAAGAATGAGCTGGAGAAGGACCCAGTGTCACCATCCCCTTGGGCCTCCGTTTCCTCATTGGAAAAATAGGGTAAAAGAAAACGCAAGTGTTTGGTGCACGGTGTTCTGGTGAGCAGGGAAGAGAGACGCATCTTATAATAAAGGTGACTGAGACCCAGAAGGAAAGAATCCTGTTTAACCTGTCCCATCCAGCCTTCCCCTCACCATGGCACCAGCCATTCAAAAATTCATTAAGCACCTACTACGTGCCAGGCACCATCCCAGGAGCTGGGGAGTCAGCAGGGAGCATAGGGCCGAAACATCTTCCCCTCGGAACTTACACCTTAGTGGCGAAGACACTGCAAGGAAGATAAAAAATTAACATAGCCTAGGAGGTGATGGGCAGGATTATAGAGTACAAGAACTCGGGAGAGAGGGCTGGGTAGGAAGGAGGCGTGAGTGACCAATGTCCTTTACGAGTGATTCTCATCAACATCTCTGGGCCTGAGGTTCTGCAAACACCTAACCTGGGCAAGGCTGCCCTGGAGGGTGTCCAGGTCATGTCTCCTTTTACAGTCACCTGTTCCACAGGGGCTCGTTGAGGTGAACAGGGAGGGACAGTGGGGCTTCAGCACCATGACAGGTCATGTGCTCAGATGGCTTCCCCGACGTCACATAGAGTGTCATTCTGTCTGCCTGCCCCAAGGTGGCCTCGAGGTGCACCAGGTTCCATCAGGAAACACCAAGATAGAGACCATCACCTCGCCTGATGCCACCAAACATCTCGCTGGATGAAACCATGAGGAAGACAGTTCTGGGTCCTCATGTGCAGCCAGCAGGTCACAGTGGCTGCTCTCCTTCCACCATCATCTGGGCCTCAAGTTTTCACCACGTTACTTGTGTTGGTGAAACACTATTTCATATATTTGCACGAGACAGGTTTATGCACACACTTCTGCTAGGTGGCTGCCAAACCGTGGGCCGTGAGGCAACAGTCACCGTGGAGGACACCATGTGGGTATCAACCAGCAGGACAGACCAGGTTTTGTTTTCTGTGGGGTCACAGGGCACAGCTCACCAGTGCCCCTGGGTCCCAGCCTCCTCACACGTGCTGTCCATGGAGACTGAGCACGTGCCCTGTAATGCCGGAATCCAGAGGAAAGGAAGGATCCTTGGCATGCAGGACAGGGCCGCGCAGGTGAGAGTCCAGCTGGCTTGCGAACCAGGGCAGCGCGTGGGAGGGTGTTGCTGATGATGGTGGTGGGGAGGGTGGTGTGTGCGAGCACCTGGAGCAGGGGCCATGCTGGGCGCTGTTTCCCCGTCCTGACAGGATGGCTGGCAGCAGGGAGGGGTCCGCGTGGATCCCAGCCGCCCGCCAGATGGGGTGGGGGCTGGGGCACTCACACGTGTCCATCACACGGGACCCACAGGCCCAGGGCACTGGGTACTGGAATGAGCAGGTAGGGTCAGCGCCCATCAAAAAGGGAGATGCTAATATGAACCCAGCTTGAAGCCACGCTCACATCACCTGGCACCGAACTGTGTGTGGTTAGGAAATACCACTGGCCTGTGAGCGGCAATGGAGGCAAGAACCACCTTGACTTTGCTTTAGTTTCCAGCCAAAGCCCACTCGTGGGAAAAGCACAGATTTGTCAACAGCAGGCTCCTAGCTTCTCACAGAGCCCTACGAGGCAGCATCAGAACAGCAGTCGGAAAGAAAGCATCACCGCCTTCTCGCCCGGCGCATTGGGTCCCTGGCACGATGACACTCTCTGTTGACGCCTCTGCACATCCTCACATCCTCCTGGCCCAATTGCTGTTGTCGACTTTGCACAGATAGTATGGACAGGCCTTCATCTCAGACCCTCCCCCTGCATCCCCATCTCTGCTGACCCTGGGCCTTGGGACCCCTCAGAACCCACCTGGAGCCTGACCCTGCACAACCAATGGCAGACAGTAACTGCTGCCTCTGACTCCCCACGCGGGAGGTCTGCAGATGCCCTTCCCAGCTCCTTGGACTGCCAGGCCCGGGGAGCCGCCACCTGCCCAGGTGCCCAGCTCGGTTCCCCAGCTCCGCTCCACCTGCGCCTGACTCCTGCTCTCTATGCCCCTTCTCCCTGGGTAAACCTGTGACCCAGCTCTCCTTCCAGGAACCCAAGGTGAGATATGAACTACCTGGCGCACAGTGCCTTGTGGACATCAACAAGAGAACAGAGAGCTTCTCGACCAGCCTGCCTCTTGGAACTAGACCCACAAGGTGGGGAGCCTGAGAAGCTTCCCTGGTGAAAAGCCAAAAGGAGCAGGTGTTTTCTCAGTTTTCTGACCCCGGCCCAAACTCATAAACTTTGGACAAAGTGCCGCACCCTCACCATAGTTTGGAAGAGATAAAATGTCAAAGGTGGTCGATTCGGTTAACCGGGATCCATGCTGTGCCAGTGGGTATGGGAAATGCCGTGTTCAGGGCATGTCGACCGGCAAATGTGTGTTCAGAGCTACGGCACCAGCACCACTGAGAAAATACTGCCGTCACCAGTCCATGACTGGAAACCTGATGTCGCTCATCTAAGGAAGTCTGCAAAGGACCTCTGGGTTTCCTACCGAAATTTACGTTAACTTATTTTCCTCGCTGCTTCTGAACTATACACACTTCATATTTAATAACTACTTTTGGGAGGGTCTTTCAGCTTCCCTGCACAATTTAAAGGGACTTATGTGGCTTAACAGCTCTGAGGTGGGTACTATTATTATTACTCATTTTGCAGATAAGGAAGCTGAGGCCCAGAGACAGCAAGTAACTTCCTAAAAGCCACACAGCCCAGTGATGCTGTCGAATGGAGCTGGGATTCAGACCCAGCAGGGGTTGACTCCAAAGCTCTCACCCTTAACCCAGTCAGCCCGCGGTGCCCCACACCAATGCCCTGCTGCATTTAGCTAGAAAAGTGGACGATTGTGCAAAAGCTGGTGAACTGGGAATGTGGTCAAACTCCAAGGAAGAGCCCAGAGCACTACTCCAGTTGGGGCAACAAGACGCCCAATTATTTGGATGAAAGTGAGAAATAAACACTGTTCTGTTGGGGGCCCAGATGTGATGGACTTCCCACTGAGTCCATGTGTATCAGTTTGACTTCATTTTATTTCTTATTGATTGAAACAATCAGCTGCCCACGGCTTTATTGATACCAACCAGTTCATTTTATAATGCACTAACTAGACTTCTGGTCAAGATGGTGGCATAGGCAGACATGGCTCACCTCTTTGCAGAGCCACAATAAAATTACAACTAAACTATAGAACAACCATCACTCAGAACTGTCAGAAATGGAGTTGAATGGAAGTCTGACAACTACAGAGTTAAAGAAACCACATCCCTCCAGACAGGTAGTAGGGGTGCAGACGTGGAACAGGCTGGTCTCATATCCATGTGTGGTGGATAAAAATTCGGGAGGGCTATCTCGGGAGCGAGGAGTCCCAGCCCCACACCAGGCCCCCCAGCCCAATGTTCCAGTGCCAAGAAGATAAGTCTCCACAACATCTGGCTTCAAAATCCAGCAGGGACTGAGTCAGTGGAAGAAACTGCTGGAACCCCAAGCAGTTCCTCTTAAAGAACCCACACACGGACTCACCTACTCAGACGCACTCCCTCTGAGCTCCAGCAGCACGGTGGCAGCTGGAGGGGCACCAGTGGCACACAGCAAGAGGCTGAGGTATCTGGCATCAAGCTGAGAAGAGGCCATTATCCCTTTTCTGGGCCCTCCCCCCAACAGAGACTGAAAGACTGTTGCCAAATCTAAGATTCCACCAACCTGACTAACACTGTTTGGAGACCCCCAAAGACTCCGCCCCACCCAATGTACAGGCCCACCTGAGCCACTTCTCCATATGAATGGCTGCTCTTGGCTCATGCTCCACACCTTCCTACATCCTTTCAAACAAGCAGCAGCTGGTCTCAGAGAGCCCCAGGCCCCAAACTAGCAGCCTAGATTCACGGTTTGGCTTTGCCTGGAAATCTCCAAGCCCAGCACAAGTAGCAGCCATCTCAGAGTGCTTTATAACTCAGGCAGGATGAACCCGGGCAGAACACAGGTGGAGGCTGACCTTGGCCTGCAACACCAGGGAAACCCCAGGGTCAGTGCATTGAGTAGACACCTTTCAGACCACATCAGAGCACCACCATCCTGCACCTGCACAGCTGATCCTCCAGGGAGGGTGGAGGCTGGTGCTAAGTGGTCACAGCCAGTCCCTGCAGCTGACGGGCCTGGGTAAGTGCTTCCCAGCGATCTGCCAACAGCAACCTAGGCTCAATTGCAAGAGGAGGGTGTACTCAGCCCACACAAAAGGTGCACCTTGAGCACCCAGCTTGGGTGATGGGGAGGCTGTGCCACTGGACCCTACAGGACATCTACTACATTAGGCCACTCTACCAAAACACAGAGTCAAAGTAGCTCTACCTGATACACAGAAAAACACAGGGAGGCTGCCAAAACAAGGAGACAAAGAAACATGGCCCAAATGAAAGAACAGATCAAAACCCCAGAAAAAAACTAGATGAAATGGAGAAAAGCAATCTATCAGATGCAGAGTTCAAAACACTGGCCATAAGGATGCCAAGGAACTTAGCGAGGACCTCAGCAGCATAAAAAGATCCAGTCAGAAATGAAGGATACACTAATTGAAATAAAGAACAAATTACAGAGAAATAACGGTAGAGTGGATAAAGCCAAGAACCAGATCAATGATTTGGAACATAAGGAAGAAAAAAACAATCAATCAGAACAACAAGAAGAAAAGTGAATCCAAAAAATGAAGATAGTGTAAGCAGCCTCTGGGGCAACTTCAAGAGGTCCAACATTTGCATCATAGGGGTCCCAGAAGAAGAAGAGAAAGAGCAAGAAATTGGACCACTATTTGAAGAAATAATGAAAGAAAATTTCCCTAATTTGGTGAAGGAAATAGACATGCAAGTCCAGGAAGCACGGAGAGTCCCAAACAAGATGGATGCAGAGAGGCCCACTCCAAGACACATCATAATTAAAATGCCAAAGGTTAAAGATATGAGAGGACAGGTGTGGGAGAATGGGTAAGAGGTGAGGAGACTGAGAAGTACAAATAGGTAGTTACAGAATAGCCAAGGTGATGTAAAGTACAGCATAGGAAATGGAGCAGCCAAAGAACTTACACTCACAACCCATGGATGTGAACAAGGGTGGGGGGGATTACCTGAGGGAGTAGGGGGTGCTGGGTGGAGAGGAACAAAGGAGGAAAATTCAGGACAACTGTAATAGCATAATCAATAACATATAATTAAAAAAATAAAATAATAAAAATAAATAAATAAATAAAATCTTTAAAAATAAAATAAAATGTGCTAGCTGGTATCAGTCCATTTTTGAGTGCTCCTAGACAGCCTTTGGGTATTTTAACCAGCTATGGGGCTTGCATAGGACGCAGACCAACTACTACGTGTGACTTATCTCAGCCCCTTCTCTAAACTGCTCCAGACCGATTACCTAGTGGCATGAGCTGCCAAGAAGAGAGAAGAGCCCGTCAGTTTATGCCTGAATCACATTAATCTAACTATATGCTTCCATTTGGGAATTAATTATTTTCTGCTTTGAAAACCAACAGCTTCTGGAGAATAGGTTTCCTCAGGCGATTGTGTTCTGTATCTGCACCGAAACTGCCTCCACCTGTGACCGCACACCTGTGGGGCGGTCAGCGTGCAGACCCCAAGCACGCAGGAAGCCCACCCTGCACCTCCGTGTAACGGTGGGAGAAGGTCCATCGCGGAAACCGGTGGTTATGGAGGAGCCGGAGCCCTCGTGCTCTCCGGGTGGGAATGTCAGTCGGTGAGGCCTCAATGAAGCCATTATGGGTTTTCTTAAAAAATTAAATTAGGATTGACATGTGACCCAACAATTCCACCTCTGGGTGTTTATCCAAAAACACACAGATCATAATCTCACAGAGGTGTCTGCACTCCGTGTCCACTGCACCATCGTTCCTAACAGCTGAGACATGGAAATAGCCCAGGTGTCCATCAACCAATGGATGGGTAGAGAGCAGGTGCCACGAACGTAGAATGGAACGTCATTCCGCCTCAAAGGAGAGGGGAATTCGAGCCTGTGGGACAGCATGGAGGAACCTGGAAGACATCATGCGAAGTGAAATAAGCCAGTTACAGAGGGACCACACCACACGACTCCATTTCCATGAGGAATGTAAAACAGTCCAATCTGGAGAGTCGGAAAATAGGGCGGTGGGGGCCGGGGGTGGGGGAAGTGGGGAGTGGTTCTGCGGGCACAGAGCCTCAGTCATACCAGGTGGCCATGTAGAGGCCTGCTGTGCAGCACAGCGCCCCCAGCTGACAACCCAGCGCCGCACACCTACCCTTTCGTTAAGAGGGTAGACCACGCGTTCATCGCTTTCACGCGCAGGCCAAGAGGCCCAAGGAAACTCGCGGAGGCGAGGGGGTGCTTGTTACTTCAATCATTGTGGCGGTGTGATGGTGTACGCCGTGGCCAAACCCATCACATGTGCACATTACATACGTGCAGGTTTGTATATTAATTTGTTTATTAAAGCGGTCAGAAAGTAAAATCTCCTGTTCATCAACAGAACCAAGCGCAAACTGAGACCTGGGAGAAGGCATTCCACGCGTATCGTGCATTCGCAAAGACTCGTGCCCTGAGTAGGATCCACACTCTGCGAGTCCATGCAAAGCCGTGCAAATCATGGACCCAAAGGTGGCCCAGGCGCCTCACAGAAGACAAGGCACACCCAAGCACATCAGTGATCCGAGGGGTGCACGTTACAACCACAGCGCTTTTCACTATTAGCCGGTGGAAGAGGAACGAGCTCTCCGCACAAGACCGCTGCCCACTGTGAGGTGGGAATGGCAGGTGTCCCCGTCGGAAAATAGATTTCTACGAGCGAAGCTGCAGCTCCGTGACCCTGTGCCCTCTGGGGTCTGGCATCTTTGTTTCCACAGCGGTAACCAAACACCCTGCCTGCGTGCACACTCACACACACACATGCATGCACACACTCATTGATTGTGCCATGTGGCTGAGACCCCAGGAGAGACCCTCAAGTCACAGCTGCAGCCCTGGAGCGTGTGGGACGTGAGGGGGCTGTGCATGGGTGTGGACCTAAAGACATCTGTGGGTGACACAAATGTTTCAGAAGACAGTACTGCCCTCTTTTTTGAAAAAAAAAAAAAATTATTCTTCCTATGCAGGGTGTGTTGTGATGCCTTCCACTTAATCCTGTTCCATTATGTTAAGATGCTGGCCTGGCAGTGAGCCACCACCCACAGTTTGCACACCACCCTTGCACGCGCACACCAAGAAATGTGCAAAAACGTTCCCGGAGGCGTGGCTTCATCATAACCCCAAACCAGAAAACAGCTGAATGCCCACCGAGAGCACGGCTACAAATATCGGGCCGCAGCCACGGAAAGGAACGAGCCACATCACAGGCAAGGGCAGCGGGGACGCGGGGAGACAAGTGTTGAGGGGAGTCTAAGACCAGGGCATCCGAGCATCATGGCACCTGTGCGGGATGGTTTCGGGGTAACTGTGAGTGCCATCCTGTGTCTGACGTGTTTCACACCAAGCCTGCTGGCCTCAACTAATTCAGGTCACCCACCAGGAGGGGACAAAATTGCAGGTGATGAGGGACGAAAATCCCCGGGTGGAACTCCCACACTGAGGACTTGGCAGGTCAGTCCCCTGAGAGAGATGGACTCTGTCTCCTGTGATACCCTCAGCACCTACACGGGGGCACTTAGCTCATTGAACAGGGGAGGGGAGGGGGCAGAGGGCGCATGCTGCGTTCCGGGCGTTCAGGGCCTGAGCTCACTGCTGTGTAGCCTGCAGAGATGTGTGTTCCCAGATGGGCCAGGCTCCCAGCTTCACAACCTCAGGCCAGGCCATGAAGTGCGGGAATCGATCTCTCAGCCCCATCGAAGGTGGAGGGTCAAGGGCAGCCAGGCTGGGAAAACAGCTATCGCCTACTTGAGCTTTGTGCAAATGCTTGTGGGTCCCCCTGTGCAGCGGCCCCAAGGTCTTAGACCTCCCTGTAAACACGTTTCTGGATCATTTGTCTCCAGAGACCTCCAGGGCTATCACGCCCCACCAGCCCCCAGCCCCAGGGCTGCTGGCTGCTGTCTGAACCCCTTGATTGGCAGACAGCCTTCCCGCCAATCAAAGATAAGGATGCAGAAGAGGTGTTGACAATGAGCGTCATTGGCCTCATGGGAGCAGGCAGGGCCCAGGCTGCTGAGTGAGTGTGATGAGGACGGTGACAGGGCAAAGACACCTGCACCCCTCGGGGGTAGGGCCAGGTCACCAACGGGCTGAGGTCAAGAAATGGAGAGGGCCCTGGGGGCCTGGGGTGGGCTGGAATGTGAACCATCCTCACCTCAGGAGAAAGGCCTTCACCTGGGTTCATGGGGTCATCCCTCGCCCCTCTTCCAGTCTGAAAGGAAAGAGGTCAAGGAATGCCTAGCAGCCACTAGCCAACAGTGGGCCACGGGGGACCCAGGGACATGGACAATTATCCGTGTGATCCAGTCTGTCCACCCAGGAGGCAGAGCCCATTTCAGAAGAACTAGGCAGCCCTCGCTGTGCCACACCTACAGGGGAAGCCCACCTGAGAGCAGGCAGCCCCTGAGCAGAGGTGCCGCTGGACACCAGCCCTGCCACCACACTCCCCCAGCAAGCCAGCCCCCATTCTGGGTGGTCAGCATGTGGCTTCAGACCCAAAGAGCCAGGCGCTGGGACATGGCTGAGAGGCTTCTAGGATCAGTGGGACCCAGGCTGCCGGGCAGATGGCATCAGCAACAAGAGCTGGAGCTGCAAGTCCCACGAAGCTGGAGATGCAGAGGCACATGGCAGGCACCATCAGGACACCGGAGGACCAGAGACAGCGGTCAGTGGCCAGTTAGTAAAAATAGCCAAACAGAAGGGACACATGTGCCCTCGGGTGCCAGGACCCTGCTCCCGCCCTCCAGTGTCCCCAGGCCAGCACCCTGAGATGCGGCTCCAGTATCTTTTTTTAAAAGACTTTATTTATTTTATTTTTTAGAAAGGGGAAGGGAGAGTGAGAGAAACACCAGTGTGTGGTTGCCTCTCACACGCCCCCTACTGGGGACCCGGCCCAAAACCAAGGCATGTGCCCTGACTGGGAATCAAACCCGTGATTCACAGGCCGGCACTGAACCACTGGCATCTCACGAGTCCTCTGCACATGAACCTCAGCCTCCCTGAGCTGATGGAATTCTGCCCTCTGCCTCTTTCCCAGGCCACTGGGCACAGACTTCCGCTTCAGTGCGCATCATGAGGCGGCTGCAATTATCTGCCTGCTTCTCTCCCAACCAAGGGCCATACCTGAGGGCTCATCCCCACGCCGGTGCAGAGCGTGACACCAGGCAGGTGTGTGGTGCTCTGGCTGCCCTGGATGAGGGGGCCAACGAGCAGCCCGCCCAGGGACGCCCATCTCTCCCAGCAACCAACAGGGCCGCCCTGCTGGCTTCAGGTTGGAATGAAGTATCTGCGTCCGCATCTTTATGGGAGCAAAGCCCAGGTGTCAACCTCCTGGACATTTCATTAACTTAGCAAACATTTTCCTAGTGTCTATCGCATGCCAGGCACCGTGTGGGAACTGGAGATTCTGTCTGGCAGGGAACACCCAGGGTCGCCTTTAGGTTCACCTCCACTCTGCCTCTCAGTCGAGGCTCAGTCCTGGGCTCAGTGGAGAGCCCATGTTCTCCAGAGGTCCGATGCTGTTGGCCCCTCGGCATGTGGCTGCTGAGTCCTTGAAATGTGGCTGGTGGAACATGTTAAACAAAAAATCAGTGATATATTAGGCTTATAGAATATATTCTTTTTAAATTTTATTTATTTATTTATTTTTAGACAGAGAGGAAGGGAGGGAGAAAGAGAGGGAGAGAAACATCAATGTGTGGTTGCCTCTCAAGTGCCTCCTACTGGGGATCTGGCCCAAAACCCAGGTATGTTCCCTGACTGGGAATCGAACCAGCCACCCTTTGGTTTGCAGGCCAGCACTCAATCCACTGAGCTACACCAGCCAGGACGGTATAAAATATATTCTTAAACTTAATGGGATGCATTGCTTCTGGCGTGCTTACCACGGCTAATGGATGATTTAAAATGGCACAGGTGGCGCATACGTATGCCCGCCTCAGTCTACCTTCTGGGGCTAGGTCCACAGGCACCTGGTCCCAGTGGTGTCCCCACCCTGCGCTGGCGGCTCTCTTGGCCAGAACCCCGCAGCATAACTCCCAGCTGCATCTCTGCCCGCCTTTGCGGAGCGAGGTCATTAACGGGAGATCACTCAGAGCCAGCCTGGCCTCTCCTGATAGCATCGCGGGGAACTCCCTGCCTGAAAGGCGATCTGCCAGCAAATCTCAGGCCATCGAGCAAGATCTGAGGACAAAGAAGGGTTGTTGATAGAACGTCCCCGTCCCCGTCCCTGCAGGAAGGTCAACCCCCAATCCATCCTTTCTCCTCTCCTCACCCACCTGCACCTGAGAACTTCACGCTCCCTGCAAATTCATCCTCCAAGCCCTGCAGGTGCCTGCCCTGCAGGGGTCCTCTGCAGCCCCTCAGGACCAGCGCATACCAAGCAGCCTCCGCCAGACTCCCTGAGAGGTTCCCCTGGCCCAGCTGAATCCCAGACACAGGCCGGAGGCCTCCCAAGGGCAGGGTCAGACCCCATTCCACATTCCATGTTTGCATTTGTCAAAAGGGTCCCGCTGGACAGAGGACGGGATGCGGCAGTGTTTACCCAGTGTTCCCTGGTTTTAAAGACACCACCATTGCTCCAGTTCCTCAGGCCCCAAAAGTCTTTAACTCGCCCTCTCTCTCTTCCTCCCTGTCCTGCCAGTGACCAAGTCCTGTGACTTCTGCCACCAAACCATTCCCCAAATTAGCCCCCCTTCCCCCAACCCTATCTCCCTACACCAGGCCAGGACTCTGCATCCGGAGCGCCCACAGGGAGGGCCACCTGATTCCAGGCAGCCACTGACCTTGCACTTGAATAACTCATCCCAACGGGCAGGCACGCATCTTCACCCCAACGCCTGAGAGGGGACAGAGACCTGGGTGGGGGGGATGTGGGCAGGAAGGGGCGGAAGGGTGAAGCGAGCCCATCTGTGTCCAAGCTTGTTTCCCTGTCTCGGTAAAGAACTGAGGCTGTTTCTGTCCACACTGTGTCCAGTCCTCCACAGGCCAGTGTCCGAGTGAAAAGTGGAAAGTGCAGTCCACCACCCCAGGGGTTTCACCGTCTGACCGCCGGAGGTGTTGGGGGTCAGAGTCCTGATTCGCTGGAGTCTCTACTCAGGCATGTGCATACAAGTGTATATAACACTGGTTGTGTTTTGTATGTTTGTGTGTCTTATGTAGACATGTGCTGTGTTAAATAAATACACTAAGAGTGTCTCACAATATGCCTTCTCTCCCTACTAACCTTTAAGTCTGTAGCGGTGACAGCTGTGTAAAGACACAGCTGTATCTCGCTCGCACCCGTAGCCTGCCCCTCCCCCAGAGAGACTCAGGACGGGCTTGTGGAACTGAGTGAGCCCATCTGTGACAGAGGCTCTTTCTGGTCAATCCGGCCCAGGGCCCCTTTCACAGGCCCCCACGTTCCAGCCACTATGCCATCACCCCAGACAGGGTGATCTGCTCACACTCTCAGGGTTTCTTCCTTCTGGCCCCTCCTTCCTACCTGTGTGCTGGCTCTCTCGCCTTTCGAAGCTCAGCTTCAATGTCACCTCCACCAGGACACTGCCTCCCCCTCCACTTGGCCTCTGCAAACTCAGAGTGCACCTTCACTAAAGCCCGTCCCACCCGCCCATCTGCTGACCAGCCTCTTCTCACCAGCTGGGCTCATTCTCTCCAGGGGAAGGTGGACTCCACTCCCAGAATGTAGCGTGGCCACAAAACACCCACCACTGAAACCTTATTTTATTTCATTGTGAGGGAGTTCAAGGCCAAAGAGTAAGGACTCAGGGACACACGGTCTAATTCGGAAATAAAAGCAAGATAAGCTTCTCCCCGGATTCTCACGGGGCTCCTGGCTTGACTCGAGGGAGAGGGAGGAAGGGGCCTGAACAGGCTTCCTGGTGATGCTGCTGGAACACCCGAGAGAAACACGTGGCGGGTGCCCGGACCAGGGGGGCGGTGGGCACGTGGGGAGACGGTGTTGACTGTGGCAATGGGCACCTTGGGGTGATGGCGGAACCCACCCGACGGCCCCTTCCTCTGACACCCCGCCACTTGGCCGTTTTCTGAGACTCATGGGCCACAGGCTGAAGAGGGAAACCAGGCAGGTGGGGAGGGGGTGGAAATTAGACAGAAGGTCACCGCTGAGGAAATAGAGGGACGTTTCTGACAGAGCCGAGTATCCAAACCGAAACGCATGCTCGCTCCTCTGGCTCGGACTGGCCCAGGGTTAGTTCTTCAGAAGCTCGTCTGGACCGTTGGTTGAGCAGACGAACGAACAAACCGTTCACCTAGATTTGTCACACGAACTGTTCATGGCAGACCTGTGGGTACTCAGTGCTGGAGTTTTAGGGGAACAAAAAGCCTTTGCTTCCCAAGTTTGCAACTGACTGGCAAATATTACACAGGAACCAGCCACATGGAATTGTGTTTGTTTTTTTCCCCCTTAAATCAGCTTTACTGGTAAATCTAATTAAAGGATGAAGCTGAGATTTCATGAAGCCAGGTGCCTAGGGCAAGCCCTGTGGATGGCACTGACCCCCAACTGCCCCTCAGTCCCCCGAACCTTCCTCACAGCTGGACCAAGACTGCCTGAGGCTGGGCCAGGCCCAGCAGGTCTGGCTCCTCCCCCCAACCACCCACCCAACCAGCCCTCCTCCTTCGGGAGAAGCGAGCTGGGGTGTGCATGGAGGCCGGGCGCGTTTCTTCAGTGGCATCGCCCTCACAGAAACCTGAGGCTAGGGCAGTGGCCGCTCTCTTGGCCATGATGTGGGGTTCGTGATAAATCAGCTCCACTCGGCACCCCCAACACCCTAATCCACTCCTAACCCCACAACAGGGGTCCTCTCCTGCCTGAGGCAGGACGGGGTGGGCCTGAGGCTTTGGGGACATTTAAGTTCTGGCTCCTACTTCAGAATAGGAGCAAGCCTCCTTCAGGCACCATTCCCTCCTCCCAGTTCTGCTTTCTCCCCCGAAAGTGGCAGGTGGCTGGAGGAAGCCTTCTTCCCGTTGTAGAAGACAAGAACATTTCGTTCTAACCCCCATCTCCCCTGGGTCCCCGACAAAACCAATGACCGCTGTCAGACTTTGTCCAAATGACAGCTTGGACCCGGAATGAAGAGACGATACCTGGTCAGCCAGGGGCGTGAGACTTCTGGCCTCCCCCTAATGTGCATGTGTCTGTGCGTGTCTACAGAGTATGTGCACACATATCGTATGTCAAGGATGTGTGCATGTCTGTGTACATTGATGAATAACAGGACATTTAAAGTTACCCTGGCGGCTGGGCATACGGTATGTAGGAAACAGTGTATAGACCATGGAACACCCCCCTTCAGGGTGCTAATGCCTGACCCCACATGGGTCAGGGGTGCCCAAGCACAGATGGGGAACTTCAGAGAAGTCTGTTGGGAGGAGGTGGACAAATAAACCACTCTGACCCCTCTCTCTGAGGGAGGAGAGGACCCCGCTCTAGCATCTGTGGGCTCAGACCACCTGCGGATTCCAAAGTAGCCAGGTGACCCTCCCACCTGCCGCTGATCTCACCTCTGTCCACTCCCACTACCGAGTAGCATGCTGCCTGGGGCTTCCACCTGCATCTTCATAGCAGGAGGGGGAAGGGGGCTTAGATTTCTCTTCAACTGGGTTTGGCTTTGTGTATCCGGATTCGATTGGACTGGGCGTCAAAGGAACACAAAACAATGGTAACTTTAAAAAACACGTTTATTTCTCTCTCAGACATTATGTTTGGACATAGATAGTTCAGGGCTAGAGTCACAGCTCAGCTCTCAGAAATCCTCAGGAACCCAGGCTCCCTCTACCTGGTTTCACCATGTGCGGCCTCTGCTCAAAAGTTCACCTCACAACCTCAGAGGGTTGCTCCAGCTCCAGCCATCACATCTACATTCCAGCCAGGAAGGAAAAAGGGATCCAGGAAAGGAGGAAACGATGGGCCCCTCCAACATGCTGTAGACACTTCGGCTCTCTCACTGGTCAGGACTTGGTCAAAGGAGCACACTTAGCTGCCATGGACTTTGAGGAATGTAGGCTTTATTTCAAGTAACCTTGTGCTGGCCCAAATGCGAGGGTGTTGTTTTAAGAAGAGAATAGATCAAGAGGACCAATGAGCAGCAAACCGCTGGTGACACACCCTTGTCACCAACACCGTCAGGCAATGCTCCGCTCCCACCAGAAGGCTCTCTATGCGCTTGCCTGTGCCTGGCACCCTCTCCTCTGCACTTTGCCCAGCCTGGCCCTTTGCTTGGGAAAGTCCTCCCTGCTCTCTGCCCATCTCCGAAGTCTCAGCGCACACCCCTCCATCTTGGCAAAGCCCCTCCTGCCCTTTTCCCGATGACCACGCTCTCTACTGACACCCAGAGCAGAGTGTCTACACCAGCAATCTGACACTGGCATGTAGGTCAAGTTCATCTGCACATCTTTACTTTCATCTAGACCGTGAGCTCCTTGCAGGCAGGAAAGGTGGTGTGCCTTCTCTGTGTCCCTCACAGCGGTACCTGGGCGTGTGTGAGGTCCCAGAGGTCTATGCACGGGCCACTTCGAAGTCAGGGGTCGGGGGGGTACAGGCTGGAGGCCGAGCACCAGCACAAATGAAGGAGCAGCTCACCTCTGTGACCTGGTGCTAGATTTCTCTGAGCGACAGGTTGTTTCTCATGTATAGCATGAAGGACGCCACGCCTGCCCTGTTGGATCCAGCAGGTTATCATGGGACCTCACACACTTACACACATGCACACACTCACACATACTCATGCACAAACACACTCACTCACGCTGTCCAGTCTCAGCCCCACGACCCTGTGGACAAAACACCTGTGTCCCCTGGTTCCCACCCACCATCCACACTGCTGAGCAAATGGCAGCTCGTTTGTAAGAGGTTTTTATTTTCATCTTGGTTTGCTGAGGCTGAGGAGTGAGTAGGACAGCATCTCTATTCAGGCCACCCACACGGTATCCGTGACCTTGTCCACAAGGCCTTTCCACAGAAGCTTGCGGTCCCCACAGTGGCTCCCCCACGTCCACTCACCAGGTGGGGTGGGCTTCCTTGGTGGCTCCCAGAAATTACTAACTAGGACACAAGTGCCACCCAACATAGACTCTGGCCTGGCAGAGTGCAATGGGGACAGAGCACCAGGGCCAAGACTGCCGTAACTAGTGACGTCCCCAGGAGGGAGGCCAGATCTGCTCCATACCTCTCAGAGGAGCCCCAGGTGACCGACCCCCTGACCTCCCCATCAGCCCCTTCTGGGTTCTCGGACTCCAGACACATGAGCCCCCTGCCTGGGCACCCCATGTGGATGGGGGCACCTGTCCCCAAGCACAGCGGCAGCTGGGTCATCTGTGCTCAGCAGGGAGAAGGAAGCCAGAAGGAGGACCCTGGCCCCCACCTGCACTCTGCGCCTTCGTCCCCAGAAACAGGCCCTCTTTACGATAAGTACAGACAGCAGGACCTCAGGCTTCTAGGCCACACACACCCGAGGCCAGTCTCCGCCTCTTTTTATTTTTTTCTTTTTACAACTGTTTGAAACTGTGGAAACCATTCCTAGAAGGCAGGGCATGGACAGGCGGTGGCTCACCACGCTGGTCTGGAAGACCACCACACCTCCTCCATCCCCTTAGCCATAGCATCCGCCCATGAAGGACTTGGCCTCCCCTCAGCGGCCCAGGCTTCGCTGCAGGGACCTCAGGGGCAGAAGCCCTCCGGCCGTGCGGCCAGCTCTGCCAAGTGACGAATTGGGTTGTGTTTAAACACACCTCAGGTGAGGGTCTCAGCCCTGCTCCCGCGTCCTGGGGGCAAACGAGGCCTCGGTGCCCCCAGTGAGGTAGTGCACACGCTCCACCTCACCGGCCCCCCCACCTGCCAATAGTGACACTCAGGAGCGGACCCAGCATGCCTGGCGCCGCCAGCAGCCACGTGTCAGAGTTTAAAAGAAAGCTGAAGCGTCTATAGGCTTGACGCTTTCTAAGAGCATAATTGAGGATTGTTCTGCCCCCCAGGCCCTGTGCTTCAACCCCAGCAAGGGCGAAAGCCCACAAGAGCACCCTGCCGGCCCCTGCCCTCGGTGACACCCAGGGTAGAGCAGCCCCCTCCGCCCTGCCGACGAGTCTCTTCCAACTCAAAATAAAGTTTATAAAAGTAAATCATCTCATTTTATAACTTAAGTGCATCAAGCATTTCCTTAAATATAGCTCACACTGAAAATAAAGTTACTTTGCTGTACAGTGGCTGTCATAATTAGGAATAGACTTTGATGATAAAGTAAGAAAGGTCACACACACACATCTGTCTGTCTGTTTGTCTGTCTGTCTGTGGGCTGTCCGCACGAAGAGACATAGGCACTGCTGGACAAGAGCTCCCCTGCGGGGTGGAAGGTGTTAGGGGTCTCTAGGTATCTAGTCTGCATGACAATGTCTGTGTTACACGCCCCCATCCTCAGTGATAAACAACCTGCACACCTAACGCTAAGACTCATGAGAAACGTGACACTGCAATCCGATACGTAGCCAGTCTTTGGAAATGCCGACCTACCCCAGAGCATCACACAACAGCACCCCAACGAGACGCACCCCCCCGCCCCGCCCACCACTTCCCGGCCTCCCCGTCCCAAAGCCAGTCGACCCCTCCTGTCCTCGGCGTTCCAGTTGGGGCCTAGCCACTGAGCTCTCGGGGAGGGCTCAAGAGGTGAAGTACGAACTCTGCATGGAGTACAGGTGGTCAATGGGGTTCCCCACTCGGGACTGCAGGGGCCCGGCTTCTGAGGTTGCTAGGAAACAGTCACCAAGGTTACTGAGGGAGGCGTCATCGCTATCCAGGTCGTGGAAAAGGGGCTCGGCACCTGGAATGGAGACCAAACACGGGTGTGAGGGTCTGCAAGAGGGGACGCACCTCATGGCCAGGGTCTCAGCGGTGTCCAGCGAGGGTGGCCTTCTAGAGGGGGTGGGGGTGCAGGGGGGCGGGTTGCATGGAACAGGAGGTGGGAACACAGTCCCTGTCCAGAGAGAGCTCTGGTCTGTGCAGGGACTTGCGTCTGAAGTGCCAACAACTGCAAAAATGACAAAACAGCTAGAGTAGATGGCAGACCATTGAGAAAGTAGGTGCAGGGTCAGGGCCAGCCAGGCAGACGGGGCCCTCTGGGGGCACGGCCTCCATCCCGCTTCAAACTAATGCAGGCGTGGCTTCAGAAAAGAAAGTGAGAGTGGACACACCCCCAATGAACCGGCACGGTCGGGGCGGGTGGCACCGCAGCATTTCGTGGGCACTTACGGTGCCCAGCAGCCTCCCAGAGCACCTGGGAACTGGCCGCAGTGTTTGGGAGGGAAGGAAAGACCCACACCAGCGAGTTGGGAGAGGTCCTGGTGGGCCGAGTCTCCCTGGGAGACCAGGACAGGCAGGTGAACTTGGGATGTACAGTTAAAACACAGGTGAGCATCACTGAGGGTCACCCTGCAGGCCGGTGACGGTTTTTGCTGCCGCAGGGCCGTTTTATTCACTGGGTCTTATTTTTTCATTTACAGATCAATGGGGACAGGGACAGGGATGAGGGGACAGTGTGGGCAGCAGCCCGGGTCCCGCCACAGGTGGCATCTTACCATAGGGGTGCATGTGGTCCCCCGGCATCTGCGGTGGGGTGAGGCCCTGCCGGAAGGGGTCCGCACCATAGACGCCCTGCTCTATGGCCAGCAGCTGCTGCGGGGTGGGCAGGGCCGTGTAGGGGTTCATGATGGCCTCCAGCCCCGTGCCTCCGCCGCCGTTCGTCTGAGCTGCGGGACAGAGGAGGCGGCAGGTCACTATCCACGTGCAGCCCAGCACCCAGGGTGGCCCGCTGCAGCTCCTGTTTCAGGAGCGAATGGCCCTTCCAGGGAATCTGCAGGGTGGATGGCTGCATTGGAGCCTAATCCTCTAACAGCAACCTCATTCTGATGTCGTTACGCTTGACTTTCTTCCTTCAAACTTCCTTGAAGACACCTGTCCTGCCTACCTTCCCAGCCCTCACACCGCCTCTGCTAACAACGAGGGCGGGGTGAGCTCACGTGGCGTGGCCCCATGGAACTGCCGCTCAGAGAGCGGCGTCTTGGGCCAGACAGCGGCGTCTTGGGCCAGCTTGGTGCCCTCCCAGCCTGGGACCTCGGCCCGCCTCTCAGAGCTTGTTACAACTCCTCAGCTCGCCTCGGGGGCAGGCGACAGAGGCGATGGGCCCACAGGAGTGAGAGCAGGAGACTGTTAGTTTACTATTGTCACCGTTTTACATCATTTTGGCAAGGGCTCAGTGACAGCGGCGTCTTCTAGGGAGTTGGTTTGCCCAGAGGATGGAGGACCAGGCAGGATGAGGCACTGCAGGCAGTCCTGACGCTGTCCCCTGACAGACACTGCCCAGGGTCGGGCCGCCCGGCACCCCGAAGGTGGCTCCAGGCCTGCCCGCAGCCGTGTCACAGCTCCCGGGGCTCAGTTCCCTCCAGAAGGTCCCCATCCCACACAAGTGTTGTCCTCAGAGCTGGGCAGCGGAGGCTGTGGCCGGAGAGGCCGGCCCCGTGAGGACAGCGCTTACCGGAGCTCAGCCTCTGGCTGGTCTGCTGGTCCTGCTGCTGCTGCTGCCGCCGGGCCAGCTTCTTCATCTGACAGGGAGAGGACCACAGGTTGGTGGGGGGGCCACCGTGGGCTCAGGCCACGCGGGCAAGCAGAGGGGCCGCATCTCCAGCAGTGATTCCCAAGGGAGTCACACCCGGGTTCCACATGTCATGCCTTTGCCACCGCTGTGGACAGACAGCCGGCTGGGCAGCAACAGTGGCCTGCAGGAGCGGGGATTTCCTCTCTGCGGATAAAGCTTGCTGCTTATGACCTGACAGTTTTAGGTGAGGCATGTGTGTGGGGAGGGGGCCTGCAGCCCGGCACAGGGCTGCCTGCCAGCAGGGTGTGACCAGGGGCAAGCCCAGAGGCTGTGCCCACACCCCCCTTACCCGCTGGCCCCTAAGTCTGAGGACCCGCCAGGAGAGTCAGGCCTCCACGTGAGCACCACATACTTCCTGGAAGGAGCCTTGTAACCCAGTGGTTTTCAAATGGGGTTCCTCAGAATGCTAGGGTGCCATGAGATGTTGATAGGCACACTGAGGGTGTAGGACACACCAAGTTAAAGAAATTCTTCACTGCGAGGTTTCTCAGAGCTCTGAATGTGCTCCACAGGCTGCAGCTCCCCCCAGACCTCCTGACCCATGAAGCCCTTTCCTGGAAGGGACCTGGAAAGACACACCAACGGCCGTGTTCCAAGGACTTCAGTCAGGGACACGCTCCCTGAAACAAGCGTGACCAAATCGGGAGCCGTTCTTTCGTTGCCAGCCGAAGGTCAGGCTCTGAGCAGTGGGTCACAGGACACACGCGTAGTGAGGTCTAAGGTAAGGCCCACGGCAGGGGATGGCAGGTGACAATGCGGAGGTCTGGCCCTCCCCGGGGGGGTGGGGAGATGTGACCCCGGGGGAGGCGTGCGCCGGGCCACGGTGCTGTCATAGGACCATCACGCATGTGGGGAATTTTAAAAGAACCTTGGGATCTGAGTTAAACTAATGTGACTTGAAGAAACTGCTTTCACCAGAAGGCCCAGAAAACACATTTATTCGTCACGTGGCTGGCCAGGTTCATAGTGACGGCCACTGGGAAAATAAAAGCCATGTCACCAAAGCCACACGGTGCTGTGCCAGAAGGGACTGCTGGTGACAGAATTTCTGCATCAGGAGAACTCTGCCGCGTGAGCTCTGGTCAGAGGGCCTGTCAGCACACATGACGTGCCCCCGCTCCTGTCTCAGGGATCCGGCCGCCCAGACGGGGATGGAACCGAGCAGTGGACCCTACCTTCGCTCGCTGGTTCTGGAACCACACCTGCACCACACGGACGCTCAGCCCCGTCTCCGCAGCCAGTGTCTCCCTCACCTTGAAAAACATGGACCGTTAGAAATGGGGGTGTCTTGGGGTCCAGGCACAGCCTTCTGTCCCCAGAGTACAGGACACCCACAGGCTGCTTCTTGGGTCCCCAAATGAAAACCCCGATGAGAGAACGTCACATCAGCCAGGTGGGGCAAGGGCAAACACACCGGGAATAGCTGCCACGTTCGTTAGACACGAACTCCAGGAGGTGGGCTGGCGCCCCTCGCTCTGGCAATCGGGCCTTTGGATGGCTCCAGACATTGGCAAACCCACCGTGCACTAGCCGAACGCCATGCATGTATATCACCCCCTTCAGGGGAAGTCGGGGTGAAGGTCAGCAAGCACAATCACAGGGGGTCCCCCTGCACCCTTCTCCTGGTTGCTTCATTGACCTCAACGGGGGGCCCCCAATGAAGAGATGTGTTCTAACACTCACCCTCCCTGCAGACACACTGTGAGCAGTCGATAAATCACAGGTTCTTAATAAATAGACACAGCTACCTAGGGCTGAGACTGCTAATTGTCCCCTATACCCACCCTCCCCTTCCCCCCATCGGCCTTCAAATTCTCAAGCTTCCGAGGGGCATGTGGTCACTCAGGCAGATACCTCCCCTGCCCCCTGCAGGAGGCTCTGTCATAGGAATAAATTTTGGCCAAAATATACGAATGAAAGTGACACAAAGAACCCCGGGTTTGCCCTTAAAGAAGCAGCTGCCTGCCTCACTCTTCCCCTTTCTCCACCTCAGTGGCTGCGAGCAGTGGTGATGACGAAGCCACCCCGGGGCCCATGGGATGGACAACAGAGGGACCCGGCAGTCCAGGACTGCCACCTCTGGACCAGGACATACCAGAGAAATAAACCCACTGCATCGAACCACCGTATTTTTTTTCCATGAAAATTCACAGGAGCCTGGTCTGCAGCAGCTCCAAGTTGAGAACAACCCACAGCCCCATCGACGGGCAGCTGAACAAACCAGCCGCAGCCCTCGCAGATGGCTGGATGCTGTTCAACAGCCAAATCGAAGGAAAGGCACATGGGCGAATCCCCAGGTTACCTCCCCAAGAGGGACAAACAGGACCAAAAATGAGTGCACACCACAAGCCACCACAGCATGACTCTCTGGCACAGCCCCACAGCCCACCCAAGCGGCATGAGCTACTGTCCCCACTGCTCTCCAGAAATGACAATGTGAGCATGCGGCCAGCAGAGTGGGGACACCCACACAAAGCTCGGGGAGGTTCTGCTGGTGCCCTGGCCACGGCCTCAGGCCCCTAGAGGGTCCCCCCAGGCTCAAGGCCACCTGCACATGATGAGCGGCCTCCCAGCACCCTCACCCCAGGTGGCCATTCGTGGACACCCCAGGAGCTGAGTGACCCTGCAGTAGGGGCCTGGGCCCTCCCCTCCTCCTCCTCCCTGCCCCCACCTTTCTGCAAGGCTTGGACGACACCTCAAATGAGGCCTTGAACGCTCTCCTCTGCTGGGTCGTCAGGATGGTCCGGGGACGTTTGGGGCGCTTGTGGTCCTTGCTGTCTTCTGCGCCACCCTTTGCCGCCCCATGGGTGGACTTGCAGAGACTTTCCTCATCGTCACTTTTGCCTGAAAGAAGCAGAGACCACAGTGTCATGTCCCTCGGCCACTGCCGGGCACCGAGCGACCACGTAGGAGGCATGCAGCCACCTCATTTTATTGACAAGGACACAGCAGCTCGTCTCTGGGAACAGGGGACATCTAGTCTGAGTGTGAAGGGACTAACCTGTGAGTCCCTGAGGGCGTGACCCTCTCAGTGGGACAGAGGTGAACACAGGCCTCATGCAGCTCTGCCCTCGTCATAGGTACGGCCCAGGTAAGTCTGTGCTGAGCCCGCACGCTGAGCCTCAGTTTCCTCATCTGCACAATGGTGACAGTAACTGCCACCCAGGGGGGCAGCACAGGGGCAGTGCTGCGTGCAGTGAACTGCCGCGTGCAGAGAGCAGGGCTGCGCGTCCTGGTGCACAGGAGGCCCCTAATGGTGGCTGTGGGGAGGATGTTTCTCCTTCTGCCTCCCCCTCCCCCACCCCCACACAAATGGAAAACCCAGCAGATCAAAGACGATCCTTGTGACAAGGAACATTCCGCACGCTGACAGCTGCCACACCTCGGGAGGAAAGCATTTTAGGATCTTTCTGGAAGGACCTTTTCAGAATGGCAAGGTAAAAAATAAGCATTGAAAACTGCAGGGACGTCAGAGGACCCACAAGAGGAGAGAACGTAGAAGCCACCGGCTCACAGACACTCCCCTTCGGCGTCCTGTGACCTGCTGCCTGGAGATCCCCGACCCTATCCTCGGTGAGGACAATGGTACTCTCCACTGGTGGGCTCCTCAGGGTCAAAAGGACGCTCCTGTCATACCAGGGATGCCTTCGGTGACATCGGGGTCTGTGACAACGGGGCTGACATCACACCAAATGACCCTGCTAGGCAGGGGTGACAAGGGGCTGTGTGTGGGACAGACGGATGGGCGTCCGAAGTATAGAGTAGGTTTCACGCACAACTGCCTGCCTTCAGAAACCTCATGCCTTGTCCCAGCTTTGTCCGCAGCGCGGCGCCTGCCTGTGATCCAGAGTCGGCCAGCTCCCTCAGTCCCACCTCCGGTGGCCTGACGGAAGTGCGCAAGGGTCACTGGCGAGGGTGGGAAATCTAAACGAATGCCAGACTCCAGGACATGGCTTGTCGGCCGGACGGAGAGTGACGCGGCGCAGTATCTGCAGCCACGGGCTTTGCAGTCCCGCAGACTCAGCTTTACTTCTGGGAACAGCCCGTGATCATGGGTGACTGTGGATGAATTCTTGAGACCCCCATTGCTCACTGGGGGAGGCAACAGTGTGGCTGGAATCAATAGGATGATGTGTGTAAAGGGTTTGGCGCCGTGGGAATGGGGGAGGTGCTTCGTAAATCGCCACCACCATCATTGTCACCATTGTCACTTCCACATAAAAGAAATAATGAAGTTCTCCTGCCCTGAGACACGTTATCTGTTCATCGTGGTGGCCCATGTCTGAGTTCAGACTTTTCTCTCCTGAGGTGGACAGAACCCTGGGCAACCCTGGGGGCTGCTTTGCAGGATGGGAGTGTACGGGCAGGGCTTGTGAGAGGGAAGAGGAAGAGAGGCGCGGGGGGTCGGGGATACTTCCAGAAGGGAGATGCCAGGGCTGAGTCTGCTCAGAGCCCAGAGGCAGGATGGCCGAGCCCCTGCCCTCAGCTTGCCTGGGAGAGATGCTCACTCCCCGAGATGAAACTTGGGTGGGGGGCCCCCATTCCGGGCTTGCCCTTGGTGTGCGTTTTTGAGGGTGCAGAGAGGCCGCAGGTAGCTGCTCATGCATTC
The DNA here is from genome assembly GCA_004027475.1 of Anoura caudifer. Classification (NCBI taxonomy): domain Eukaryota; kingdom Metazoa; phylum Chordata; class Mammalia; order Chiroptera; family Phyllostomidae; genus Anoura; species Anoura caudifer. Next base: position 517,129 of record PVKU01000113.1, read on the forward strand.
TCCAACCTGCCCTACGAAGAGAGAGGTAACGACATTCGTTCTCAGGGTGGGTGGGGGAGGGTCAGGAGGAGGGGCACTACCCTAGACGCCTGCTGACCCCTGCTGACCCCTGCTGAGCCCTGGTCCCTTCTCCTAGGCAGCACCACTCATCGTGGACACAGAGGGTCAATGGCTGGAGGACTTGGCCTTTGCTCCTACAGTGGGTAACACATTGAACAGAAGATGCCTCTGGCCCCGTGGCCCCCACTGTGGAAGGCCAGGGATCCTGGCTGATCTGAGCGAGTGAGAAGCTAGTGGTGGCCTGACCCAGCTGCCGAGGGGAAGGCAGGCCACCAGTTGCTACCACCTGGCGTCTGTCCACTGTGCGGGACACATCATGGGCACAGCGGTGCCCTCGGACCGCCCTGGGAATTCCCAGGCTGCATGGGATGTTCCCCAGGCTCTGGCCTTCTCCATGTCTGACTCTGACACCCGCTTCTCCAGGAAAACGGCCAGTGTCTTAAACACACAAATCCCTCCGCCCACTACGAGGAAAGTCTGCAGAGACATGGAGATTCCCCAGGAACCAGCAGGAAAACAAGCAAAGAGAGGAAGGAGCGCCTTCCAAGGGCAGGGACAGGCAGGGTGGGAGGGGCAGCCCCTCTCGGGTGGGAGGCAGCACAGCGATCCCCTGTAATTTAAGCTGACACCCTCAGCAGGGATGAAAGCACCCCTTGTGTCTCCCACTACAAACGTCAGCGTCCCCGGAGGCCATTTGGACACAAACGCAGCCTCCTTCTGACTCCTCATGGGGACGTGCAGAGGTGCTGGCTGGAAGGAAATGAATTTTCTCGGCACAGACTTGGAAAGATTGGTCTCAGGGCTTTTCTTTCCCCCTTTTGTGCAAAAAAAAAAAGTCTGGATCAGTTCGGGGCTGTTGCTCCCCCTGCCTGGGCCTCCCACCCGCTCAGGACATCAACAACCACAGATGAAAGGCCCAGACATGGTTTACGGCCTAGAGGGGCTGAGCTACCTGTGGGGCCGCAAAGATTCATGTCAGGTGGCTGGAAGAATCCCAGCGGCCCATAAACGGCCAGAGAGATCTGAGGGAGGCTCGGGCGAGGGAGAGGCAGGAGCAGGCCTCCCACACTCTCCGGTCAGGAGCCCATGAATGTCCCTCAGGCCAGGGGAGTAGAGGAAGGGGCCAGGGCTCCTGCGGGGGCTGAGGGGAACGCTCAGAGACGGGGCGCAGAGTCCGCTCTCCCAGACATGGCAGGCAGCCCCATGGCGAGGCCGCGTCTCCAGCGGGATGGGCAGTGAGCGAGACACCACAGAAAGCCCAGTCCCGCAGTTCTGAAATGGCCTGACACGCAGTCCTTCAAGGTGGTCTCCTCCAGACCCCATCCAGGTCCCTCCCATGTGACCGGGACGTGTTCATTTTGTCACTCGCTCACTAAGACAGTATTGGGGGCTCACAGGTCAGTCGCAGCACAAAGACAAGCTGGGACGGAGATGGTGACGTGTTGCCTCTGCCCTCATGGAGTCCCAGCTACTAGAGGAGTGGGCAGGGCCCTGGGGAGGGTGACACAGGGCAGGTGTCCCTAGATTTAAAAATGAATGGCAGCCCTGGCTGGTGTGGCTCAGTAGACTGAGCACTGGACCTTGAAGCAAAGGGTCGCTGGTTCGATTCCCAGTCAGGGAACATGCAGGCCATGTCCCCCATAGGGGGCGCACAAGAGACAACCACGCATTGATGTTTCTCTCCCTCTCCCTCCCTTCCCCTCTCTCTAAAAATAAATAAATAAAATCTTAAAAAAAAATGAATGACGAAGGAGGAACCCCAGTTACAGGTAGAAATGTGGGACATTTCACATGAAGACAACAGAGCTTCCAAGGACACAGGAGCAGTTTGTTCCTCTACAAGGCGACACGGACATTCCCATGCTTACCTGATACTAGGCACGGCACCATTCCACAGGTGCACTGTTTCCAAGACGACGAGATGAGGCCGGAAATGGGTCACTAGCCTTTTTTAACAGATGAGTAAACTGAAGCCCAGGGACGGGGTGACCTCTTGCCCCAGGGCACAAAACTGGGAGCACTGTCTCCCCCCCACCCTCTGCCCACCGGACCTGCCCCCCCCCCCACCATGGGGTTGGTGTGGAGATCCAGAATTTTAGGAGCTGCCCAAGGGGGGGGGGGCAGTGTTGCCCTTATTAAAGTCTCCAACCCCTGAGCTCACGGAGACCAGGTGCACTCCCAAGTCAGGCCCCAGGGCCTGTCCCGAGAAAGACGTCTCTCTTCCGCCATGACCACTGTGCCCTGGGGGGAGGAGGGTGAAAGTCAGCACCCAGCGGGGAAGGGGCAGGGATCAGAGCCAGAGCATGCCAGCTCAGCCATCCAGGCAGGCCCCCAGAGACCTGGCTCCACCCAGGAGTGCCGGCTGCCCACCTGCTGCAGCTGGGACACCTGTCTATCCCCAGCTTGGCTGTTGCTCAGAAGAGGAACTTGTGCTAGGGAGGTTGGCAGGGAACCGGACAGCATTGGTGGAATGACTATGGATTCCCATCAGACTCGGGCCATTTCCCACGCAAACCGGCTGTATGCTAGCATGCACACACATGCACAATGCACACACACGCATGCTCATACACATGCACGGCCATGCATTTGCACACACTAACACACATGCCCTCTGAATCTTTTCCTCTCTGAATTTTCCTATCACTTCCTCCTTCACCATTTCAAAGACAGCATGGCCCACACACAACTCAAACCGACAAGCATGGTGCAAACACCGACTGTCCGCAGGCACAGGCATGTCATGGACTAGAAACGCCCATCACCGGGATGTCAGAAAACCTATGTCAGTAGCAGAGACTGGACCAGAACCCTATCCCTGTCCCTTCCCCACAAGTTCAGGGCTTTCTTTTACACTTTGCTCCCCATCTAACCTAGGCCACGATGCCTGCTATCTCCCCAATTCAAAAGAAGGCACCCAATGTTTCTGAACAAATACTGATTTTTAAATTATCCACCTACCAATTTAGATGCCTCTATTTTCTTCCTTACCAGGGTCCTGGGTTGCCTAGCTTATGTATTGTTCCTTGGACTCAGATTCCGTCTGTGTGTCCCCTATGTCCCCTGGGGCTGCACTTGTCTGGGATCAGCCAATGGGAGGCGTTCACAAAGAGGTCCAAGGAAAGGGAGAAACTGAGGCATTTCTGTGACCTCCCTCGGCCTTGGGTGGGTCCTGTGGCCTTGGTTGCTACTTCCCTGGGTCTCCAAGTCACACTTCAGAGGCCCACTGATGTTTCAGCTTCCCCTGGTGTCCCCAAAGGTGACGTCACCTGTCAGACTGCAGCTTCCTCTTGCAAAGTTGGGTCAGGTCTCAGCATCCCATCTATTTGCATCTCAACAACCTCATTGGCTGTGTAACCAACTCTCAGTATTAAAGGTTCACTGTTTCAAACGCCAATGGTTGGTTCTGCCTCCTGGTTGGCCTCTGGCTGGTACAGCTCTCGAGGCCGACAGGGGACTTCACAGGTGGGGCAACATCCCTTCCCGCACCAGGGAAGACTCTCAGACGCCCCATCTCCCAAGTCATGCTGAAGCCTGAGTCAGCTCCCAGCCCCTCTCACTTCCTCTCTCACTTCATGGAACCACCTTCCTGAGGTTCTTTCAGAGTGGTAAAGGCATGGCAGCTATTTGTCCCAGGGTTCACATTTCAGGTGCAGGACGGAGCCCCCTGGAAATGGTACCGAGGTTCTGTGTGCCGTCAGCACCACGGCCAGATCCCCAGAGCCACAGAGACACAGCAGAGGCCAGAAAGGACATTAAAGGGAGTCCCTTGCAGGGACTGGAGAGAGAATGGGACAGCTGCTTATTTCTGCCCGTGGAGCCTCACTCCCATGTGTCTCCAACAGCTGCCCTGCTGGGTCCCAAACAGACAGGTCCGGCCCCAGGCTGCAACCGGGGAGTGGTTACAACGGAAATGACCTCTGCAGCCGATCCTGGGAGTCAGTTACCACGTTCAGCAGAGTCCAGCTGCCCTTCCTTGCAAAACATGTGACTGTTTTATGGGCCACCAAGAAACAAAATGTGACCTGTTAAAGTCTCACGGGATGCTTTCTCATCACGTCAGCAGTGCATCGCGGCCCAGGTTTGGGAATGTTAAAGTTCAACCAATGGAAGTGTCTTAGACTACTAAACACGGCGTCGGCTCAGCTGCAGGCACCTAAGTCCTCTTACGCAAAATAAACCAGCCACGGAGCTGGTCATTCTAGAAAACACCAAGGCTCAGGGCCTTGGGGATGACACCCATCGGCGGACAATGGAGACAGCCTCTGGTCATATCCATTATAGTCACCACTATTTCCCAGGTCCCCAGATATCTCTTTGGCCATATAAATGACACCACAGAGACCATCGCACAGGCCCTGCTGTGGGTGGGAGGCTGCTGACACGACACGTGCTTCCACCAGGATCCACGCTGTGGCCTCGGATGAGGCGCGGAACCCCAGCCGCCTCCACTATGAAGTGAGGGAGCTGGGAGGAGCGGTGGCTCGGAGTCCCTTCAACTCCACCATCCACAATCTCCAATGAATGGGGAGAGTACCAACAACACTGCCGCCTGGTCACAACCACTGAATCGGCCAGCCAGCGGCTCCCAGTCAGCAATGATCTCTGCCCCGGGGATGTTTGGAATAGCAGGAACTCCGGTTGTTCCAGTGACCGGTGGCCCCACTGGCCTTTAGTGGGTAGAGTCCACAGATGTGCGATGACTAACTGTCCCACCCACAATGCCACCGGTCCCCATGCTGGACACTGTGGCCTGAGACCTTCCGAGAAGGTGTTTGTGAAGGTGAACAGAAATCTCTGAGCTTCAGCTCTGTTGCCCCAATGTTTTTGTCTAATTTTACCTTGTTATTACAATGATTTAATGAAGAAAGCTATAGAAGGGAGGTGTGGAGGGGCCCGTGACATTTTGGAAAGAGGTGCCGCCCTGCCCTGGCCCCTTCCCACTGGGAGTTACTGAGTCCGGGCTCAGAGACCTCGGACTTGCCCATGAGGAGGAGGCATTTCCATGCCTCTCATCGGACCTCTGAGGAGAGCCAGGAAGTACCAGTCGCAGTCCTGCCAGCCTGTTGAAGGCAAAGCCTGGTCTCCGTGGGTCTCCCACCCCCGACCCCCAGCACGGAGCAGGCCCACAGCAGGGCACCGTCCAATGTGGAGGAAGGCATGGTGGAGGCTGGACCCACTCTGCGCTTTGCTCAGAGCAGGAGGCAGCTGGCATCCTTGCCGCGTCTGCCCTGGGGGAGGGGCAGACGTCTGCAGAGACGAGGAGTGTCTCCAGCTGTAATTCACTGCTGACCCAGAAAATAAGCACAATTCGGAGTCAGCAGACTGCCCCAGCTCCGTGAACCTGAACAAAGTCTTGGAGACAGTGCTAGAGTCAAGGTCACCTTCCCTTTGGCATGTTCCCCTGCTCAAGGATTGTGTCTGGCATCCTCTGTCCCTCCTTCAAGAACCCGAATTCCCTCTCGTCACAGCCCAGCTGCTGGGAAAGCCACACCAGCTGCAGCTCCTTGTGTGACTGTCAAGCAGCCGAAAGCACAGCCTCCCCACCATGGTCAAGGGCACCGGTGAGCCGGGAAGACACTCTTGAGCGCTGCCACTCCTCGTGTCCTCGCTGTCCTTGACAGAGTGCGGCAGGTGTCCCGAGGACCAGCGCATGCGGCACATCTAACAAGTTTCCTTTGCTGAGCACTTACTCTGTTCCCGGCAGCATGACGAGCACTTTGCTTGTCAGCCTGCACGAGCCTCACAGCAGCCCTTTCACAAGGCGGGAAAGGGGTGCCCCGAGGTCCCCCATGGCCACCAGATGAAGAACTGGGGGGTAAATCCAAGTATCCAACCCCTCAGTCTTTCTTTAAAAAATGTACTGACTGAGTCACGACCACCGTCCTCAGTTCCTCTCTTCTCTACAACCATTCAGACACTCAGCGTGGACAGCAGCTCAGCATCAGTTTATCCACGGACAATAAATTCCCTGACAGATTCGAGGGCGTCAAGGTCCGTCCGGACGGCAGATGCGGCACAGACTTTATCCATCGTCTGCCCTGCCTGCGCCACCGGAGGCTGCTCCCAGAATTCGGACACAAGTGCTGTCTGAATGGAGGGCGCCGGAGGTGATGAGGACCGAGGGGACCTGCAGAAAGCCCGTGTCATTTACACACCCTAGGATCAGAGCTGACAGAGATGCCTGAGCCTTCTCTGCCTCCTACATCCTCTCTTGTTCACTCACAAAAATGCACGCCGACAGAAGACTGCACGAGTCAGACTCTGCGCTGGACGGGACAGGGTGGAGGCCCCGCAGGGTCCTGGGGTCACTCTAGGATGAAGAAGAAACTTGGGAATCAGTGCAACACACTTCAGAGCTTAATCAGCGTCCATGTCCCCATGTGCACTGGTGGGACCGGAGGGACCCACAGCTGTCCCGGGACCGGCATGACAGCAGTGTCTGTGGACCCTGGTCACTAGAAAGTGTGGGTGTCCACCCCTTATGTGTGAGGTCCCATCGTGGCGATGTGAATCTGACGTCCAAACCAGGCCCCCACCTCTGGCCCACCCTCCCTGCTCCTCCGTGCAAAGGGCAAACTTAACACCACAGCTGCGCGCACAAACTTCGGGTCAGACTGCCCATCACCATCGGCACAGACCCGAACAAGACGCACAAAGCCCTTCCCATTCAGCATCAATCCTGCCGCTCCCCGGAGCTGGGGTCCCAGTTTCCCCGAGGGACCCTCCCTCTCAGCCCCGCCCCCGCACCTGCGACAGCCCTGCTTCTGCGACTCTGGTCATGGGAAGCTTCGCCCTTCCCCTCACGACACACTCGAGTGCCTTTGGACATCCGAAATGACCTCCCTGTCCAGACTCGGTGACAACGTCACATCCACTGCGAAGCATTTCCCAAGCAGTGCCCCCGTCCCTGGGCCCCCAAGGGGAATTACCGCCCTGCCACCCTGTCTCCATGACCTTAGCGCCGTGCCTGGCTACAGTGACACCCATGCACACACGTTCTATTTTGCTGGAATTGCTTTGTCACAGGCCTTTCCCATCCACCGAGGAACCCGAGTGCCTACAACATACACATTATCTCCCTGCGTCTCGTGGTCACTGGTATCCGCCCCGGCGTGTGAGAGACAGACAGGCCCTCGAAGTGTTTGCTGAACTGGCCTCAATTTAATTGAGCGTCACTCAGAGAGCAGGGAATAAACACACGGCCGTGGACTTAGCGCGCCGGAGTCTCTGAAGTCGTCCCTTCCAAGGCCAAAGTGAAAACTGAAGTAATTACTCAGGGTAGATCATTCCTGAAAGACGGAAAGCCATTTGCATTTGAATGATCTGGTGAGGATTTTCTGCTTGTTGATGTTTCTGGAATTTTTTTCAGATAATGGCTTCCATTCTTTGGTTCCTTTCGTGGTGTGGAGAGTAGGCCAGAAAGTTAATCTGTCAATCACTCCCCCATCTGCAACCAGGCCACTTTCAACTGGCTCAGAGGAGAAATACGCCACAGAAACTGCCTGCTTCGGATGCCGTGGTGTGGAGTTCAAGGGCCTGCCAGTAGTCACACTCCACTTCTAAGGAGCTCCTAGACAAGGCGGAGGTGTGAGGTTTCTTTCCTGCGATTCAAACAGCCTCTCATCTGCTGCCATTTATTTACACCCTTTGAATTCCCATGGTAGGGTCACGGAAGGAGAGGAGTGGGCAGTTTTGTCTGGGGCAGAGTGTGCACCACCCGGCTGGGAAGCGAAACCCTGGCCAGGACGCAGGTGCCCCTGGACCCAGAAGAAGAGCTGGGTTCAGATGGCATGTCTGTGCGTCTGTCCCTTCCTGAGCATGCGCAGAGGTGGGAACGTGGGGATGAGGAGGAAGATGAGCTCAGTACACAATCGCATCCCCAGCACCTGCTTTCAAAAACCCTCCTCCCCAAGCCCAGCCCCAAGGCGGGGCTGCGCCAGAAGCCAGCAGGCGGATTTATGTGGCATTACTTTAATTAACTCTGCAGCCGCACAGGGGACACAAGGTGGGCCCTAATCCCTCCGCTTGACGTCACTTGGGAACAGGACCGGCTAAAAAGAGGACTGGGGACAGGACGACCCCGTCGCGACCCGGGCCCTGCGCCCGGGGGAATTAAGGGAAGGAGAAATGTTAGTACACTTTTAATTGGAAACCAAGTCCTTCTTTCAGAGCGGCTTGTTTATTCAGGACCGGCATTAGAACTCAGGGGAGGCTTTAATTGAAGGGCCGGCTTTGGAGATTATGGTGAACATATGGCCCCAACGCTGGGCTCTTTATCTGCATTTTCTCATAAAACTGCCGTCCGTGTGTGTTTTCTGCGCTCGTCCTCTTCCATTTCTAAAGGCCTTTGAAGAGCAGGAAGAATGTGCAGAGGATGCACGCTCTCTTCAAGTGCACGCTCGGCATCCAGCGCCTGGTGCGCCCCGTACCCACTGCCTCACATGCCCTTGGCACCTACCGTCTAGCACACCCCAACCCCACCGTGCGCGCCCCTGGTACCCACCGTGTGCTCCCCTGGCACCTAGCGCCTCATGTGCCACCGCCCCAACCATGCGCGCCCTTGGCACCTACCACTTCACTCGTACCATCCCCTACCGTGTGCACCCTTGGCACTGCCGTGCACTCCCCTGGCACCTAGCGCCTCGCATGCCACCACCCTGACCATGCGCGCCCTTGGCACCCACTGACACGCTGAACACCCACCACTTCATATTCCCACAAGCCCTACACCCACTGCGGGGCACACTTGACCTGGCTCAGAGGCTCCCCCAGACTGGATGGCACAGGTTGCCCCATTGGCTGCTCCCTGAGAGGGAAGTGAGTGTGAGAAAGAAAGAAATGGGACTGGAGACTGCCTAGCTGAGGTGTAACTGTGAGGCAAAGGCAGAAGGCAGTTGCCAAGGTAACCGGAGAGGAAGTCCCACTGCCACCTTCCTTTCCTGTGTGGGCAAGAGAGGGAGCTGCTTTGCGTTTGGTTGGGGCCAAGGCTGGGTACAGAAGGGAAACAGAAACCCAAGTGTCTTGAAATGAATTCATATTTCTCTCATCAATCAACCAGCCAATCTCCGTCTAGGTGTACATCCTTGCAAAGTCCAGCACCCATCACTCCCTGCTGCTCTCCCCCACCCCCACCAGAGTCTCAAACCTACTTCAGCCAAGTAAAGCACAAAGCACACAGTTACATTTAAATTTTCCGAGGACCAATATTATTTGTATCACACGACACATACACACAAAAAATGTTAATCATTGTTTATTGGAAATTCAAATTTAACAGGATTTTTGTTAGTTAAGCCTCACCACCCTGCTCACTCTAAGGAAAAGGTGGTCCTTTATTTTACTTCCAGAGCCTTCCTGGTTCAGCACCGAAGCTGACAGGTGTGAAGAACAGTGGGCGAGGGCCTGTCTCTGTCCCAGGAGCCCCACCTGCTGCTGGAGCAATGGCTGTCAGCCCTGGCTGCCCCCCCAAAAGACCCATTCAGTCCTCGAGGCACTTTCCACAGGGGTCAAGGGTGTCTAGTTTGAACAGTCTCCCTCACGTGGGTGTGGAATCGTGTTGACCTACGTGTGTGGTTGCCGACCACCTCCCTCCATGGGAGTCTCATCTTCGTGAGCGCAGAATTCTCACCCCAGCACCTGTGACATCCCCGCCGCACGGTGAGGGCTCAAAAATGTTCACTCATCATTTGGCACAGCCGTGTGAAGGATGGAGGCCGGGCTGGCTCCCACTCTTTCCCCATGCCCACGGGTTCCTGAGAAGGCGACCTGCACGCTCACCTGGAACACCAGCTTGGCCCCACCGAGTGCACGCATGGACACGCACCTCCACCCACCCCCGCCGGATTCATGAAGAAACAAGGGTGCCTTGGACTCCTCTCATGGAAACCTGGGTTTGGGCCACTAAGAATTCAACGGTTCTTAAATTACCCGGTTTTCCACATACTTCTGCAACACACAACACCGAAATACACAGAGGAAGCCACAGGCTGGCTGCCACCCAGCCCTCCTGAACTGGACTGTGGGGTGGTCCTAGGTCCCTGATACAGGGCCCAGGGCATTATGGGAGGTCATTCATCCTCTTGCCCAGTGGACTAGCTCCAGCACCTTCAGAGCCACTGCGGAGCCTGTTGGGGGGAACTCTAAATGCTCAGGGGCTTGGCTGGAATGTCTGAGCAAGAACAACAGCGTCCACTCTGTGCCTCCTCCATCCCCTTTACCACATGGGTGAGGCTCCTGTCACTGAGCCCAGGGGCTGAAAGGCTGAGGTCACAGGCTGGCTCTGCACAGCCAGAGACTTCACTCCTCACGTTCCCGGGCCCTACTGCGGAGTCCTGTCACCACACCCAGACAGGACACACAGACCCGGGGGCACGTCTCCTGAGAGCGGGGTTCAGACAGATGGCGGGCACGGCGGGTCGGCCTGCAGGGGAGAAGCCCTGCTCTGCGCTGATTAACTGCACTGTTGTATGCACGCATTTCATTAGCGAGGGCTGTGGGCAGCGTGGCTGATGCTGCTCGCCTGCAGAAAAAGGTCGACTGCTGTTTCCTGCCACAGGAGTGACACAGACGTGCGCTGAGTGACAGCAGAAACAAAATAGAGCCCCCAAACCAGGAACGGTACATCCCACACACGTTGGAAGCGCTTTGAAAGCACGTCCACGTTCGCACACACACCATCCTCGGGTTTGTTGAAGCCTCACAGGAGGTGCCCAGGAGGAGCCTGGCGACAGCGACAATTCTTGAGGAGGAACTGATGTGAGAGCAGAAGGGGAACTGGTGCGGGGTCTGCAAGGGGGTGTGACACAGTTCGAATCACCTCGCTTCCGCTGCTTTAATTATCCATGAGAGGAGACTTCACTGGGCTCCCCAGGTGTGAGCCCAGCTGGGTACGGGGAGCTCGGGCATCCCCGTCAGGCACAAGGAACCCAGTGGGAGGGAAGTAAATGCAGCCCTGCCGCCAGACTGCCCGAGTGTGGACTCCAGCTCTTTCCGTGACCAGCTGGAGGACCTGAAGCAAATGGCTCATTAGTCGGTGCCCGTCTCCCTGACCTGTAGGCTGGGACTCATCCCGACACCACCCTCACCCTCAGCTCGATGGGAAGGTCAAGTTCGTGCATGCGTGTCAAGTGCTGCAGGCAACACGTGCAGAGTCTCGGTTCCAGAGCTGTTGACTCCGTCCTCACCACGCGAAACTCACCACGGCCGACCGTCCATGTGACCGACTTTCTTCCCTTACAGGGACTGCGTGCAGGAGGTGTGACTGCTCACAGCCACGCTTCCTGCGTCACCGACCTCGGGAGCCACGGCCCACATTTTCAGGGATGGCTCATAGCAGCGTCATGAAGTGTGACCCACATCGAAATTAAATGACCGTCCCAGGAAAAGAGGCAATGCTGGGTCTGAAGCTGTGTGCCGCCTGTCCGGTGTCAGGCACCAAAGACAAACTCTCCCCAACTCCCAGGCACCGGGAAGGCGGGGTATCAGGTGTCTGAACTCTGTAATTGGCAGAATTAAGTTCTTACTCTGGCTTATCCCTGACCCGAGTATCCTGTGTCCCCATTTCTCCCTCCATCCCAGAAAGACAAAACAAAGACACCAGCAGCTGGGGGTCGGAGTAGGAGAGAAGAGCTCCGCCTCGGATGGAGGGCAACACAGAACTCCGGTCACGGCATCAGGGCCTGGACACCAACAGGAGACCAAAATCGGTCTTGTAAATGCCCTGGAAGGCTCGGGCAGTTATGGCCGCCTCTTGCTGACAACCCAGAGATGCCAGATGGGTAAATCCAAAAAGCCCCACCAGGCCTCTGTGCTAGTCATGATGCAAACATGTGCGCCCTTCACGTCTCTGTGACAACACCAAGGACCAGGGACACAGAACAGCCATTGCGTGTTGACTCTGCCCAGGGGCCTGCCCCAAGGCCTGGAAGGCGTGGGGGCCAGTGGTATCTTCTGTGTCTTTGGTCTTTTTCTCGGCACCTGATGCAGCGAGGGACCATGGGGAAGACTGCAACACCTTTACTGATTGCTGGAAGTTTGAGGAGTGTATGCCAATTCCAGAACCCGGGGCCAGGCTTGGGAGAAACCGCCCTGGGAGGCGGCAGGGTTTGTCAGCTGTCAGTGGGTTAGGACGTCAATGGGGGGCGAAGGCAGGACTGAAAGAATGAACAGAGCAGAAACTATTGGCATGAGCAGGAAGCAGAGAGTCAGCCTAATTGTTGAGACTTTTATGTCACACACACACACACACACACACACACACACACACACACACACACACACACCCCTCTGTATAAGTAAGGAGTGATAAAAAGCACCTGTTCCTGCCTGGCTGGTGTGGCTCAGTGGACTGAGCGCCAGCCTGCGAACCAAAGGGTCACCGGTTTGATTCCCAGTCAGGGCACATGCCTGGGTTGCAGGCCGGGTCCCCAGGAGATCCGCAGATCCTCCCTCCGGAGAGCTGCGTTCCAGAACACATTCTGTTCAGGAATGAGGAGACACTTGGGCATTCAGGAGAGCTCAAATCAAAACCTCTCCAAGCCCCCATCTCCGAGTCTACGAGGGAAGGGTGGCTAAGTTCCACCCGCCCTCCCCACCCCTGCTTGAAATTTCCACGAAGAAGGGGCCCCAGGACCGTTTCTGCTGGGTGTCCGCACCAGCCTTCCGGGGGCAGCGCTAGCACTGAGTGGAGAGGGGAGGCCTCCTCTGAGACACAGGTGCGACCCTGCCCTCCTCCATCTCCGGGACCCCAGCCACCCCCAGCGACAAGTCCGCTCTCTGTACCACCCTGAGGTGCTCTCAGGTCAGTGTCCAGAGCATCAAAAAAAGATGAGTAAAGAAGATGAGACATGTTTGAAGTGCTGAATCTTCGGTGACGGAGCTCACGAGCTGAGACTCCCCAGAACGACACCCCATCCCCCTGCCCGCCCAGCAGGTAAAAGTCACACCTGCTGCCATCTGCTGGGTATCAGCCCGGTCCCAGGTCTTCACACGTGACCTCTTCGCCATGTCATAGGAACCCACAGGGGAGGCCTGTCACCTGCTTCTTACCAACCCCTTGGGAAGCGTGGTCCTGGAGGAGGAATGTCAGCTTCCCCGGGTCCAGGCTTGCGAGTGGAGGGCAAGACCCCAACTCCGACCAGCCAAACTGGAGACCCCAAGCCCTGGGCACTGCCACACAAGAACAAGACCCCTCCCCCACACCTCCTGCAGACTTTGCCTTTTCTCTCTTGTATTTTAAAAATTCATGACAGCAAACTGACAAGATAATCCCATCGGACAGCAGGCATTTTCCAGGACGCGAGCGGCCACAGCGGCCTCTCTCTATTCTGATTTATTGGAGAACGAGAAGAGTTCTGAGATAGGTTGAAGGAAATACTTCTGTAATGAATAAAAAAAACTCAGCCCCAAGGCTGTGGAAGGAAATGAAAACCAGCGTCTAAGGACCCGGGGTGAGAAAGCTGACTCGGAGGAGAGGGAGGAAGGGGTATTTCACAATGACAGTGACAGGAGAGCCACCGGACCTTCCGAAGCAGCCATCTCGCGTGCCCTAAGGAGAGTCAGGTGGACAGAGGGCTGACCACCCCTGTGGGCAGGGACACTCGTTCCAGCCACAGGCAGAGACTCCCACTGCATGCTGGGGCCAGGTGCCAAGGAGCTCAGAGGCTAATGGGACAAACAGCATTCGTGACTGAGCACCTACTGCGTGCCAGGCCCAGTATAGCACCAGGCGCACACAGACCCTGAGGACAGAGTGGCCCCCAGATGCCCAGACGGCCTCCCCAGCGAACAGAGGCTGGGTCGCTGCTGGGAAAGCCTCCTCTGGGAAAAGCGACCTTCACCATGGGGACTTCACAGCCCTGCTTCCTCTGGGGAGTTCCTTCTGCAGCAGCAGAGCTTCCGGGACAGCCCGCCTTCCTGTGTGGACACCTGGACTCTCAGCAGACAAAGGATGGGGTGCCAGGCGAGCTACTCTCGGACTTGGGTCTGACCAAGGAGCAGCTGGTGCGCCAAGGGGGTGAAATGGCTTGAGCCTTGGGGACGGTGATGGGCGAGGAATAAATTCCAGGGGCAGTCCCACACGCATTCTCTTCTTCAGGTAAGAAAGCCTCCCAATGGCAGGTACACCCCAAAACAAACCAGCAAAAACAGGTAGAAAGCGCGAAAAGGAAATAAAACCTAAAAGGCATTGTCCAAGGGAGGGGCAAAAATGAAATTCTGTCTAAGCACGCCTCATGATTTCAGAACTGAAGGAGGGAAAAGACAATTTAACAGGAATATAACATAAAACAACCACGCAACCTGGGGTCCCACCTCGGGTCCTGGAATGGATACAGACATCCCTGGGGAGTCTCTTGACGTCGAGCAAAGCCGACCATTCCCTGACTAGTGCTGGGCCGACGTTCGCTTCATAGCTGTCACAAGACACGAATCAAAATGTACGTGTAAATGTGAAGTGGCAACAACATCAACGGGGCCAGACGGAGGGGACGTGGGAGCTTCTCTCCAACTTCGAAATTGCTGTCAATGTAAAACTTTATTTTGAAATAAAAAACGTTTTCGAAAATCACTTCCCAAGGCATTCTCAGATAACCTCTGATGTTTAACAACAAATGCGCAGGTAAGAGGGGTTGATCGCCGAGAAACGCACTGTGGAGCAGGCAGGAGCCATGGGGGCCCCCACGCTCTGACCCCCACGGACAGGTCAAAGGGCTCTTGGAATCACAGACCCCACCAACAGATGACAAGTAGTAACGGTCACACGTGCTAGCTCAGGCCACACATGGAAGATCTTAGTCCCCTCTGGGTGGTACATTATAAAGTGATTACAGCAGCTTTTCAGACAGGTGGGCAGCCTCTGCCAAGCGGTGGCAGGAAGGACAGGCAGAGAGAGAAGACGCAGAGAGTACTGGATCTGTCCCAGCTCAGAGGGCTGCCATGCCCTCAGTCGGGGAGGCTGACTGATTCTGTGTGTTCCTGAGAGCAGGACCAAGGCCAAGGTTAAGGTTGCCCATGGAGACGGACCGCGAGGCCCCATGATCAACTCAGACAGGCCACACTCAGACGGGGAGTTCCAGAGCCACCCGGGGCCAGAGACAAAGTGGTAGGCACAGAAGCGGACAACCTCTGCAGTTCGTGCCGGAGACAGGGGCCGTGAGTGTTAGGGGCTGGTCCTGGAGGCCCTGGGAGCCCAGGGGCCCAACAACACAAAGATAGCGATCTGATTCTGGCTACAGGGTCCTGTCCTCTGAGCAGTTTCTCCAAGGCCACCGGCACATCAGGGACCGGGACCAAAGGAGCCTCTGGCCACACCAGGAAAGAGACTCAGCTGCGGGGCACCTCCTGAGTTTGCCGTCCCATCGGGCTGTGAATGTGTCATGTGCTCTGGGAAGCGAGGACTCCAGCATCCAAGGTGGAAGCAGGAGGTCCCCGACCCAGTCTGTCCTCTGCCAGCTGTACTCACATTAATGACAAGCGGGTTCTCGCTCCACAAAGGCAGCCAGTCTGCATCCTTGTCGGACAGTTCTGATCTCCCTTGAACCGAGGTTCGTCCCTTCACCCGTCCATGGGTCTGCGCCTGCAGGGGCGACTCTCACCAGCCCCTTTGTCTTATTTATAGGAAGCTGTGCACACTGAGTTATTTGTCATTTAACAAGCTGTTCCTTCTCCTCAAGACTCTCTCTAGCTTGTCAGTGACCCCCTAAAAGGCATCATTTAAAGTGAAGCCAAATACCCAAATGTGCTCTAAATGACCCCCCAAAAAATAAGGGAGCTGCAGTCCCATGTTAGGGACATGGTAGTTCTACCAATGCACCATCCCCTTTGGTTCCTGTCGGCTTTAAGGTCACCTGAACCCCAGGTGACATTCCACCCCTGCAGGCCCCCTCCCAGCTAACGACCGTGGCATTTCAGAACGCAGTGGTTGGGTTCCCTCCTGCCATTGTTGGCAGGCTGTCAGCTCTCTGTGGACTCTGAACGTCCCCGCAGCCACCCTGCCAGGTCTGTGCCATCTACAAACCGAAGACACCTACTTCCTGCATCTCCATCCAAGGCGCTGACCAAAACGTTCAAGAGTGAACATCCCATCATCCACTCCACAAACATTCATCAAGCAGCTCCCACAGGTGAGGCGCCCAGGACACAGGTGAGAGGAGAAACTGTGTATGTGTCAGGGCAGCGCCCCGCACTGTTTCTTGAACCCTCACGGTCAGGTGGCCTCTCTGACCACACACAGGGAGCATCGCTGGGTCCTTACTGATCATGTCCTCTCTCCCTGCGTCATGCTGAGCTTCGCTAAGGGAACAGAGGTGTGAACAGCTCCAGCCCTGTGTTCTCGCAGCCTGCCCGCGGGTGCGTGAAGGTGGCCCTGGCCCACGGTGCATTTCACGGTGTGAGACAGGCGTGGTTTGTATCATGGACAGTAGGGGTGCTTCAGACAGCACATCTGATTCTGGAGGAGACTCTAATGCCACCTCACTGAGAGTGACAGTTGATTTAGAGTGGACAGGGACCTCGGGCGTCGTCCAGAGCCGTCCTCCCCTCCCACCTGGTCGGCAGCAGTTTCAATGAGCGGGCTCCAGCCTGTGAGGAGTCCACTCTGATCACCAGGACGACTTTCCGACGCCCCCCATGTGGGACCTGATTGCTCTCCTAAACCTTTCTACCTGCGGTGTGAGCCCTCAGACGCTCTGCCACCTAACTGAATAAACGGATTCTGATTCTGCTTTCTGAAACTGGGGGGAAAATAATAGGTCTGACCCCACCACGGGAAGGCAACACCTAGGTGCCCCTTTCGTCCTTACTTTTCTAGCCTAAATATCTGTAATCACGTCATCAGATGTCCTTTAGGACTTCCCCACCCCCACACCATTCCTGTCATTCATATTACGACTCCTCACGACTCCGCCCCCAGTGTAGAGTGAGCCCTCCAATATGGCTGCTGAATAAATACATGAATGAATGGACCAGGAAGCTCTGATGTGTCAGTATCCGCCTCAAAAGGACATGCCCAGGGCTGAAAGGGGGCCTGTGGTCACCCCCATGGTCTGAAAATCCTACTTCTCTCAACTCCATGTGGACCCAGCCTTTTCTTTTTGTCTTTGCGCATGGGGAGGAGGCGGGGTGGAGGTGGCAATACACAGGTGCCCCACAGTGAGTTTGCAGCCAATGAAAATCCACAACTGGGTCACTCAGTGAGCAAGTCCCACACACCTGTGCAGCAGAGAAGACCGGACCTTGGCCTTTGTCTCCCTGGGAGGAAGGACAGCGTCCCTCTGGGTGTCTGGCCATGTCTGTGCTAATCACCGCAGCATCTGAGCCCTTGGGGCATTCGGAGGCTTTGCAATATTCCAGGGAGCAAGAAGGCCCCAGTGGGGATGCTCAGCAAGATGCCCACAGGGAAAGATGGGGGGTGGGTGGCTGGCCTTCTTACACCAAGTGGAGCTTGGTTTAGATGAGGCAGTCAGGCTGAGCAAGCAGAGACAGGGCGGACTGACCACGTCCCCTCTCACCCCTCCTTCAAAGAACATCCTGCATCCACACCAGCAGGACCTGCAGGGGAGTTCCCTGTCCTGGATGTTACGTTCAAACTTTTAAGTTGCTTTAGCAGACATGGAAGGAGTGGAGGCTTGATGTGAGCTTGTAGGGCTGGGCATGCCTTCTGAGCACTGGCTGCTCCCGGGGAAAGAGCCTGCTCTGGACCCCAGAGGGATGCCCGAAGGGCAGACGAGAGCCAGGGCCACAGCCTGGGGCCAAGCCCAGCAGCCTGCAGGTGACAGGAAGCCATCAGCTGGTAGTAGAGTCACTCCTGCCAACCCAGAGGCTGTGAGCGTGTGAGTGTTGACGGTTGTGTGCCGTACGATTTGGGCTCATTTGTTATGCAGCACATGGTGGCCGTGCTGACTGATACAAGATCACTCCTGCCTTCCAAAGGAAGTTTCTGGAGAGCATAGAGCTGCTGTCCATGGAGCCAGGCTGCCCTGGTGGCTGGCCCTCTGGAGACAAGGCTCTGGGGACCGTCACCCCTCCACTCACCATGCAGCACTCACCTGAGTCAGAGGCCGCCGGGCTCACCAAGCTGAGCAGCTCCCGTTCCTTCTCATAGTCCCCTCGGCAGAGCAGCTGGCCCTCCTTCAGGACGAACTCGTCCCCCTTCTGGAGCTGCCGCTCACACACGCAGCAGCAGAAACAGCCCAGGTGGTACACACTCTTCTGGGCCCGCATCACAAATTCATTCGGGGCGATGGCCTCAAAGCAGCCCCCGCATTTGACAGCAAACAGCCTGGGAGTGGGGACAAAAGAGGGAGGGTCTGTGACAGAGCTCCGGCTGCGGCCCAGGCCTTTCCTCAAGCCAACAGCAGAAGGAACTTCACGAACCAGGCCACGGAGCAGCCAGTGGGCAGTAGACCCCGCTCTACAGAGTAACTCCCACCCTTGCCAAGAGCCAGGGTGTCTAGGAAAGGCCCTCCCTTATCTTCTTGACCAATGGCCTGTGTCACACCCTGCGGCACAAGTGCAGAGATAACGTCCCCTAAACACATCTCTGGTCCACTCATTACAGCATCCAGGCCTCTGCATCCTAAACAAAGAATTGTTTTTTTTTTTTCATCCTCACCTGAGGATATGTGTATTGATTTGAGAGAGAGAAGAAGTGAGAGAGAGAAGAAGTAAGAGAGAGAAGAAGTGAGAGAGAGACAGAGAGAGAGAGAAACATTGGCCAGTTGCCTCTTGCACTTGCTCTGACTGGGGAACGAACTCACAACCTTTTGGTGTAGGGGCCAATGCTCCAAGTCACTGAGCCACCTGGCCAGGGAAAGCTGTTTTCTTTTTTAAAGTAGTAGCAGAAGAGGAGAAAGAAAAATCTCTCTGTGTTTGTCCTTGCAAGACAGAGGGGCCAAAGGGCATGGAAAGGTCACCCAGCGTAAGGGATGGGACAAAGAGAGGGGGAGGACTGCCAGAGTGAGGACACAGCCCTCCTCTCTTCCCAAGACAGACCCGGGCCAGCCGGGGTGTGTGCAGCTGGCCCTGCCACCTTGCTCAGCTAATGGGCCCCACCTGGGTGCGAGCGGAGACAGCAGGATCCGCCACCGTGGCCTACACATGGCCAATCCCATCACGAAGCCTCGCCCACACGTTCAGGCGCTCATTTCCTCTTTCCCTTCACCCGCTGTTGTGTCCTCTCTCACTCACTCCTTCGCTATTCAGAAGTGTCCTCCACATACGACACCACACACTCGGTGTGTTCACGGCACGGGGTCATCATGCACACACACACCCACACCCACGCTGAGGGTCTGTCTCGTGTCCCACTGGGATCGTGGGCACAGAATGACACTCAACAGAGCCCTCAATGGCATGGGGCTCCCCCGCTGGCAAGAGAGACAGTAGACAGACAGACAGACAGAGTGCACGCAGAGATGTTCCCGTGGGAGATGAAATACAAGGATGATATGGCTATGTCCAGTGAGCACAGGACAGAAGGGCCAGTCTGCGAGGACACCTGCTCGCTCAGAAGCTGCGCAGGGCATGACCCCGAGTCTTCCCCTGCACAGTGTGTTCATCTCAGAAGCTTCCCAGGATGTCGGGGGTGTTAGGGGTGGGAGGGAAGGGGGGTGAGGGGTTCCTGAGGTGCTCCAACACCCCCAGAGAGGGGTGTCCCTAGGCCCTGGAGGGAAGAAAGCTGCCTCCAGGCCCCAGGACAGAGGCCAGCCTGCAGGGGAGCCCACACAGACAGGGGCCACCACCCCACCCCTGTCCTTGGTCCCCCAAAGCACCTGACATGCCTTCCCTCTTCCTTTCACCTGCAGAACAGGGGTGAGGTTGGTGGACATTCCCAGGGGCTGGTGTGGCTTTTTCACCACTGACAAGGTGTGTGACTGCCTCAAACACAGAGCCCCAGGTCCCCGGCTGGACCCCCACCCCCCACCCCCGGTCTCCTTGCCCCCGTGCCGGGTGCAGTGCACTGAGCAAAGAATCCACTGCTTTGTCACTGTTTGCCAACATGAGCAAATCGGTCAGTGCTCTTGCAGGAGCCAGGCGAAGGCCCTGTGTTCCCAGCCCTCCTCCACATCCCCTCCCCAGGAAGGAATCGTGCCAGGGAGTCAACAAGCCCTGGGAACGGCACCCCAGGTGGTAACATCTGCGCTCTGTACGTTCCACCCTGAGAGACGGCTCTTCTTTCCCCTCTTCCTTCACTCGGACCTTACTTCCAGAAATCTCCCCCAGCTGGAGAAGGGAGGGTCAGTGTGGTCTTGGGAGTGGCTGGAGGAAGCGGCAGGTGCTGTGTGGGTTCAAATCCCGAGCCCATCATGGCCGGTGGGGATAAGGACCACCAGGATGGAGGGGCAGCCCTGCTTCTCCCCACTCTCTCCGTCCGTGCCCCTCTGGCCACGTTGGCCAGCCGCCTTGCCTCTTGTTACCCTCACTGACCCCAGAGCAGCTCAAGGAGGAAGGCCTCCTTCCTCCCACGAGTCACTTCCTCTTCGACTCAGACAGGCACAGTATCTGTTGAGGGGACGGAGGGAGGGAGCAAAAAGGAAAAAGCAGTCACAGACACAGACAACAGTGTGGTGATTGCTGGGGGCGGGGAGGTACGAGGGGACTAAATGGGGCCCCTCTCCTGTGCAAGGGGGTGATGGCCAGTGGCCATGCACACACACCCGCAGCAGGACCAGGGTAAAGGTGACACCAGTGTGCAGGAGGGAAGGAGCCAGAGTGACACCGTGGAGGGACCCCTCCCCCTCAGAGTCTGTGGGTCTCTCCTTTTTCTGCCCCACCCCCTCTGCCCTTTCCTGCTCCCCCACAAGGCAGGGGAGGAACGGCAGGTGGAAATCCCACCCAGCATCAGCTCACTTCTCTCCCTGCACAGCCAGGAGCTGGGAGACACAGAGATATCCAACTTCTGGTTCTGGGAGGAGCCGCACCTCCACGCAGCCCCGGGGGCTTGCAGCCCAGCCCTGGACCTTCTGCAGCCACAGCGGGCTCAGACATGAATGGCCATAATGATGCCCACGTGCCCGGATTCCTGAGGACTCAATCAGAACAGGAGACCTCACGGCCCCTAAGGCACAACCTGATTTTTAGTCGTATTTATTGGTCCTGACTCTGTCTTCTGGCTCTTGTGGGTGGGATTGGGTTTGCTATGTATGTATGTATGTATGTATGTATGTATGCATGTATGTATTTATTTATTTTTGCCTCGAAGTTGGTTCTCTGAGCTCCCTCTATTCTAAGAACACCGTCAGTGGCATGAGGCCTGCTGACCCCTCCAGCTCAGATGCCACTCGACTTCCTCCGTGAGGTGCTGAGACAGATGGGACGGAGGGGCAAGAGGCAGGCTCTGGGGCTGTCAGGCAGGAGCACCCCTCAGACAAGCGAGCCCTTCCCCGCAGGAGCCAACTCCACGCCAGGGCCAACCCGCAGCCTCCCCACCACACCAGGGGCCTGGAGGATGGCCGGGGAGAAAAGGAAGGCGCCCTGATTCAGGGCCAGCACACAGGACGTGGGGCAGGAAGACCTGGGCTCCCAGGTCCGTCCTTCCCGCAGGAGCCCCACCCTGGGCCAGAGCGACATCAAGAACTGAGAGCCAGGAGGGACAAGTGTCCACTCCCTGGGTGTCCTCGCTCCACACCTTTCATCCAGAGACGCCCACTCCACCAGCGCCAGGTCCCCAGACCCTGTTTCTCACCACACAGCCTCACTACGTGATTCTCCACACAGAACCTTCCCAGCTGCATCTCCACAAACACAGCGCAGCGAAGGCCAAGGAGCGTCTGTATAAACACAGGCACACAACACACACCAGCTAAACCCCCTCTTCCCTCCCCGTGTAGCTGTCTTCTTTTTGGAAATACACCTGCACAAAGAATTTACTCAGTAAGTGAGCAAATGAGTGGTTTCTAGAGAAAACTTCATTTGAAGAAAGTGTTTTTCTCCTAAGCATCTTTGAAACTCCCCAGGCTGGCCAGTTCCTCAGTTCGCTCCGCTTTTGTGCCTCACACTTTTCTTGCAGGTTTGGAACCCTGCTCTGAGCAATGGGGACAGGATGTCTCAGAGAGGAGCTGGAGGCAGACACCCCAGGGAGTCCTGGGGTGAGAGGCTCAAGTGAGCAAGGAAGGGGCACAGACCTGGGGGAACCACCGCTCCCCCGAGCTGCGGGAATGCAGAGGACACCATGTGAGGCGCTGTGCGGACACCCGGATACCGCCACCCACGAGTGGTTGGGGCACAGCCACTCCGCTGTTCTGAGTATCGGAGTCCCTGTCATTACAACGTGGCTCAGCCCTCACATCATCTTACTTCAAAGGAAATGAGGCTTCTGGAAGATAGAAAAAGGAACTCAATCTTCATTGAATGCGCACCTGGTGCCAGGAACACAGCGTTTCCACACCCACGGCCTCCCTGACATCGTGGGATGAGAGCAGGTGGAATGGGTATGTGACCTCGGAGAGAATCCCACTCCGCTTCAGCTCTGTCTTGGGCAGGACAGGAGGCTCGGAGGGCCAGCTCACAGGGTCCTCCTTCCTGTCTTTTATGCCCTGCCTGGCACAGTGCTCTCAGGAGAAATCGAAAGACCAGCAGCTGAGATGGCTCCCCCAGCTCATGAGAGGGTTTCTGGACTGGGCCTTGGCTCTGCATGAGATCCCAAGACTCTCTGGCCATGTGGAGGTGACAGGTAGGGACCAAGCTGATCCCTTGGGGCTCCCAGCTGCCAGACCCCCAAGGACCCGAAAGGACCCCTGAGAGAGGCCTTTCCTCTGTGTCTGGGATACACTCTGCCCCCCAACACCACCCTGCAGGGGTCTCCTCTCCAAAAATGTTGGGAAATAAGGCAGCTCTCACTGTATCCAGTTCACGCAGACATGCAGGCCAGCAGGGCTGGACCCAGGAAGACCCAGGGACACTTGAGAGCCAGGGAGACACGGAGTCATGGAAAGAGTAGGACAGGGGGCAGCATGGTGTGACCAAGTGATCTGAAAGCCAAGTCCCCTCTCCATCCCTTGGCTCTGTGACCATGGTCAGGCAACGGTGGCATGCATTCATTCAACACACTGGGAACAGTGACAGAACTGCCTCGTAGGGCCCCAGTAAGGAGTGGTTGGACAAATGTATTAAGACCGCCGAACACTGCGCTCAGCATATGGCAAACCCTTGGGGAAATGGTACCTGATGCAATGGTGATGCGGTGCTGGTGGAGATGGAGGTAACCGAAGCTGAAGGTGACATCTGGGAGAGAAACTAGTGAGAAAACCAAAGACTATGAGTTATAATGCCAGAGACCAGGAGAATCCAGATTAGCTGGAGGAGCCTGGAGAGACAGGGACCAGGGTGGGTGTTGAGGACCAAGGGCATGACCAATGGAACAAGGTCAGAGGCCAGCTTTCCAGCCATGCTGGCTGTGGACTTGGGGACCAGCCCTGACAACGTCAGGGAGGTGGGATCCCACCTGCAGCAATGACCTCGGGCTCAGGTTGGCATGCCTACCCACACGGTATTCATCTGGGTTTACCCAACTCAAAGTTCTAGCCCCCCCCTTGCCTGTTGAAGTCATGGCCAAGAGCGTGGCGTTGCTGAGCCTTCGTTCTCTCGTCAGAGCTGACACACCTGACTGCTCCCTCCACAAACTCCCAGGCTGCCTGCAGTCTCCACCACCACCTGCCCCACTGTCCTCTAGACTGGGTGACACTGTGTCTTCCCCACGTCTGCCCTCTGGGCTGACGACACAGCCCCACCCCACCCACACACACACACAGGAAGACACGGCCACTTCTTGCACCCCAGGCCGGGGCTCTGAGACCTGTGAGAACTGAGGGGAAACAGAAGGGAAGCCCCCTTCCTAACACCCCTCGAGGCTCCTGACCCAAGGGCAAGCCTGCAAACACTGAGGTCTTCCTTAACCTTGACCCAGAGCCCTGAAGACCTCCAAGGTGGCCTATCAAAGCCTCCACATGGCATGGAGGGAGGAAAGACAAAACAAACATACAAAAATTGCCAACTTGAGGCCAACTGGTTTTGTCCCATCCAAATATGAGGTCAGAGCCGCTGGCAGCATCAGGCAGGAAGCAACTGCAGGTCAGACACCTCTGCACCTGCACTGAGCAGTCGCTTCCATCAGGGAATTTCTAGACCCTTGGGTTTAGCAACCTGGGAGAGACAGGGTCTTTGTGGAGCTCCTTAGCAAGGCCCAGCGGCAGGCCCCTCAGTCTCCACCCTCTCCACCAGGGGGCAGCGCGGCGGCACTCATTAAGGACACGTTGACTTGGAAACAAGTCACCCAGGCCCGAGACAGGCATTGGCCATCAGCCAAGCCTGTCTGTCGGGGACTCTGCTGCCAGGAGCCTGGGAGACCATGTGGCCCAACCTAAGGGGGCATTCAAAAGTATTGGGAACCAAAAGCATGGCTTGTGGCCTTAGAAGTAGTGACATGAGCAACCTTGTCAGCTGGCTCCAGGTCTCTGTCCTTGAGGCTGAGCCAGCAGCACCACAATGGGCACCGGAGCCCGTGGTCCCGGGGCGGTGGGAAAGTCTGCAGGGACAATAGACGTGGCAGGATCTTCTATAGCAGACCGTCTCAAGGCTCTGCGGCAGGGAGAAAATGGAAAACAATAGATGTCTGGCAGGGCTGGTCCTCGGCTCCGTGTCCCTGGGGCTCCCGGGGGGGTGGCGAGGAGGGCCGCACAAAGGGACGAGGACAGTGAAGTGGGGTGTGGGCGCAGCCCAGAGGCGCTTCGCCAAGATGCACAGGACAAGTCACTCGGCTCCTCGTCTTTCACAAATGCCACTGGCCATGGGGGGCTTTCAGCTCAGAAGGACAGCTGAGTCCCTCCCTCAGCCCATGTGGCACCAGTCCAGGGTCAGGCAGAGTAGGGCCAGCACAGTCTTTGAGTCTGATGGGACCCGGGTTCGAGTCTCGGTTCCACCTCTGAGAGCTCAGGCTGGCTGGAATGCCCTGAGGCCTCTGCTTCTCTATCTATGTGGTTGTGACCACCAGACAAGACATCGCGGAGACTAAACAAGGAGACACGTTGGAAGTAAGCTGGCACATTCTCTCAGTGACCAACTGAACATGCCTGCCCACACAGACACTGGTATGAGGTCACTGATAGCAGGACAGAGCCCAAACAGAACTTCATGGGCATCTCTGGCTCTGACCCTCCTTGTATTGACCAATTCAGTCCAATTCCAACAAGCCTCTCACGGGTTACTGGAGAAGAGGCCGACGGGCAAGCATAAAAGGACAAATACCTGACAGCAAACAAAAGGTACACGTCACTCAGGCAACTGCGGCTCTGCTCTCCCCAGCCCAAGGTCAATGTTGACATGGCCGATGACTGCTGACCAACACCCAGGTCACTGCCTACCACCCAGCATGTCGGCAGTGGGCTCAAACCCGGCAGAGCTAACAGTTGCTATTTGGTCAGCGCTGATGGTATCAGGCAACATCCGGACAGACCCCTGCCCCAAACCCCCGCGGGGTGCAGATGACCGCTGCTTCTAGGTTGCGAGCCAGCCCTGAGGTGTCTGTCTCCCTGTCCTGCTTCCTGACCTGTCAGACCCCCCAAAGGATCATGCGGCCTCTGCCTGCATTTTATAACTGGAAAGAAACCAATACCCATGAAGGAGCAGGGACCCAGCCCAGCCCACAGAGAATGTCAAGGCCACTGAGAGGTTTCGGCTCAGTCCACAGTCAAGAAAGAGAACAGGTGACACATGGCCCAGCAGAGGATGGAAATGTGTCCCTGGATGTCTGTGCGACACCCTGAGCAGCTGAGTGAGTGGACAGGGTAGGAGACAGCGAGTTTCTCTGGCTCTCTGTGTCCCTTCCCCCTCCTCTTTTTGGCCCAAACTGGGAGAGCTGTCTAGGAGGCGGGCCACAGAGTGAAAGACTGCGGCGAAAGCAGGGATCGCCATGACCCCAGCCAAGGTGGCACGGCATCGATCATGGTCTTCCCATATTGTCATGCAGACAATCAAACATGGCAAGAAACATAAAGCAGGCCTACGGAAAATGTATGTTTCCTTTTTAGGGAGTTAAAGGTTTGGTTTCCTTTGAAAATGTCAGTTTTCCTTTCCCTTCATCCTCATTAGCCTCCTGGGACGCTCTTAAACATACCCAGCGCACAACAGAGCTGGGGAGGAGGTATTTTTAGCTGATATTCTGGGCACAGATTCCTATTGTTCCGCGATTTTTGGCTTGGTTGGATGGCACGCGGCCAAGACAATGTATACGCTGACAAAGAATGCGCGTTTCCTGGCTCTGTGTGCGTGTATGTGCGTGCGTGTGTGTGTGTGTGTGTGTGTGTGTGTGTGTGTGTGATAGGGAGAGGACGGGGCATTATGAATGATGCCTCGATGGGAAGATTCTCAGCACTCAGCAGGGGGCGACACCGAGCTCTCCACGAATCCCATTAGCTTTTGTCGCCATCGCTTTTCATTTCTACCGTTGTACTCCACCTTCGTGGCGGGAAAAGCCACATTGTCACGACCCAAGAGCTCCTCGTAGAGCCAACTGACACCAGTGGCACAGAATTAGGAAGTAGATGTGTTCTGAAGACCACTGACCACATGTCCGGGCAGCTGGGCCACCAGCAGTCTGCACGGGGCCAGGTTCAAAACCCTGGGGGTTGCTGCTGTTCTCTCTTCTCCTCACATGCAGTAGTGGGCAAAGTAGGTGAATAATCATAACAAATAATACAATCATCAGTAAACCAATAATAATGCAAGAATAAACTCGCCCTGGCCCGGTGGCTCAGTTGGGTGGAGCATCGTCCTGCGCACTGAAAGTTTGCAGGTTCGATCCCTAGTCAGGGTGAAGACAGGAGGCAGATGCCAATGTTTCTCTCTCTCTCCCCCTTTCCCTGTTCTGCTCTCTCTAAAGAATCAGTAAAACATATCTTCAGGTGAGGATTAAAATAAAAAAAGGATAAACTCTGTGTTTCACATATTCACAACTGTAAAGCTGCTTTTGTCAGCTCCTGCATATACGATGCCTGCTCGCAGGGTCCCCCAGCCACCCAGGTGACAAGAAAAGGAAAACGTGGACTGACAATCTGAGTGAAGATCCCCCGCTGTGGGTGGCAGGAAAGCCAGAGGGAGTGGCCGTGTGGGGCTTGCCCTTCCCAAGTGCAGGGTGGACAGCCTCTCTGCATGGTCTGAATTCCCAGAATGCCTTTAGTGCAAAGATCTCAAAGCCTGTGTGATCTTGTAAAGCATCTCAGCTCTGAGGTGGGCGGTGGGCAGCAGCGGGGACAGATTCTGTTTTCCGAGTCTACTAGCCTCATCACACAGGGCAAAACTGGTGTGCCAGCAGGGAGTGGCCCTCTGCACATTTCCTAAATCCAGCCAAAAAAGCCAGGTGTCCTGACCCACCCATATAGCCTGTTTCCCATGAGACCATGTCACCTTCCTTTCCAATCAGACTCCAGGCTCCCAAGGGCCCCCCCAAAGCTTCCAGCGAAGTCTGACCAGGGGAAGTGAGACAGTGCTTAGCTCTTGTTCTCCTTATTTTTACTCTTCAATTTTTAACCCTTTTTACCCCTCAACCTCTTCACACCCATTATGCACTAAAAGACACCACACCCGTCAGCATGGCTACTATAAGAAGAAATCTGGTGAGGAGGTAGAGAAACTAGAACCCATGTGCACTATTGGCTGCAATAGCACAGCTGATACAGAAAACTGTACAACACTACCTCAAAGAAATTAAAGATAAGATTGCCCACATGGTCCGGCAACTCTACACCCAGGTAAACACCCAAAATAATTGACAGCAGGGACTGCAAGAGATGTTGGTGTGCTCACGGTCATAGCAGCACTACTTCCAACAGCCACGAGGTGAAAGCCACAGGGGAATGGATAAACCAGACAAGCTCCATACTATTGGTATGCACAGCGATGGAATATTATCCAGCCTGACAAAGGAAGGAAATGCTGACGCATGCTAAACATACTGAGGGCTTTATGTTCAGTGAATTAAAGCAGTTGCAAAAAGGACAAATACTGTATGATCCCACTTCTAGGAGATAATTTGAGTAGTGAAGTTCATAGAGGCAGAAAGTAGAGTGGCAGATGCCAGGGGTTGGGGGAGGTGGGAATGGGGAGCTATGGTTTAATGGGGGTGGAGTTTCCATTTTGCAAGATGAAAATGTTCTGGAGATGGATGGATCACAGCACAAACTGAATGCCACTGAACGTCACACTTAACAATGGTGGAGGATGTCAATTTTATGTTATGTACATGTTACCATAATTTTTAAAAATTAAAAAAATAAGATTTTTTAACTGGAAGATACAATGAGCTTTCAGATTCTACCTCCTATAACTAAAATCTCAGTGAGTATGTTCCCACTTAAAAAAATCTCCCCTGTCCAGACTCCCTTGCAGCTAGGAGTGACCATATAAGGTAATATAGGGCATGGGGGTGGAAGGAGAATGTTTTTGAAAAGCTATTGTTCTCTTTATGAAATGAAGCAGGCTTAGCTGGCACACACATTCCACTCTTCACCTTTTCCTTTATTTCTGTGCCTGGAATTAAAATGTGACACCTGGAGACAAATCAGCCATCTTGGCACTAAGAAAATAGAAGCCACCTGTTAAGGATGCAGAACAGGAGGGGAGGAGCCTGGGTCCTTGAAAACTTTCCTGAGCAGTTGCACCCTCCCTGTACCTCCTACTTCTGGACTCTCTTTCAGTGGGAAAAATAAAAGTTTTTGTTAATCAACCCACTGTTGTCAGGTTGTAGCAACATGAAACCTAATGTCATAGGAAAGACCCCCTTTTCCATTCAAGGTCTGGTGTGTCTGGAACTCCTCTCAGGGCACCTCCTCCACATGGGCACTAGCCTTCCTCACTTCATGCTCACTCCAAAGCTACATCACGTATATTTGTCAATATATTTACATATAGATTTTTCTTATTTTTCCCATATTGGGAAAAAGCTATCCTCCCCTTGATCTTCCCTCCTCACTGATTTGATAGCCTGTATAGAAAAATTCAGATACAAATTATTTCTGTTTTCTATCTCCAGTTCCTCTGCTTCTGCTCCCTTAAAGCCAACCCCATCAGGCACTTGTCTTACTCTTTCTAACTAAACTGTCTTGTGACTATCAATAACCACATCCATGTCACTCAGTCATCATCATACTGCACCCATCAGTGGACCTGGTATTGTGGTCACTTGGCTCCCAAGAGCCCTCATGCTCCTACCTCACTTGTCACCCCTTCTTGGTCTCCTTGCTAGCCCCCTCATCTCCCCAAACCTGGAATGTCTCTTCCTCTTCTCTGTCTAATACTCATCACCCTTGGTGATTTATCCAGGCTCATGACTTTAGATTACTTTCAATGACTTTGAAATGTCTATCTCTACCCCAGATGTCTCTCCAAAATCCACCCACCTACTCCATATCATCACTTGGATTTCTAATCAAAACCTCCAATGTAACTGAACCAAAACAGGATTCCTGATCTGATCCCGCCCACCTGAGCCTGACCCAGATCTGCTCAACCAACCAGTTGCCATTTCTCTGTTCATGGATGGTGCCTACCATTTCCTGCCCCTCCAGACAAATATCTCAGAATTACCCCCAGCTCCTGTCTCTGCACACTTCCTGTGCAAACTGTCAACAAGCCATGTCTGCTCCATCCTCATGGGATGACCAGAAACTGCCACTCACCACCTCTGCGCACTCCTACCGCCTCTTCCCTGGATCCTCAACAGCCTCCTGATGGACCACCTGCTCCTTCCTACCTCCTGACATGCTCATTTTCACACCGAAGCCAGGGTGACCCCACCAAGAACTAAATTAAATAATGGCACTTATCGGTCACCCATTTTACAGATGAGAACAATAGAGGCACATGAAGGTTGAAGTCATTTGTTCGGCTTTACACAGCCAGTAATTGGAGACATTGAGGTTCGAACCAAGTCTGTTAAGGCCCAAACCCACTAAAGCTCTGTTACATCACTGCCTGACACAGCTCAGGGAACCATCCTAAGCAAATCACAGGTTCCACGTGACCACCAGGCAACATCATCACCATCACCAACTGAAGCTCCTGATAAGGCAGAACTGAGTGAAAGAGATTATCCGTTATACTGAAATGTTTCACCTAGAAAGGAAAGGCCAGGTTGCCCCCCACTCCTGGAACAACAGCCCAACTATTACGACCAACAACAAAAGGGCTGGGCCTAACCCAGGGGCGCACCAGCCTTGGAACTCGGTGGAGGCAAGCATGTGGGGACTGGGGGGAGGGGCTGGAGAGCCCAGCAGGGATGGTGGCCGTGAGCAGCACCAGCCAGCAGAACCCCCCGCCCCCGACCACAACATTCACGTGCAAGTCTGGGATGTAATTTTCATCTTGGATGCCTTTCAGAGGGCTCTGCTTCCCACATCCAGCTCTGTTCAGGGGATTAGAGAGCAGGGACAGACGGGAGGAGCTACAGAACCACAAGAATCTCCGTGAAACAGGATTCCTGGCTAGGAATCACAGTGACAAGTTACGTGTGCAGATGGGAACAGACACCTCCCCGGGGACCCTCTCCACTGGCACTGTCCAGCAGAACTCCCTGTGAGGATACATATATCCTCCACCTGCGCCATCCAGGATGGTCCCCATGAGCCAGTTCCACCTGCTCCTGGAGAGAACTGAGATGATGCGGGTGAGGCAGAAACAGGAGTGTGAAGACCCTGTGCCTTCCTAGAGATGGTCTCACCCCATCCCCAGGACCTGGTCGGGACCCTGTCCTCTCCACCACCCCAAATCTTCCCGGGTCTTCGGGGGGCTGCTTGAGCCTCATACCCCTGTTGGGTCTCCTATTTCCCATCCAGCTCTCTCTGTGGCTCATGGAGGCTCACTGGTAACAAGGGCAACCAAGACCCACAGGAGACAGGGAGCTTCTAGGTGGGGCGGTCAAGGAGGTATCCTCCAGGGAGATGACTAAAGTGAGAACATCCACTAACAAATCGATGCTGAGCAGGCTGAGCCATGGGGCCCAACAGGTGGGAGGGAGACCGGTGTGCCTGCTACCTGCCATCTGCCCTGCACGGAGGAGCATCAGGAGGTAACTCAGGAATGCACATGTTTCCTGCCAGAGGGGAGCCTGTCCTGAGCTGGGTGGAGGAGGCTTGCTCAGCTGCCTTCGACCTCTCCTGCGTAGGCAATGAGGGGTCCTGACACATCTCTGAGCTGAGGCAGAACTTGGGGCGGTGCACATGGGGAGCCCAGACAGGCATGGACCACCGCAGCCCACCCATCCCCCACCCTCAGCTTCCCAGGAGGCACTCCTCCCCACCCAGCATCCCAGGGACCACTGCCTTCTTGGCAGGGCAGGGCAACGCAGCAGAGTGCCCCATCTCAGGACACATCACGATTCACTGCAGCCAGTCGCCCATCTGTCTCCCCTTTAAACCAGTGACTAGCCTAGGGTGGGCATGTGGCTCCATGACAGCCAAAGAGATGCAGGGGAAGGCTGCAGTGGCGCTTCTGAGAAAGAGGAAACTCCACGAGGAAGAAGCAAACAGGGAGAAAGCCACAGCCCAGCTCTTTCCACCTCGAGGGGGACCCGGTAGCAGAGCTTGTCCTAGAGGGTGGGACGCCATCTGGCAGGCACAGGCTGACCAGCAGGATGGTGGGACTGACGCCCTGGGAGGGAGGGTGGGCAGGGATCAGGAGAGAGGCTGGATCTCTCAGGATGCGGTTCAACTGCCGAAGTGACACAGTGGCAGGTACCTCCCAGTTGCCGGCTGGGTGAAAATCACGTTCCTATTGGCGGAAACAACTGTTCGCTCGGTTTTACAGCTTGACACCTCCTATCTACTGAGTCACAGTGCTCTCCTGGGCTGGGGCCGCAGAGCTGCCCCTGCCCCCTATGGCAACAGCCATCACTGAAAGGGGCTACCGCAGGACAAGTGGAATCACAGGGTGCCAAGGGCAGTGGCCAAACTCAGAAGCAACAAGGGTCACCAAGGCCACACAGGATGCTGAGCCCCACCCACACTTCCCTGCTGCTGGGCAGGTAGAAGCTCCTGGGAGGATGCAGACAGATGGACGTGCTAAGCCAGAGGGAGGGCTTGGGCCCTGGCTGACCCCCCCACAGGCCACTGAGGGCAGTGGCCGCTCTGCAAAAGAAGTGGAAAGATGCCGCCCACCCCCCACCCGCGAGGCCCAGGGCGTGACAAGCCGGGTGCTTCCCTGCCAGAGCCTCTCTGCCTACCCTGCCCTACGGACACAAAAACAAACTCCACCATATGTTAACGTTAATTGCAAACATTCGCTGCTGAAGAGAGCCCCATTTTTCAAGAGCCCACGGAGATCTGGTTACACCAGTGGCTGAAGCACCGACCAGCCCCGTTCGCTCATTGGAAGCAGCAGGGCCAACGTGAGGGTGCCACCAAGCTGTGGGAAGGACCGTAATTCCTCCTCCCACCCCCGTCAGCCGGTCCCTCCCCACGTCCCCCGGGCTCACACCAACGGCACACCCCAGGTCCAAGAGCATGCACCCCTCTATCGACAGGGACAAAAACCACAGGGCAGGGGGTAGCAGAAAGGCGGGACATGGGGGCGGCCCAGAGGCAGGGAGGCTGCGATGCGCCGGGAAGCCCGCTGGCCCTGTTCCACGGTCCAGTCAGAGCTGAAGTCAGAGGCACAGAGAAACCGAAAAGCCCCCCAGAGGCCCGGAGCAGGCAGGCTGGTTCGCACGGAGTCTCCGAGCGATAGTTATTGATGGTGTGGTTAGGAAGGGGCCGGCGAGGGTGAACCTGGGGCTGACAGGGCCCTCGGCTCGCAGCACAGCCTGGGGAGGTCCCCAAACAGCGGGAGGGGCTGGGAAGGAGGCAGGACTCAGATCTTCCACGAACATTCTTCTACGGGCCACAGACAGGCCTTTGCAAGCAGCCCCCACCTCAGCGGCATGAGGAGGAAATGGCGGGACTTTCTGCGGCCCAGCCGCGCACTGCGCCCACTTCCCTGCTGGTCCCCAGAGAAGCATTCCGCGGTTTGGAGTTGCACCAGCCCAGCTGGAGCCGCAGGCCATGAGGACACGCAGGCCATAAGGACACGCGGGCCATAAGGACACACAGGCAGTGAGGACTGCAGGCTGTGAGGGCCGGTCCTCACCGGCTGGGTGGGAAGGAGCTCTGAGCCGGCCTGGGCAGCAGGGCTGTGTGAAGCCACCCCCATCAGGGGGTGACCTGCCAAGTCTTAGGGGCTCGTTCCCAGGCCTTTTCACATCGGGGGACAGCAGGGAAAATCTGCAGAGTGGAGATTATGTGCCAGCTTCACAGGGACCTCAACACCGCCCAGCGGGGGCCCCCCAACAGCAGATCTGCAGACCTGAACGAGTCCGTGTCCTCGAGAGGCCCATCTTTCCGAGGATGCAAACAAACAAGCAATAGACTCGAAGGGGAGAAACCAGCTGATCAGGGGTCCCACGGAGCCCGGACACGGCCCCCACCTTCCTGCCCAGGCTCCATTACAACAACATTCCCCCACCCCAACCCTCTCGTCCCTTTTGACACAAATGTGGCCCTCAACACACGGTTACGTGATGTCTAGTCTGCCATAAACAAGTGTCTGTTAAGCGCTCACACACTGAGTCACCCCAGGGGCGGCACCAGACTATCCCCCGCCAGAGAAGCCCCGCAGGTTTGGAACGCACGCAGGAGAGAAGTGAAGCGATGTGTTAAGGGAGGGGTCCTGGCGAGGGTGCAAGGGGACCTTCTGTGGTGTGCCAACCACAAATTGGCACTGCAGGACAGCCCACGGGAGATACCGCAGGGCAGCACCCAAGGGTGACAAGACACTCGTCAGGCTCGCTGACACCTCCAGGCACTGGGTGACATCAATTCCTCCCTAACACCCCGAGTCAGACTCAATCAGCATCCCCATGTCACTGATTAGGACATTGGAGAGGTCACATAGCCAAGGAACTACTTCACGCTAGTTTGAGGGTAACGTGTCTGCTGTGGGTCCTCGGCTGGGCGCCCCCACCTGGGTGCAGGAGTGACTCTCTTCTCTGCCTTCCAGACCCAGCTCGGGCTTCCTGCCACGCTGCATCGCCTCCACCAGGACCACCCCACACACACACATTTGCGCATTCAGCTCTGTGTTGCAACAGCACTTCGCACGTCAACTTTGGTGGATGTCACTGAACTTATGAATAGGGGCTTCAATGTGTCCCTGTCATGACATGTGTCCCCAGAGGGACAGCATTCACTCTTTGTGTCCCCAGCACAGAGCATACTCAGGCCCTAGTGGGCAGCGGGTACTAAGAACTGCTGGTCAGCCCTGGCTGGTGTGGCTCAGTGGACTGAGCGCCTGCCTGCGAAGAACCAAAGGGTTGCTTGTTCGACCCCAGTCAGGGCATGTGCCTGGGCTGTGGGCCAGGTCCCCAGTAGGGGGTGCGTGAGAGGCAACCACACATTGATGTTTCTCTCCCTTTCTTTCACCCTCCCTTCCCCTCTCTAAAAGTAAATAAATAAAATCATTTAAAAAAAAAGAACAGCTGGTCGGATTGCAGTCAACTGACTTGACTTGAACTGAAATCACTTGGGGTTTGGGTTGAAGCACCAACGTCGGGGCTGACTGCTGACTCTAGAGAGTGGGGCCCGACCACACAGCTCAGCTCACCCACCTTCCCAGCGCTGGACTCTGGGGCAGGGGAGGTGGGAGGAGCCCTGGCTGCAGAAATCAGGAGAGGCAGCAGGCTGATGGGCAGGCTGATGGACGGCCACCACCCCATAGAGAGCAGTGGGACGCTGTCTCCAGCCACAGCCTCGGGGCTGCTGAGCCCCTGGGAACCTCATGGCTGTGTTGCAACAGAGGTCACAGGGTCATTCGCCAAGGAGGCGAACAGCGAAGGCGCCTGGAGGCAAAACTCCAGTGGGGCCTATGAAAGAGTGCATCGCTTACCCTCTCTGAGCCTCAGTTTCCCTCGTGCAGCATGCAGACAGTGACACTGGCTTCGTGATGTCATTGGGAAGAAGAAATGCAGTAACAGATGGAGAGGACAGCGGTGGGGCATAGTAGGCCCTCAATCACTGACAATGTGTCCGGTTCTCTGACCTGTTCGCCGGGCTATCCGCTCTCGCATAGTTTCATCCAGCCAGAGCAAGTGTTTTGGGGTCTCATTCACACGTTTAATATAACTACACTAGACCAGAACTTGCAGGAACTCTGGGATGAAAAGTGGAAGACACCCCATGGTTCCCCATAAGTGGGGCTCCTCACTGATCAGGCACACCACGCTGACATCCGAAAGTGCCCTCCCCAGCTTTCCGCCCAGCCGGTCGCCACCGTCACGCCGAATGCGCTGTCAGTGCACAATCGGCAGTTACTCATTAGCAGGTGTGACCAATGCTCCCGACACGCCCAGTCCAGGCCCCGTCACGGTGCCCCTGCTCATTAGCGTCTGGGAGAAGAACCCCAATAAAAATGCCAGAGGGCGCCCACGCATCCTGGCGGAGGTGACAGAGGTCTCCTCACCTCTGGGTGACTTCCAGGGATCTCGTACCTCCTTTCCCCTCCACCCTGCCGGTCCCCCTCCAAACCCCGCACCCCTGCCCCACGACCAGTGCCTGTCCATAGCAAGTCCAGACTCTTAGTGCCCCGCGCTGTCCTCCAAGGAAAAGACAGGGGTTGAGCTCCTGGGATGGGGGCTGGAGGGGGTGGAAAGGGAAAGACCCAGAGGAGCTGGGCTCCCAGTCCTCTGGTTTCTAGAGCATTCCCGGTGCTGTGTATGTGCATGTGTGTGCGTGTGTGTCTACCCCCCCCCCCCCGAGTTTGAACACCAGCCAACTCTGAGAACAAGAGCAGGCTGGGCCAGGCAAGGAGATAACCACAGCCGTGTTGGGACCAACGCTGAGGTTTCACAAAGGCAGCCGGAGCGTGAGTGATGGGACGCTCAGCAGAAGGCCGGGGCAGCGGGGGGAGGGGTGGGGCGTGAGAGAAACCCGGGAGGATGCAGGGAAAACCAGAGGGGCGCCCCTGAGAGCCGGGCCCCCACACAGCCCTGAGAACGCACACGCTCCAGCTCTCCATGAGCAACACAGATGCCCGGGCACAGCCACCCCTGCCCATCAACAGGTCCCAGTTGCTGACGCAGCCCCTCCTGCTCTGCTCACAGGAGCCTGCTGGGACTTTACAGTCAGGCTCTGCCCGTGAAGAGCTTTCTGGGCATGAAAGGATTCCAGCCAGATGGACAGCCCTGCCCCAGAGGGTTGCCCCCCAACCCTTACCTCAAAGCCATGGGCAAGGCACCGCCCACACGAGCAGCACCCAAGGCTCCCAGGAGGCACTGGCCCACGGGACTCAGGGGCACCTGATGAGCGTGAACAGCCAGCGGCCCCCAACCTCATGCTCTGACCCAGGGTGAACGCAGGGTCCAGAATCTGGGTGACCACCCTGCCTGATGGGGCCACCGAATCATCTCAGACAACGTCACTCTGCACATCACTCAGAATTCGTAAAGGGAAGCGACGCTTCTTTCAAAGCATGGCTGACGGCGCTCTCCCTTGTTTGGAATAAATTCCTCAGCTCTTTAGAGAGTCGCTGGGAGAAAGAATGTCGTCGGGAAGTTGGGAGGGAGGATGATGTTTGTGAGATAACAGTGCCCACGTGCGTAGCTCACAAAGCACAGGACTCCACACACGTGGAGATGGGTCTTTTACCATCCTCATGCGTCACTCCAACATCCAGGGGGAAAAACAGGGCCCCGAGCCTTGAACAGGTCCCGAGAGGCAGAGGGAAGGGCCCCGTCTGCGCCGAAGATGCGGGCTCTAAGGTCTGAGATGCATGCAGGCGGGGCATGTGGCACCACGCTGGTGATTGGCGGCAATGTGCACAGAGGGTCTGCATGGGCGTTGGAAGCTGGAGTAGGGAGCCAGAGGGCAGCAGCCCTGGGGACTTGGACTGGACTGCTGGAGACAGGAAAGGAGAGACCCGGGAAGGGACCCGTGTGGGCTCACTGGGAAAAGCCACAGGTGGGGGAGTGTGGCAGGCTGGCAGGGGCTGGTGGAGTGCAGGGCAGGCCAGGGTGGGGGACACTGGCAGCTGCAGGATTGGGGTCAGAGGCTCTGTGGGTGGCACGTGCACTCGATGAAGTTGTCTTGACATCTGCCCGCCTCTCTGCTTTCAGCCAGGGCTCGAGACCAGGAACTCGGGCTCCGGGAGGGCTATCTCTGCCAAGTCATCTGCTCAGGCAGGGGCATTCCGGGGCCGTGCCAGCATCCAGGACACAGTCCAGGGGCCACGGACAGGGGCCATGGCCCTGGGGCAGCATCGCTCACTGTGGCTTCCTCCTCACACATGCACTGGGGTGCATGTTCCTCTCAGAGGTGGCTATGTCCCAGGGTGTCACCACTCCACAGAAAGCCCAAGTCTTCCTGTGTCCCCAAGGACACAGGCTCTGGGCTCTGGAACACCCTGCTCCATCCACTGGGGCCACCAGCAGGCCTGATCTTCTGTTGGGGACACCACCTCCACCCCCGGGCATCTGGCAGGACTGAAATGGCTCCTGCCAGCAGGGCAGAGGAAGAGGGTCTGGGCAAGAATCCAGTTTCTTCCAACTGAAGGAATAAAGGCCCTGGTCTGGGGGCTCAGTCAGTTGGAATGTCAGCCTGTATGCTGAAAGGTCGCAGGTTCAATCCCCGGTCAGGGCACATATAGGAGGCAACTGATTGATATTGATGTCTCTCCCTCACATCAATGCTTCTCTCTCTCTCTCTCTTTCCCTCCCTCCCTCTCTCTCTAAAATCAATACAACATCCTCAGGTGAGGATAAAAGAATAAGTAGACAAAGCTCCAGGTCTGTGAACCCCAGAGAGTGTGCGGCACATCATTGCTGATGCGGTTTCTGGGAATGACTAAGAGCTGGTGATATCGGTGAGTCCCCACCAGTCTTGTCGGGGGGCTGACATGCCCCAGCCAACGCAGCCCTCACACGGGGGATGCAGGCTGTGCTCGCCCTCTGATGGGTAAACGGAGGCACAGAGGCTGAGCAACGGGCCAAGATGACAGGCTCAGCAGGGGCAGGGCAGGAGGCACACCCAGGCCACCACCGCATTCCCCTCGGGTGCATGACCTCGTCGAGCCTTGTACCAACATCTGACACATGGCTGTGACCTGCTTACATTTATACCGGAGAACCCAGCAGGTGTCTGGCACCTGGCGACCCTCGTCAGCTACTCTGTGAAAGAAGGTCCGGCACCAGCAATGCAGGCTCTCCCTCCAGCAGCCTCCTCTTCTCTGCAGGATGGCCTGTCCTCCCTTCCTCCTCCGAGAGAACACTGCACCCTTCACCAAATCCTGGCTGCTGCCGCCAACCTGCTGTGCTCAGCTGTCTCCTCCCTGCTAGCCTGGTCTCCCCACCTCACTGGCTCCATGAACCTGGGGGCCCACACTGCCCACTTTGGGACGAGCTCCCAGTCTACCTGGCAGGGGACAGGAGGGGCAGCCCTGGATGAAATCCACACACAGGCCCTTGGTCACTGCACTAGAGAGGCCAGGTTCGGGCTGAGGCCAACAGGGTGGCCTCAGAGCCTCAGCCCAGGCCGAGGGCCGCCCTATGAGAAGAGCCACAGGGATGCTGGCCCTGGAGGGCACCATCAAGGAGCCACCTGAATCCACGGGGCCCCTGTCGGCACTGGGTGGGTCCTGCAGCAGAATTGGAGGCGGCCACTCTGGGGGTGAACTCACCGAACGTGTCCCAGGGAGGCAGAGTCGGTCTCCCCTGACAGTGACCACGGGGTCTGCGAGAAACCTCGGCGGAGTCTCCATGCAGGGCGCACACCAGCCCGCAGCCTGTCCCAGCCGGCCCAGCGTGCCTCCCCGCCACCAGGCCTGCAGCTGTCCTCCCACAAGGAACATCTGAGAGACTCACCCGGTCACCCCGCCCTCCTCCCTAGTGTCTGTCTGGCTCGTCTGTTCTCTCAGTGCGAGAAGCTCAGCTCTTGCATGCCTCAGTTTCCCCTTTGGTGACCTGGTCAGTGCCCCCATGCAGGACAGCATCCATCAAATAAACATCTAACACCCTCCAAAAGCAGCCCGGGGCACGGGGACCCTACCAACAGCATCCCTGCAGTAATAAAAATAATCCGTGCTATTCGTTCCAACCAACGGCCACGGTTCAGCCCCAGGCGGCAGCCTCCCTGCACTCCGTGCACGCAGGGGCCGCCCCGAAGACTCTCCCGTGCAGATCTGGGGGGAGGGCGGAGCAGGCCATCTACATGACCCCTCTCCATCCTGCGGCCCCCTCTCCCCGGGGCGGGCAAGTGCTCGTTTTACTGCCTGGCAACCAGACTGGGACTAAGCTTGCTAAAATATGAGTGTTTTTTTGGCTGCAGTAGCAGAGAGCCCGCAGCCCTACGGAGAGAGAAAAATTGAACCCACCAGGCTGTGGCTCCAGACAGGGGGAGAATTAGGCTTCACACGGAGCAGGCTGAACCACGGCATTCTTCAGATAATGCTGAACAAACCCCCGAACAAAGGCAGCCGACCTGGCGGCGTGTTCGGAAAGTGTGTTCTCAGCAGATTCGGGCACACGGGAGCCCCGCGCGGCTCCACGGCCCGGTCCCACCCGAAGCGGCCCGTTTTTCCGCGCTGCTCCCTTGTCTGAATTCCTGTGGATCCTGCCAATCAGAATTCCTCACCTCAGGCTCAGGGGCACTTGGCAACCAGGCAAGTGGTGGCGATTTTAAATGGGATCCCAACCCTGACAAACTGCAGCACGCCCCCCCTCCGCCCCCGCCACCAAAGCGCCATCGTCCCAGGCCGGTCCTCAGGGGAAACAGGGCTGAATTTAAAGACGAAGGATGTGGGGTTCTGGGTCCTCCTCCGCAGCCCCCCGCCCCTCCCCCCAAACGACACATCTCGTACCACTTGGCGGTGCTATGCTAGACGGCTTGATACCAAGATCCTGGAAGTTCAAACTTGAGGTTATTGGGGAGGTAGGGGGCCTAGGCCATTGGCACTGTTATATTTAAAACACTGTTAGCACCGTTAGTGCTTGTGCATCTAGGAGGCCAGGTTGGTCACAGAGAAGGGGAGCCCTGGCAGTTCTGTCCGTCTTTCTATAGCTGGATGGATGGAGTTTGGCAAAAATAGCTGAGGTCTGGAAGCAGGCTTCCGTATCTGAGGTCAAACACATACCTTCTTGAACTTCACTGTTGATGAATGCAGTTTGCATTCCTGTTTACCCCCTGGGGGGCCCACTTACCCCTCACCCAGACCCCCGGATGGTCTGCATGTTGTAATGTCTGGCGCAGAGCCAAGACCAGGGTCTGCACACAGGTGCCATCGGCAAGGTTATGGAGGCCCCGCAGCATGACAAGACACGAGACGTGACCCCAGGGGCTAGGGCCCCCCCAAATCCCCTACTCAGGCTGTGACTCAGGGAGGCAGCTCTGTGAAGGGACCATAACCCAGAACTCCCAAAGCTTCTCAGGGTGACTTGGGGTAAGAGGCAGAAAACGTGTATGGTGCCGCCAAGAAAAAAGATGTGGAGACGCAAGGTATTCAGCTTTCTGGAAGAAACTCTCCAAGACTCGATCGTGCTCACAGATTCTCATGCGTGGCTGCCCAGAACCTGGGTCCCTGCAGCCACATCACAGCCGGGAAGGCGCACCCAAGCCCACACCGCAGGCTGAGCTGTTCACAGGCAGGGGTCTGACAGGTCTGAGCAGGGGGAACTGGGGAAGATGCAAAACACAGAGCGAGACAAGGGAGCCCAGCTCCTCACAGGAGACAGAAGATGCCCCAGGATTGTGGGAGAGAGCCCCAGGCTGACCACGGATGCAGCAGAAAGCAGGCTTTAGGAATGAGGCTGCAGTGGGCAGGGGTCTGCCAAGGACTGTCCACACAGCCACACGCACCCACAGGTAACTGTGTCTCTCACGCATGTGCACCTGTGTGCAAAGCTGCAAGGCACTGCCTCCGGAAAAGGAAGCTCAATTCCGCAGGATATTGCCCAACCCAGTGATTTTCAACCTTTCTCATCTCAGGGTGAAACACATAAGCTAATAACTAAAATTCTGCAGCACACCAAAAAGTATATCTGTTTTTTGCCTATCTGACAAAAGAATAGGTGAAATTTTGATTCATTCACACCGGATGGATATTGTGTTGGCTGGCTGTTGTTATTATTATTTTTTTTTTTTGACCATCTAAGGGAAAAGCAGTCAGGGGCCCTGACTAAAGAGTCAGGTATCGCATGTGTTAACAATTCTTGCAGCACACCTGTCACGGTGCCGCCGTGGCCCTCAGTGGGAAAGCGCATTCTGACTCTGAGCTGGCCGGTACTGGTGAACAGAGACTAGACTGTGCCCAAGGGGCTTCTTAAACGTTCCTCCTCTGGTTACAGCATTTTTTATGGGGGTGTCTGCCAAGAGCAGGCAGGGGTGTCTACCCGGAGTCCCTCTGCTCACACCCACCCAGTATCCTCCTGTCCCACGGGGAGGGCTGGCAGGGGATGCAGAGGGACTTCCAATTTCTGACCAGCCTGCACAGCCACCAGAACCAGGAGCCACAGCACCCACAGCTGTTGCCTGCAGGAGAGCCAAGACGCCTCGGTCTCTCTGTCTGAGAGATGGGTGACAGAAGACGAGGAGCCAACCTCGCCATGAGGAAGCGTGCCACATGGAGAAGAATGCCACCAATGCCTTAGCCACACGCCCCCGGTGTCAATCGCACAGAGAACAAATGCGGTTCCCGGATCTAAATGCAGGTGGACCGGGCAGCAGGCTCTCCAGCCTGGATGCAGGGCCCACGAGGAAACAGGACTTGTGCCTTCACTTCACAGGGAGGGCCCATCACACACCTGGAAGGCGTCCCCCCTTCCCGGGTGGCACATTCTGCAGGAGCTCTGGCCCCTCCTCACCCACTGGGTATGCGGAACGTGGACACCAGGGAGGGGTCTCATCTGTAGAACGAGAGGGTCCCTGAGACCGCATTTCCCGCCCCTCCAGTCCTGAACCCCGACTCTGCAGGTCTTCTGGTCTCTTCCCACAACACCCACAAAGTCAGAGACCATTCTGGAAGGAACCAGGCAGCTCTGCTGGCCTTTTCCAGTATGAAAGCTGCTGTGTGTCTTGGGGCTGCCTGGAAGCACAACATGCCTGCCCAGGAGGCGAGAGGTTTATAGCTCTACAGGGAATGCGCGCATATGGGCTTCCTCACGGGGGATCGGGATCAGCGTGGAGCCTGTGAGGACCAGCTGTCTGCGTCTCCACCAGGAACAAATGGACTGGGCCGGGTTCAGGCTAGAAGCAGGGAACCGCTCCAGCCAGGACGGTTACCAGGAGGAGCAGCGTAAGCTTCTTTCCCAAACGCCTCGTCAACCCGATGAGCCCTTATCTCTCCGAAGGGGCTCAGCTGTCTGGGTGTGGGGTGGGGTGGAAGGGCAGGGGCTCCAAGACACCCCACCTATGCCAGCCAGGTGACCCAGCCCCTTGGAGTGGGTCAGAGTGTGGACCAGCTAATTAGAAAAATGGCAACCTCTCTCCTTGGCCAGGAAAGAAAACACGGATATTCATCCAGATGCGAAGGCCGAAATCCAAGAGCAGGCAGGACCCCCAGCCATTGCTACAGGGGTAGGGGGAGCTGGCAGGTGGGCAAGAGTCTGAGGTCCAGAGCCTGGGCTGACTCCTGCGTCCACCACTCTCATGCTCTCTGTGATGGACAAAGGACTTCATGCCCCTCACCTGGATTTGCTCCCCTGTGCACGAGGCTCAATCATTCCAACCCTGGGGGGCTCCTGGCTCAGAGTTGTTCACTCACACGGACACACCTGCATGTGGACACTCGGGAGTATGAGCATCCTCCTCCCTGAGGGGCCTCAGATGCCGCCTGGAGCACCAAGCGGGGCAGGGGCTGCATGCCAGGTCTCTGCCTCCCTTCACGACAGACTCTCAGCCATCTGAGTCTCCCCAGCCTGGACCACAAAGCACATAGTGGCAGGAACCTGCATCAGAGGGGTCCACACTTGGCTTTGCCCAGATCAAGTTACCAGGAACCTCTCTGTGCCTCAGTTTCCCCTGATTCAGCACAGACAGAACGTGAGCCTCCAGGGTGGAGGGGAAAGTGGCCATTATGCACCAAGCACTAAAAGGGGCACTTCACGTACTCTCTCAAGAATCCAACAGGGTCATTACCATCGAGTCACTTTACAAACCGGGAAACAGAGGTTTAGAAAAGCGCATTGTCTGGGACCAGCCAGATCACGTGAGGCACGGGGTCTCCAATTCAAACTACCCAGCAGGAAGTCAAGCCCTTTTAAATAATTAGTTTATTTATTTATTTATTTTTAGAGAGAAGGGAGGGAGAAGAGAGGGAGAGAAACATCAATGTGCGGTG
Organism: Anoura caudifer; assembly: GCA_004027475.1. Taxonomy (NCBI): domain Eukaryota; kingdom Metazoa; phylum Chordata; class Mammalia; order Chiroptera; family Phyllostomidae; genus Anoura; species Anoura caudifer. The sequence continues at coordinate 560,530 of PVKU01000113.1, forward strand.
GCCTCTCGAATGCCCCCTACTGAGGACCTGGCCCGCAACCCAGGCATGTGCCCTGACCGGGACTTGAACTGGCCACTGTTTAGTTTGTAGGCCAGTGCTCAGTCCACTGAGACACACCAATCAGGGCCTTTTCCATTTTTTTTATCCTTCAAAAAGGTGTTCTAAGCATTTGCAAGATTTGGTCCAGAAATAATTACAGCCAAGTCAATGATGATGTCACACAATAAAGGGTGTCTGCTGCCGGGAGGACAGACAATCCGTAAGTGCGGCAGCATCCCAGGCACACCCAGCTGAAGCCCCCTATCGCCCCACCCCTCCTGCCACCCGGCCAGGTGAAAATCCAGGAGACAAACACCATGGACAGTGATGTCAGGGCGAGGGCAACAGGAAAAATAAATCGAGGCTGCCCGCCGTGTTTGTCTGAGTGACAGGAAGCACGGGAGCTTCCAGAAAGTCCATCTGACCAGCCCAACCTCACCAAACCCTGGAGATGGCTCTGGGGCAGAACGCGATCCATGACCACAAATCCTCTTCACACACCAGAGTCCATGCCTCCAAGGGGCTCCAAGCCCTGTGCAGCGGAGACTTCCAGAAAGAAGCCCAAGTCCAGAAAGCAATTTGCCAAAAAGGAGGTGGTGATAAGACATGGCTGAGACTGGCCCTCAGAGGGGTTGCACCTGAGAAAGTCCTTGGTTGCCTCGTGGGCTGGAGCCTGGCACCCGCTCCAAATGCGCACCCAGGGAGCGCGAAGGCGGCCCCTCGGCCCAGGCCTCCCATCTGAGCGTTCCAGGACCTTCCGGAATTGTGTCATCGACCTCCCACAAGGGACCCCCGCTCCCTGAGACATCATCCGCAAGCGTAACACACGGTCTTGTTGACAAATACACTGTCCCTGACAAATCCCTGTGAAGTCAATTAGGGGGAAGCTACCCGTGTCCCCCAAAAAAGAAAAGAAAAAACCCACTAACCAATGACGATGGTAATAAAAGGACTAACCACCATGTTCCCCCACAATTGCTTTCACATCAGAATTCTGAGCTGCAGACCACTGCCCGTGAGGGACCCCCTGCCACCAAGCACACCCGGGCATGCCCAGCCCGAGCACGCCCCCACCTCCAGGGTCCTTGTTTGGCTGGAGAGCTGTGGAGACAGACCGAGTTATTCATTAACTCCCTGTATGAAAACCTGAATAATAAAACTGAAGTGTGTTAAACACATCCAGATGAGCGGCTTAAATCACCCGCAAGTCACTGGGCTCGAAACTGCTGTCATTTCTCCCGGAACAAATGCGCTGGAGCCCAGCATTATTGAACAGAGATAAGGATATTTATGGCCACCCCGGGGGGGTCACAGGGGAAGAGTTGACAGGCAGTGCGGGCACAGGTAGGTGCACCCCCCAGTCTCTCCCGGCCCTGTGGTTCCTAAAGTACGTGCAGAGACGAGGGGCAGAAATGTATCTGGAGATGAGAAGTGTCGTGTTCCTGTGACCGGCGGTGGGAGCCGCGCCTTCGCCCCTTTGCAACGGCCACTTAGCTCTGATTCCTCCCTGGGGGCCGACGTGTGAGGGACAGCAGGCAGCTGTCCCCTCCACCGTAGCTGCCACTGGGAACTTCAGGGCAGCGTGAGGCTGCCCTCGGACAGGCCCCCCGGGGCCGAGCCTGCGGGCAGCTAAGATGCGGTTACAGATTCCAGCTCTGGGGGGACCTGTGTCTCCTAGGTGACAGCTGTGGACGGTGTATTCTTTATTACAACTGAAAATGTGTGTTCTCCAGGGACTGTTCAAACAGCTGTACGAGGCACAGCGTGTGTGTGTGTGTGTTGGCGCTCACACACACTCAGGCGGCAGTGACCATCGTGACCAGGCTCTCCCAGCACCCTCTCCAGCCACGTAAAGCGCACAGTGGCTGACAGCGGTCCTGGCAGCCGGGCTGAGCGGAGCTGTGCTGGGATGACTGCGATGCAGGCCAGCAGTCTCCGGGCTCTAATTAAAATGGAGGAAGTGATCCCCTCCTCAAATTTCCTTTAGAGTGAGCGCCATAAAAATCGCTAGGTGACACCCGATGGGCAGAGCATGTGACTGGAGCCAGCAGTTGGGCCGAGTGGGCAGAGCAAACAGAAGTCTGGCCCCCAGCAGAGAGTCTTAAAAAATGCCCACACCATGCACTCTGGCCTCCTCACCTGCACCTAGTCTTTTGTGGTCAGGTCAGGGAGTGATGGTCAGGTGTCCATCTGGAGCTGGGAGCAAGGTGGGTCTTGTTGATACATCGTGAACACCACCCACCCAAGCCCTGGCCGGGTGGCTCAGTTGGTTGGAGCGTCATCCCGTGAGCCGAAAGGTTGTGGGTCCCATCCCCAGTCAGGGAGCATACAGGAGGCACCCAATAGATGTTTCTCTCTCACACTGCTGTTTCTCTCTCTTCCCCTTCCTCTTTCTTTACAATCGATAAACATATTAGCAGTTGAGGATAAAAATAAATAAATACACCGACCTAAAGTCACCCAAATGTGTGCTTGGCTCCTTTCCTCTGGTTGGGGATGAACCTCAGAAGCCAGCACCCCTGCCATGCCTGCCAGCACAGGGGGACCCAGAGGTGGCTCTCGTGTGCTGTGAGCACCTTAGCACCTGCCTGGGCCCCTTGTCACCCAAGCCTGGCCGCAGAGTCAGATGCAAAGTGTCCTGGAACTGCAAGTCCCACCTACCACCCCCATCACACACGTACTAGGTGATTCCACACACAAAAGCACTCATAGCCCTGGTGTCCAGGACCTCAGGACTGGGATTGAGTCTATGACAGAGTCACAGGCAAAGTCACCTGCTCAGAGCAGGGCCTGAGCCGCAGAGAGCAAGAATCACTGGGTGCATGTCAGGGGCAGAATCTGCAGTGCAGAGGGGCTGCCCCAAAGCGAGGATGCGACTGCTCCTCTGGAGGAGGGAGGCAGCGCCCGCTCGCCAGCTCCCGCTCGCCCGCTCAGGGGCTGTTGTGGGGCTGCGTTTGACAGGGATGCTTTACAAACTCTGCAGTCTTCCTGGGGGTCTGCCAGCGCCTCCCTGGCTGCCTCTGTAACATGGTATCACCAGCTTGGTGCCTGAGAGCAACAGAATTCACCCTCTCCCAGCTCCTGGAGCCAGTTCTGAACCTCGGGAGAGGGCAGCACATTGACCGTGCTCCGGGTCAGAATATTTCTTTAGCCAGAAGAAGTGGGTGGGAAATAGTCTCACCCTTGAGAGAATGGATTCATCCAAATTCGGTTTGTCTTGGCACCAAGGAAGGTACAGGCAGGGCTGTCCCGCTTCCGGAGGCCCTGGGGGCAACTCGCTGGTGGCTGTGGACAGCTCCTAGCTCATAGCCACGTTACTCCGTCACTGCCTCTGTTTCCACATCACGTGTGTGGTGTGTGGTGTGCGTGTGTGTGTGTGTACATCCCCCTCTGCCTCTCTCTCCCAAGGACCCTTCCGGTGGCATTTAGAGTCACCTGAATAATCCTGACAGTCCCCTCATCTCAGACGGTAACATAATCGCATCTTCCAAATACGGTCACATATACAGGTTGCAGGGATTGGGGACCCGGGATCATAGGGGGACAGTCTCAGCCCGACACTGCTAAGAGCTGAACACAGCTGACAAAAGACACTATTGCACCCCAAGCATGTGGAGAGTGACAGACTTGGACGAGGCACTGGGGCCCTGGTTCTCCAAGTATGGCCCCTCGACCAGCAGTGTCCCCCAGGAACTTATTCCTGCCCCTTCCCCCCATCTTAGGAACCGGAACATCGAGGGCCAGTCTCCATTTCAGAGCTGGTTTTAACAAGGCAATCCCCCTGCACGTGAATGTCTGCAAACTGCTGGACCAGAGGGGGTGGCACTCCCTTATTCCAGCCCTCTCTCCCCAGTATTTCTGTTAAATCAACACCCAGCTCCTGCTTCAACCCCTCCACTCTGCACACCTGCCCTTCCATGACCCCCAGCAAGAATGGTTAAAAATGAAGTTAAAAACATGGGGTGTAAGGACAATCATCCACCACCCTGCAAACTGTAGACCCGGCTGATGCTCTCCACCTTAGCAGCCCTTCGGGGTCACCCAGCAGCTAGGGACAGCTTCTAGCCACTGCCCCCCAGCGCCATCCTGGGCACCAAGGGGACACCGAGGATACCACACACAGAAGCGGGCTTTCCGGCGTGATGTGTGAACATCAGAAAGCAGAAACAATCTCAGGTGTGTAGATTAGCAGCTCTGTCCCTGGTTTAGGGGTGAAGAAGGGGCTCAGGACCAGGCTCGCCTCTTTCCACACATGTCCTGGGCTCCTCTCTCATCTAGAAAACCAGGTGAGTGGGCAACGATTAATCACTATGACTCTCTGTGTGGCCAAGAGTGCCACCTGAATTCAAAACGATGAAAAAGCAGGTTGTAAAGGATCCCTACAAAAATGTATAAGCAGGAGAATGAAAGGCAGCATGGGAGGCCAGAGACCCGACCTTCAACGGTGATTACCCTGGACAGTGGACGACAGCCGATTCCAGTTTCCTCCTGGTGACCCCGAATGTCCTATAACAAACACGTAGTCCTTTTACAGTCACGCAGAATTCTATTTTAAAGAGAAATAGCCTACTGGCATCAACTTAACAAGCTAGAAGTCCCCCCCCCACCCGGGGGCTTCTGGATGTAAGCCCCCAGTCCTGCCAGGGACCAGATCATGTCACCTGACCTCAATCCAAGTGTGGGATCTCTGGGGTGCGGCACATTCCACAGACGTGTGTGAAAGAGGAGGGAGCAGACCCATAACCAGAAAGGAGAGGCCCCTCCTGGTGCTCAGGAGGAAACCAGCCCCTGAGGCTGGGTGGACAGGGCAGGGGGCAGGGGGACCTGAGGAGTGTGGGGCTCCGGTCACCAGTAAGGGGCAAAGCAAGCAGATGGGCTGGAACATGGTACCCATCCGGATGCCACCCTGAAGACTGGGAGAGATCAGCACGCTTACTTCACTCCCATTCAAAAATGTCTTTACCCAGAAAAGGTGGGTGGGAAAGAGTCGTCACCTTTGGAGAACGGATTAAGGATCCAAGTCGGCAATCCCACTCAAAATACCTGTGGAAACAGACCTCAGCTGCTTGTCAGTTCAGTTAAGTTGCTTGAAAACACACAGAGACACATGCTGTTAAAGTACGTACACCTGTAAGGTGTGGCCTCTCTCTTTATGCGTAAATTAACGCCGGAGTGTCTCTCCGATCTGCAGAGACTGGTTGAAACAGCCACATGGTCCGCGTTGCCAGCTAACGTGCATGTTTTCCTCTGAAACAGATTCAATCCTATCACCACAGTCATCCCTCCGTGTCTGGGGGCGGTTCAGAACGCCCACGGATACCAACACCCGAGGGCCTCACATTCCTCATGGAGAGTGGGGAGATCGGCACGCGACCGATGCCCATCATCCCCTCTACTTTCTGGGGTGTTCAACCTGTTGGCGTCTCCAGGCCACCATGGAAGAAGAAGAGCTGTCTTGGGCCTCACCTTAAATACATCGTGACATGTAATCACAAAAAAAAAATCTCATCCTATTTTCAGTGAATTTAGGATTTTGTGTTGGGCTGCATTCACAGCCATGCCGGGCTGTACGCGGCCCGCAGGCCACAGGTCGGACACCCTGCTTTACATTGTCTCTAGATTATTTATAATCCCCGATGCAAGGCTGTGTGAAGAGTGGTTAGTCTGTAACGTTGGGGAATAATGAAGAGAAAAAGGAATCTGCACACGTTCCGTGCAGACACAACCACGGGGGCCTGACTACGTAGCATAGGTCAGCAACAACCTGGCATAGGTCAGCAACAACCTGGCATAGGTCAGCAACAACCTGGCATACATAGGTCAGCAACAACGTAGCGGGCTTCTCAAGTATTTTTGATCCATGGTTGGAGGAATCTGTGGATAGGGAAGCCTCAGACTCGGAGGGCCGGCTGCACTGCTGAAAAACCCACCCTAGAGCCCCCAACCCATGCTTAGCCTGCAGGACCCCCCATCCTGACCTCACAGGCCACCCCCACCAAATCCAGTGCCGGTGCCCTGCTGGGGGCCTGCCAGTCCATGGGAACTCTGCCCTGCATGGTTTACACGCGCCCCCGCACTGAATGCTGCCTCCCAGCCACCCCCATCCAAGTCTGTCTGTCCTCAGATGCTTTTCTAAAGATGGGGGGAAACTGTGAGTGTCAGACATGTGTTGCGAGGAGCCCCTGGCAGAAGCTTCTGGGTGGGCTGAGTGTACACCCCTGGCTGGCAAGACGAGAGCAGATTTATGCAGCGAGGGCCTCTGTCACCTGGAGACTGGAAGGACCTGGAGGTTGAAAGGCCAGTGTGGCCCAGTCAGGGGGACGGCATGGCTGGGGCGGCAGGTGCTGTCAGGGGTCGGAGGAGGAATTCAGCACCGTGGGTGGAAGGTTCTAGATGGAGGTCAGCACGCCCAGGCCCTGCAGGCCAGGCCTAGAACCATACAGTCGGGAGGCCTGGCTGCAAGGGCACACCACTGACATGGGCTCATGGCGGGAATGATCTTCCAAGAGCCATTCTGGACTTTGGCAGTGACCTCTGGCCAGGGCCAAGGCAGCCAGTTCTGCCATCTGAGATCACCTCACATCATGACATCCCAAGAGAAACCAAGGCAACAGATTCTGTCATGGATTCCCATGACATCCCACTGCCCCTGATATGGGAGGGTCCAGGGCCCACGGAGGGGACAGCCACCTTCGGAAGGAGCCAAAATCACCCACAACCCTAAGTGTCGCCAATGACCATACATGATGCTGGGCAGCCCCCAACAGTGATGGAAGGAGTAGCCTCTTCTGCTGAGTTCATGGGTTAAGATGATGTCAATGCTAGGAGTTCCACCCTGGGACGTGTGTCCACTGGTGGGCATGGGACAGGGAGCATCTCTGATAGGCTGTGCTGGTGACAAGAACAGCCTGACACCATGCTCACAGCACTGCCGAGGGGCATTTTCCTTTTGCTCCTTCTGTGGATGGAAACTGTGTTTGAGGGGCTGACTAGCTTGCCCAAGGGCAGTGTCTTCCAACCCATGACGTCAGCCCAGCCAGGGTCCTTCTGCCTATCTCAGCCCCACACGTAGCCCTTTGACACCTGCTCACTGGGGAGAGCGTGACAATGAACGTGAACTTACACCCTGACAGGGAGCCGGCTGTTTCAGAGCAAAAGGAAGAGGTGAGACCCCTTGTTAACAGAAACGAGGTCACCAAAGGCAGCTGGACCAGGTGTCTGCTACCCAGGGAGCCCTGGCTGTGGGGCTGCTGAGGACCAACCGGGAGGCCAGCTCAGTCCCCTGATTCCCCGCCTGGCTACCGGCTACGGAACCACATTCCCTACCACTGAGAGCCCTTAATGCCGTGGGATGGACGGTATTCTCTCCCTGAAAGATATCATCATTGAATAAAAGGGGAGGGAGGCCAGAGAAAGGGCATGAAAGCCTAAACAAATAACATCAGCGTGAAATCTTTAATGAATGGCTCATCCGCTGCGATTGACTGAAATCCACCAGGTTTAGTGGGAGATGCCTTAAACCCCGTTCACACGGCAACTCGGCCGTGAGGAAAAGTCAACATGCAGTTAATCTCCGTTTAATAATTCAGTTTCAGGATGTTAAAACATTTCTCTCAGAGCTTCTGCAGGTAGAACCAACAACGGTGCCATCGAAAAACACACCGAGAGGGGGAAAAAAGGAAGTCTTTTTTGGAACTATACTATTAACCACTTCTGAGAGGTGGCAGTTAGCTCTTCTTGAATCCTGACGTCATCTCCCAATCCTTTCTCTGCTCCCCCAAGACCTCCTCTAGGCCCAGTGCCGACCCAGCATGCCTGTGGGTCATTGGTTCAGTCACCTAAGACTGGCTGCCCAAGGCCCTTCTGCAGGACAAGGGCTACTGGGTCAGAAGACTCTCCTGGGACCCTCGGGAAGAGAGACACACAGGGACTCTGAGTCACCAGAAGACTTGCTGAGCCACCAACGGGTGGGAGGGAGCAGGCCAGCACCCTGATCCAATCTTTGCAGCCCATACAAGTGGCTGCCGACATGCCCAGCTCCCGTCCAATCATTTGGAGCTCAGAGACGACTAGAGCCTGCCCTCAACTACCAAGTGCTCCCAGCCTGCGGCCAGGTGCAGAGCCGCCCACCTAACTCTCCCCTTGACCTTCTGGAAGGGGCTTTCTTATCACTAATGTCCCCCTGCCTGGGGACATCTCAAAAGGCCTTCTCAACAGAGCTCCCTAGACATACAAGAAAGTGCCCAGATCCCTCCTCTCTCTCAGCAGCTCAACCTAGCCTGGGACAAGCCCTGGGCTCCTTCTCCCAAAACTCCCTCACGTCCAAGTGCAGAGAAAGACCTCATCAGCCCTTCTCAGAAGCACCCTGCTTCACGCAAACAGCAGACAGGAGGACCCACGCCCACGTCCACAGCCCACCACCACACAGCCCACTTCTCCCTGCGTCCCCCCTCCCCGCCCCCACAACAGCCCCCTGGAGGCCACAGTGCCTGCAGCCTGCACGAAAGAGAAATTAAAAGCAAATTGGCATCACCTTTGCTGAGTGTCAGCCCACTCAGTTCTAATTTGCATTTTATTTGCACAGCACTAATATTGTAGAAATGCCCATAACTCTCCCTCCCCCCGCCACCCGCCTGCTCCTCCTAGTCCCAGAATCGGCCCCAGGCAGTTTTTCCTGCCTGGACCAGGAAAACTGTAGGGACTGAGCACGCTGCCTGCTCCACCCAAGAAGCTCTCGGGTGGCGTCCAAAGGCAAGAGAGTAGCTTCTGATCAAGAATGAATTAAGAATGAATGGGGTCAGACTAAGATGCTCCTCGCTGCCCACTGTGCAAACAGGCACGGATCCCACAGAAACCGCCAGCCCTCAGGACCGGCTTACCACAATCCCAAACCTGGTGAGCAGCTGGGGGACAGCCATCTGTGGGCACCACTGAGGGTCCGTATTAATATCCTTCCCCCTTTCACGAGGGACTTCTCTGCGGCTCTGTTTCTCCTGGGTGCTCCACCCACCTGCCTGTGTCCCACCTGGTGCCCGTGTGGTCGAAGACCACCACACCAGACCACACACAAGCAGGCGTGCACGGCCAGGCTGCAAGACCTGCCGTTTACTTAAAACTCACCCACAGGGGACAGGAGCAGGGAGCCTGCTGGCTCGTGTCTGCTAACTATTCTCTGCTACTCACCACCCCCGCCAGTTCCTCCTCCCTGTGGACACAGACAAGCAGCTTGCAAGCCGATGGAATTCACGTTAAAAAAAAAAAAAAAAAAAAAAGGTGAGAATCCTTTGCTAAATATGGCCCTTCTGTGTTAAAAATGACAGCCAGCTTCCAAGACTGGACTTAAGAAGGAAAGAAAATCGGGGGCAAAAGCGGTGGGAGAGAAAAGACAGAAGGGACAAAGCACAGATTCAGTCGCCTTTCGCCTTTTTCCTTTGTTCTCCACGGTAGCCCTCAGTTCACCCCGGTTCACCCCGGGAGGGCCACCTCCTCTCGCAAGGTTGAAGAAATCTGATGTACCAAGGGATCTCCCAACATCCTTCATCTTCTCCTATGATGGAGGCGAAGTGCCAAGGCCCACCTTGGCTCAGCCACAGTGTAGTGACTTCTCCAAGGCCTCGAAGACAGCCTGCCGAATGGCACAGACACAGGAAACCACCAAGCCCACCTCGGGGGGCCCCACCCAGCACTGATGGGAGACCAGTGACGCTGCTCAGACCTGGCTCCCCTGACCCCCGTGACCCCGATGGACACGTCCCGTGTTCTCACCCCCTGTTGCCTCCACTACCCGTCCAAAGCACCCACGTCCGATGGCTCCGGACCTCACATGGGTCCACAAAGGAAAATAGCCGGCTGTGTCGCTGAGTTTCTGGCAAAGTCGTTCGCTCCACGACTAGCATGGACATTCACCCTGTGCACCCTCCTCCTTCGGGAAAAGGGCCCTCCCGAGGCTGGGTGCCCCTGCCCCCCAGCAAGGCTGCTTTTCCCTGGCACCGAGGGAGCTCTGAACCAAGCGTCCCATGCTCCCCTGAGGGGTTCCTCCTAGCCTGTGCTTCTGGGAACAGCCCTCGCTCCACACCACTCCTTTGTCATTCCTTGATTCCTGTTTCAACCATTTTGTCGTACCCTGGTAGTCTCAGTCTGGCTGCTCTGATGAACACCCGGGGAGGAGGGGGCTTGCTCAGCAAACATTTCCTACAGTCCTGGAGGCCGGGAAGTCCAAGGTCAAGGTCCTGGTGGGGGCCCGCTTCCTGATTTACCACGGTGACTCTTTGCTGGGTCCTCCCATGACAGAGAGGGAGAGCTCAGGTCTCTTCCCACAAGGACACTAACCCTATGGTGGGGTCCCCAACCTCATAACTTCATCCAGCCCTAACTACTGTATTTTGCCACGTATAATGCAAACATTTTTGCTCAAATTTTTTAGGGAACAATCAGGGTGTGCATGATACATTGGAAAATATGGCACCTCCCAAAATATGGCATCTCCAAATGCCACCACATTGGGGGGTAGGGTTCAACATGAGAGCTTGGGGGACACAGACATTCAGTCCACAGCATTCGTTGTCATTGTAAGTGGCCTCAGATCTTCTTTGGAAGGGTAGAGTGCAAACAATGATGATAAAGTTTTCCAGCTTTGAGGAGATGATGGGTGGATTTTGCACATTTTGGGCAGGACGAGGGAAGGGGGTGGAGAGGAGAGAGACAACACACCACTAGTGCCAAAGTTACAACACCAGACAGACAGACAGACAGAAAGACAGCTCCCAGTGGCCCCAGATGTGAAGGTGGACCTGGGACAGGCTCTCTTCCTGCAGCCCATAATGGTCCTGCCACCTCATCCACGAAAGCCACCAACTCCTCGGTGGCCACGGCTGGACAGCTTCCTCCCAGCGTGCCGGGGCTGCGGACGCTTTGAGCTTGGCCAACTCTGTGGGTGGCCGGCCATGCGCTTCCTCTGGTGCTCTGGGTTGCTTACAGATCCTTGACAAAATTCACAAAAGCACAAGACGTCTGTGCAAAGGAGCGTACTCCTCGGCCGGAAGGGTGGCCACATGGCCACATGCTGCAGGCCTCCTGGGATTGTGCTGGCCTCAGCCGTGGCTTCAGCAGCCCAATGACTTGTTCCCCCAGGCCATGCCCAGGCCTCCCTCTCCTCGGACCACCGACCCTCCAGGTCTGAGGCAGCAGACGGTGGGCAGCAGACAGGTAGAGATGGGGATGGGAGGGGCCCGGGGGGGACCGAGAAGGAAGCCACTTCCCTGAGCTCTGTGACCCGCCAGATTCTAAGACCCTCTGCCTCACAACTGTAGTTCTGGTCCGAGCTATGGAGCTCAGGGCAGATTTCAAGGCAGCAGCCACAGGGTGGGAAACCACACACGTCTCCTCCTCAGAATGCCCTGTCTGGTGTACGGGAGGGACTCTCCCCGGTCAGATGTCATCATTTGCCTAAAATGCAGAGTTCAGCCCTGCCTCCCTCCCAGGTGTGCAGACCCTGGAGGGGGCAGAGGTCATGGGCAGATGCTGCGTCCCCCTCTGGGCTGAGGCTTGGTCAGGATGGAGGTGGTGAAGACAGGCTCCACAAAATGGGGTCACTCTGGGCCTCAGTTTCCTGGTCTGCAGAATGGGAACAGCGATAGCACCCACCTCCCAGGAGACGGCTGGTGGTTTGGCCACCTCTGCCCGACTTGCCACCCTCATCAGGACTTCCACTGCAGTCCCCAATGGAAGCTGTGTGCCACCCCCCGCCCTTCCCCCAACCAAGCAGCACCCAGTGGGAACTGGTCAGCAAGAGAGGGGCTTGGCCGGGATCAGCCAGGGTCCACCCATACAGGGCCTCGACGCCATGTCCGCGCATATAGGCAGAGCTAATGGGAACTCCCCGAGGCTTTGTGCGGGGGAACCAGGCCATGCAGGCAAGGCGGGCCAGACCTCCCCCCTCCTTCCAGAAATGACAGGGAAAGAAATGGCAGGAAATGCATTCTGCTGACGCTTGGGAAGCGGTGCCAGGCCCGGCTCTGGAATCGGGGAGAGAGCGGGAGGACCGGGAAGAGGGATCGAGAGACGAAGGGTGTGAGAGAGGGGTCCCAACATGGGTGTGAAAATCTCTCTCCACTCCACTGTGGGCTGCACAGCTCCTTCCGTCCAAACCCGGCCAGGCCTGAGTTCCAGAGAGGCTCAAATCTTAGAGATTCCTGTGATGTAGAAGACAGATTGCCAGTCCACAAGAATTCTGGATTGCTGAAGCGCCAGATAGAAGTAAAAAATGAGGAGGGGAGGCTTGGCTGAGCCCAAGACCTGAGTGCAACTTGAGACAAGCATGAGTCACCAATGTGCCCAAGCCCCAGATAAAGTAAAGAAGACCATTGGGACCTTCCTGCCCCACCCCCAGGTCCTAGTCTCCCAGAAGGAATTCGGGGCACGCAGTATGCACCCACAGAATAAAGATGCTGTCTGATGCTAGCTGCCTCTCCTGGAACCCCTGGACCGCTGCCACCGCCTTACAACACCTTCCCCTGAGTCTGCCTCCACCCCCACACTCTGCTCACCTCCAGGACGCCCACCCACAGGAGCAGGACAGAGAAGGAGCTTGACGACTCCTGAACACGCCCCGCATTGGACCGACCCACCTGTCTCTGAACTGACTGGTGGGTTCGGTCCGCCACAAACACGGTCTCTGAGCACAGCCCATTGCCATGTGTTAAAAAGATGGCAGAGGCCACCAACCGTGATTGTGAATGCTACTCCCCCTCGTCCTCAGTTCCTCCCATAAAGGTTGAGACATAGAACCAATTCCAGGGGTTGAGCAGCCAGAGACGGGCATCAGAAACCTGCAGTCAGCGCCCGAGAACTAGACGCCCAGACGGAGAGCCAAGAACGCCCAGGACGCCCGGCCCACGAGCCACGTGGCCACATCACCTGCGTTCTCATCCAGGGTCCCCAACGGCAAAGGCAGTGTGAAAGGGGCAGCAGGGAGCAGGGGAAACAGCAAGGTAGGCCACAAATCTTGGCCACGTGTGAGCACAGCGGTTCTGGGTGGCTGCCCTGCGTCGGGTCAGAACTGAAGAAAACCCGACTTCCCTCCAAGGTCACACTTTAGGAACGACACTGAATCACTTCAGTGTCGTTCCTAAAAACTGCACTAAGCACCTGCAGGCGTGGTTCCCACCTCCTCCAAAGCTGTATCTCTTAGCCCTCCCAGCAGTTCTACAAAGCGCTCCTCGTGATTCCCATGTGACAGGTGAGACTGTCGAGGCTGAGGACGGTTAAGAGACTTGATCACAATCACGTGGCGCGTCAGTGGCACTTCAGGCGTGATCCCAGGCACTAGGCTCATGGCGTGGATCTGTGGGTGTGAAAGATGATGTCACTGCCTGTCCACCGTGTGGCAGCCGCATCCACACCCGTGCACATGCTCCAGCCACCTCGGCCTCAGAACACGCCAGAGACACCACGTGTCAGTTCTGGAAGGGGACACATCCCAGAAGCACCTCCTGGTCAGCCGAGGGGACCGGACACAGCCCCCCCTCCCGGCTCCCTCCCCGGCTCTGTGGACGTGGCTGTTATTATAGAGGATGCCCAGAGAGGCTCATACGTCTCACATTCTGCCACCGGTCCCCTCTGGAAAGAGAAGCCGCCCGTGGAAAAGCCCCCCTCTCCATCCGAGTCAAGACATTCCTTGGACAACCGGAGGAGAGCCCCTCCCCGCCTGCCGCCGTGGGGAGCCATTTGGAAGTGATTACCGCAGTGATGCCCTGACAGGCTGAGTGATGCGCAGGGCCGCTCTGACTCCTGACGCGGGGCCCAGCCGCCATCCAAGCCCTGCCCCCAGCCCTTGGCACCGGCCTCTGCACGGAGCCCCGAATCCCCCGCGGGTGCCGCCGATTTCCAAGGGTTGTGTTCTGATACATGGGATCAACTTTAATAACAAAAACCTGGCAGGGAAGGTACCTCTGTCTAGCAAGAGCCCCCAGTGGCAAAACCGAGGGCGTCCTCGGGGCGGGGGGGTGGGGGCTGCAGGGCAAGCTGTCAGCTCATTTGTTACCTCTCACTGGAGAGGCAGGGGCACCTGCGGCCCCCCAGGCCTCCGCCGCCCACAGCAGCAGCCACTGTCTGCACCGGGGCCGCCCCCCTCTTCCTGGAGGGTCCCTCCCCCACCCCTACTGCCTCTAGCCCATCCTTCTTGCTTAGACTCTGGGGGTCACGTGTGCCCCTGCTCGGCTCTCAGCAGCTTTGCAAGAGAGGAACCCCCAGCCAATGGGGACCTGACAAGGCCAAGCGCTCAAAAAGACCCACGAGCCACCTCTGCAGAGTCACCGTGTGGGCGAGCCCAGCCCGAAGGACTCTCCCACCCCGCCGCTTCCGTGTGAGGAAACGGACATGAGAAAAACACTCTTTACCTACCCGCACGGTCACTTCCTCAGTGCCCTGCCATCTCCCATCGGACAGGCGGCCACACTTGGGAGGACAAGAGGCTGCCCAACACTCTACTGCCCATCAGTGGTGGTCCTCACGGGAAGCCGGGGGTGGTGACCTACAGCGGCTGCTGTCTGACCCATGTCTCAGGGTGTGGGGCACTCCGGACTCTTGTCCCTCCCTTGAAGGCAGAGACACCTGATACCCCGCTTCCCATTCCTCCTGGCTTCACACAGGATGAACCTCAGTTCTCTCTCAGGCACTTGCTGTCAGCCCAGGCTTGGGCTCTTTCCACCTTCCTAAATTTGGTTGTTTTTGTTTTGTTTTGTTTTGCTTAATCCTCACCCAAGAACATATGTCCATTGATTTTAGAGAGAGAGGAAGGAGGAGAGAGAGAAACACTGACTGATTGCCTCTCGCATGCGTCCCAACTGAGGACTAAACCTACAGCCGAGGCATGTGCCCTGACCGGGAATCAAACCTGCAACCTTTAGTGTATGGATGACACTCCAACCAGCTGAGCCACGTGGCCAGAGCACCATGTGCTCAGCTGTCTTACTGAATGGGCTGATTTGGCAGGTATAACAGAATCCCAAAAGCTAAGCATTTCTGCCAACAGGATCTGCATTTTCTTTCTTTCCCCAGGGCCCTTTCCCCTTCCTTGGAAAGCCTGGCTGGGACCTGCGTGGTCAGAACAAACTGCACCCAGTCCGCTGAGTTCTCCAAACTTCGGGCACGCAGGCCGGAAGTAACACGCGCCCCGTCAGAGGTTCATAACCATGTGACAAGTGAGGTCCTGGGCGTAAAAACCGTCTTGGGCGCCATCACCGTTGGAGCACACTCCCAGCCTCACAGGGGCTCATGCAGCAAGCGATCTCTGAAGTAGATTCTGGAACCGCTGGACGTCCCCCAAGCCCAGGAGTGCCTGCCCTCGGAACCCCGGGGCAAGCTGACCCACAGGCGTCTTGGGAATGTAGGAGGTGCGCTGGCCTCGGGTCCCTGCCCGGACGGGCCTGGAGACAGGATACCTGGATGCCCCAGACTTCGGGACCAGCCAGCCTGTTTCCCAGCACCGGCATCCCAGGGAAGGGCGGACCTGCTGGGTCGGACGAGTTCCGCCCGTGCACCCTGCTCTGAAGGATGGAGAGAAGGGCATGCCACCCGCAGCCGCCCTTCATCTCCGGGCTTTTCCCGCTCACTCCCCACACATGGGCTTCATGCTCCTGGAAGGAGGATGGGACACCATTGCCGTGAGACCCAGGTCCCCTAGGAGCTTCTCAAGGGGCACCGTGGCATGCATGCCAACCATGAGGGCTGAGAGCTCCCCACAGCCTCCGCTCTCAACTCACAGTCCCCAAGGGACCTGGGAGAGGACTCCTGGTGCCATCGCGGCCATTCGTGCAGGTGGCCCTGCGCTGCCCACTTTACCTCTGGAACTAAGAGGTGGCAACGCTGTTACACCCCCTCATCCCTCATCAGCCCAGCAAGCGAGCCTGGTTCCTGCTGTGGGGGCACGCCTGTTCCCTTCATGGTCCAAGTGCCCAGGCTCCACGTCAGTGGTCTTTATAAAGAGCCCTGAGCGTCTCCCTTCCTGCTGTACTAACGTGCTTCAAGGTCAAGAACCAGGGCCGAGGGGCCAGAGAAGACTCGTGCTGTGTGTCAGGCTGTGCAGAACAACAGCCCGCGCTGCATGGCGCTGGACAGAGCGAGGGCTGGGAAGGCGGCCGCTTCTGTGCCTGGTCCAGCTCTGCCCCACGCTAGCTGTTGTTTCACGAAAGGCCTCCCTACGTTCCCACCTTTGATCTTTCACATATACGACAGGTATGCTTGTTGGGACTGATTAAACACATCCAATGGTAAATTCTTTAACTCTCTTTCCATCAACGGCTGGGACGCTGTCCCCTCACCACAAATCTGGACGGGTGCCTGGACAGTGGAAGGGACTGACGTCGCACTCTTAGGGGACCCACATTTTAGGAGGGGCAGCTCCCACTTCCTGTCTCCTGGAAACCAGCCACCACGATGTGAGGAAGCCTAAGCAGCCCGGGTACAGGCCGAGAGGGACAGGGACGGAGACCCCCGCCACAGCCCCAGCTGAGCTCCCAGGCAAGAGCCAGGGCCGACTCGCCGGCCACAGGGCTGGGCCACCTCGGAGGTGGACCGTCCGTCCCCAGCTGACGGCATCAGAAGCAACCTGCCGCCCTGCCTGAGCCCTCCCCAAAGATAGGTCCATCTTAGCAGGAGACACAGATGCTGCAGTTCAGGCCTCTGCCTTCCTGGGGCACTCCATGTGGCCGGAAATAACAAGAACGTAGGTTCAGACTTTGGGTGGAGAAAAGGGAATTGAACCAAAACAGAGGGATTCTCTGCTGCTCTGTAGCTCATGCAGGGAGGTTGCACACCAGGAAAAAAATGATCTAAAAGGTCCCCTAGAGAGGAATCATTCTGGTCAAGGACCTTATAGTCCGTCCCTGGCACTGACTCTGGGTGACAATACAGGTCACACTCCCAGGAAGCCACCCTGCTCCCAGCCCGAGGGCAGCACGTGCACCCCACCCCTAGAAAGCCACGCCCTCTGCTCCGTCCCCATGGGTCCTGATGTCTTCCCTTTGAGCAAGTCAGACACAGTGGCACAACACCAGCCTCATGTCGCCGGCCATCAAGAAGGGATGGACCACCTTCAGACTTAGTCACACTCCGGTCCTCCCCTGTGGTGGCTGGGGCTGGGCTGGATCATTGAGTTTTAAAAGGTCCTGTTTACAAAGGTGTGGGAGGGACCTGCAGAAGCCCCAAACAGGGCTGGGGACTTCCAGCAGCTGTCCTGTCCAAGGAGATGGGGTAGAGAGCCACTACCGTGGAGAGGACAGCTGACAGCAGCTAAGGCTTTCAGGGCAAGGACAGAGCCCACGGATGGGGACCACGCAGAGAAGGAGCCAGGGACCTGAACACCCAGCCCCCTGCCCCGTCTGCCCGCGGCTCACCCACGGTGAGGACCCTGGAAAAGCTGTCTTCGGAAACCCCTGAAGACACAGCCCAGCCTCCCAGGAGGATCCCTTGGTGGCCCTGTCCAAGCTGCCCTCAAAAACTAGGACAGGACAGGGCAGCCAAGGGGACAGAGGCAGCAAGCGGAGGAGCCAGAACCCGGGGCCCCACAGAGCAGGGGGCTCACAGTAAACAGAGCACACTCAGTGTCCATCTGAGAGGTGACAGGCATCTCCACAAAATGACACCTCCTGGTGAAGCAACTGCCTGGTGTGAGGGACAGTGACCAAGGGTGGGGAAGAGGCTTTGAGCTTCAGAACAGCTAGCTTGTCCCTGGGAGGCCAAGGCAGGGGGCATGGCAAAGGGACTCTAGCAGCCCAGCGTCCTGGGCTGCCCCCGAAGGGCTCAGGAGCCCTCGTTTTGGGCTAGTGTTTTGTGGGGGGCATGGGCAGGTCTGCAGGACATTTCTGTACATCCTCCTCTTCTGGTCTGCAGCTCCAACCGGAGGCAGGCACAGTGACCCTGTGTTCAGGAGCAGGCCGCCCCTGCCTTTTCCCTCTGGTCCCCACGATGCTGTCTACCCCCGCCTTGCATCTCAGGGTCTCTATCTCCTCATCTTATTTCCTCCAGTTTTTCCTCTGTCTTCTAGCAACTGTATTTTCCTCCGATGCCTTTGCTTATCTCTGCCTCTCGTTCTGAGGACTCGCTCCCTTTTCCTCAAGCCTCTGCTTGAAAACAGAGCGCAAAGGTCCAATGTTTGAGACCAGACTTCTGGGAGCACCTTCCTCTAAGCAACGCTGCGCCTCCCTCTCTCCTGTAGCCCAGCACGTGGCCCGTCCTGGCGGCCAGCTTCCCATAACATGACAATTACTAGACCAGCTCAGGGCATAGCCCACGGGTGACGGTCAGGGGCACCTGTTTCACACCAGTTAGAGGTGCACAGGTCACAGGCAGGTGCCCCAGAGATCCACACCCAGGGGCTCCTGGTGAGCTATCATCACAGCCCCTGTTCTGTCCCCCCACCCCAGGTGAAGTGACTGATCAGATACCTGCGTGGGAAAGGCCGCCCTGGCATTCCAGTGTTTGACCCTTGTGACACATTCATCAGTTAATTCCGTCCCTTAGTTTTGTTTTCTTCCTCCTTCCCTCTGTTCTCCTCCCTCCCCTCTCAGGGACATCTGGGAAGCCACGGTGTTTCTGCTGATGAAGGCCATGCCACCAGAGGCCACCTCCTCCACTCCTGACTGTCCCCCCTGCTTTGGGCTGGCCCCACCCGCCCTCCCTGAGCTCTCCGACATCCCCACTAACCAAGAAACATGCAGGAAACCCCCACTTCCTCTTGTCTTCCCCGGCTCCAACCTTGGGTCGAAGCCCATGAGACATCGGCACAGGAAACCCCAACCACAGCCCAGGCTTTGAAGTGTGTGCTAACGGTGTAATTGGCATTACGGGGGAGGTTGGAGTAAATTGCCTGTAGCTAAGGAGCCAGCAGAGAGAGAATTATCCAAGTCATTTTGCATTTGGTCCTTAATCCAACCCAATAAAACTAAATCCTTGTCACCTGACTCGGCTGGTCCAGCTCGGTCCCGGGCTCAGGCGGACCAGCAGCCCCAAGGTCCAGCCCTCCTGCTGGTGGAGGCCCGTAGCCAAACCTCAAAGCCACTGAGGAGACAGAGAAGGCTCTGGAGAGTCCCTTGAATGCCTGCCCCCCTCCTGACACACTCCTGACATGTGCAAGGCCCAAACACCCTGCTGTCACATGGAATACCTCGCCTCCCACAGCTGAGAGGTGTCCGCACCAGGTGTTGCCTGGAGCACAGCTCTAGGGGGGCCCGCCCAGCAGCCCCCACTTTACACCCTCCCAGGGTTCTGGGTACTGCCGTCCTGAAGTCCCCGAGGGCCTGCTCTCCACAGACGGCCTCAGACGCTGTCCTGGGAGGCAGGTGGCTATGGCCTGGTGTGGACCTACTGGCCGTCCCTGTGGCAACACAGCAGGACTGGAGTCCAGCCATCAGAGAACAGACACCCCTCAACCACTCAGCAGGTGATGTGGTGGCCGGGGCCTTTCATTTCTTGACGGGATGAAGGTTTTTCTTTTCCAGTTGTGGGGCTTAGTCAGTTACCGTGGTTTCTGCGTCTTATGTGTGTACAAGTGTGTACGTGTGTGTGTGTGTGTGTGTGTGTGTAAAGAATGAGAACATAGGTCCTAGGTCTGAGAGAGACAGGTGGGCAAGGGAGGAAGGGAAGGAGGAAGGGAGGGAGGGGGGGAGGGAGGGAAGGAGGGAGGGAGGAAGGAAGGAAGGAAGAAAGGAAAACCTAACCTGATAGGAAGGACCATGTATAAAATTGGTACTGAGCCAGGGAAGAAGTGAGCTTTTTCATATATTTCAGAACGCCACCCCCACCCCCACCACTTTACCTGCCACCCCCACGAGGCACAGGGAGCCCTCACCCAGCTCCTTTTATTCTGTTCATCCAGAGCCGCTCTGAACTGTGGAATCCGCTCTGATGAGGACGGAGAAGAGGTGCACCCCCAAATACTTCCCATTCTAAATGCCAACTCCCACAGAAACGCAGCAACCCACAAAACCAGCAGGCACACACACTCCCGCCCTTGCCATCGGGAGAGGCCGGGGATGACACCCTGAGTTTGCCCAGAGGGGAAAGCCGAAAAGGAGGGCAGCAGTGGGGATGAGCCTCCCCACGAGAGGAACCCCTCTCTTAGGACCAAAATCACTGGCTTCAGAACAAGGCAGACTTGGAGTTTACTTCTCAACACGAAAGAACTACAAACAATCAGGACACGGAGAAATACCCACACCCTGAGGCACCTCAGGGTCACAGGTGTGCTGGGTCACCACCTGGGGAAACACAGAGCCATCCGGGCCCCACGGGGCCCAGGGTCTCCCTGAAGTGCAAGTGGGGTAACACGCAGGATCCAGTCCCACCAAGTGGGGCTCCAGGCTCAGATCTCTGCAAACTATTATCTAATTTGATTCCCTTGGCGCATTACGGGGGATTTAAAACACATCACCTCCAGCTGAAGTGGGTTCTGGTAAATTTCCCGAGCGCTCTAGCGGACCTCACGTCATCCTCGGGGTTCAGGGTCAACACCACACTGACGACCTGCCGCTTACCCGCCGGGGCATTCGCTCCCCAGCAACCTGCTTTATTTATGCAGCAGAAATGCAGGAAGCAATTAATAGTTGCCACAAAAGCAGTGTGATGGAGGGGCTTTTCCCAGTAAAACTGCAACATGAGACACTTCTCCTCTCTCAAGGCTGAGAGGATAAGCAAAGCAGACTGGGGGTGCCCTGAACCCACACTCTCTGTCCTCCCTCCCCCAGCTGGGAGGCGGCCGTGACTTTCTGCCTCTTCTCTTCGTTCCCCTGTCTCTCCTTCCTTGCAAAGCATCTTCCCTGTTGCTAACCCGCTGTCTAATGCTACCTTTTCGACATCCTGTCCACCTGATGGGCCTGTTCAAGCAAAGGTAATTTAATAACAGCCCCATAAAAAACAGGGCGAAAGAGCAGTTTACTCATTAACCAAAAAAAGAACAAAGCATCCAATTGGAGAGCAAGCAATGAGAACAGGAGCGTTTTCAGGGTTCCGCTGCCAGGTGCCCTCCCAGGCAGCCAGTGCACAGCAAGGCAAAGTGGCTTACTTAGGCCAGCTCCAAGGCTCAGAAGGGAAGTCGGAACTCACAGAAAACCAGCAGCCTCCCCACTCAGAGCGTGGGCTTGGGCGTTATGCCATCTCCCTGTCCAGGGGTCCTAGCCCTTTGCCTCCACGCCAGGCAGCACTGCTGGACGCTGACCCCACCACTTCCTCGGGCCCCCCTCCCAGCCCACCTCCACCCTCAGGGCTGCCCCACCCTTTAATGAGATGGAACTGGAAGCCCCTGGGGGCACCTGGGGAGCCCCCGAGAGGAGAGCACACTCAGCTGCTGGGGCTCTCTGGCCTTTTACCTGTTGGCTCCACCAGCTTCTTCCCACTGGAATGGGCTTGGGAGGCTGGCTGCACCGTGCTCTGGGCCATGAGAGTGCAAGCCCCCAGGGTTGAGGGTGAAGAGGAGGAACTGCAGGGAGGATGGGGGGCGGGGAGGGGCCAGAGAAAGAACACAGAGAGCTGATGGCATTGAGGAGCCCCCGTCCATCCCTACTGCCCACCTGGACATCTGCAGTGTGGAAAAAACAGGCCCTTCTGTTTAACCGTTCACGCAGGTTCACTGGGCTTTGTTCTTGGAAGTTGAATGGAATGCAGTTGAGATTCCCCCCCCCTCACACACACACTCACCAATGCCCACCAACCTCTTAGTAGGAAATAGACCTATTGCTTCACATGATTAAAAAATGTTACCCTTAAACCTACAGCCAACATCATACTTAAAAAATCCAAAGGCATACATTTCTCCTTAAAATCCAGGAAGAAGATAAAAAGGATCCCTGTTACTTCTGCTGTTTAAATACTGAAGAGTCCTGTCTAAAAAAAAGAAAAGAAAAGAAAAGAAAATCAGATAAAACAGACAAGTAGATGCACAGTTGCTGGAAAGAAGAATATACAAACAGGGATTATTTGAAAATGAATAAAACCAAGAGAACAACAAAAATCTAAAATTAATAGGTTCTGTAAAATACAAGCCACAAGACCATGTGTAAAAAATTAATAGTTCTTCTATGATGTTAGCGACAAACAAAATTCAGGGTAGATTTTAGAGGGATTTTAGTCACCACAGCAAGAAAACATGCCATATCTAGGAATATCCTTATAAGAAATACGGGGAACCGTGAGGATGAAAATGCAACTTCACTGAGAGATACAAAGGTTTGAATGAACGCAGAGAGATGTTTGCAGCAGCTTTATCCAGAATCACTGAAACTTGGAAGCAAGCCGGGCAGCCCTCAGTCAGCGAGCAGATAAAAAAGCTGGGCTCCATCCACACGATGCCACACTGTCCGATGCCAGAGAGAAATGGGGTCTCAAGCCACGAAGAGCCACAGCAGAAAAAGCGCTGCCTTTGACTAAGTGACAGAAGCCAACCTGAAGAGACTCCACACTGTGTGATTCCACTTACGTGACATTCTGGATGAAGCAAAACCATGGAGACAGTAGAAAGATCGGTGGCTGCCAGAGGCTCTCAGGGCGGAGGCAGGAATGGACAGACAGGTGTTCGGGTATGATGTCATAATGCCGATACAGGTCTGTGTCCAAACCCACAGAACATACAACACACAGTGGACCCCATGCAGACCACGGATTCAGGGGGCTGATGGCATATCCTTGTAGGTTCACCGCTTCTGACAAACGGCCCCTTTGCGAGGGGTGGGGACGGAGGGGGCTGTTGGTAGCAGGATGGGGGTGGCTATGCAAGTGGAGGGGGGAGGGGTACATGGGAAATCTCTGTACCTTCCTCTCAAGTTTCCAGTGAACCTAAAACTGCTCTAAAACATAAAATCTCTTCTTTAAAAGATGAATGAGGGGCAATGAGCACATCCTGACCCCACCTCTGCACACGGGCACGAGGGGAGACTTTCTCTGGAAAGGAACTTAGAAATATCTGTTTCAAAAACAAAAACAAAAAAAAGCCTGCCTTTTTGTTTATTGTTTCTCCTTGAAGAAAGTTGCATTTATTCAATGAGGTAACTTAATATTCATGACATCCTGACATCGAAATACATATACCATATTTTGCGTATATAATGCACACCCACATTTTTGTGTATTATATATGGTTTATTGTACCCATGGTATGTAATCAATATACCCATGTATAATATGCATCCTTATTTCTCCCTCAAGAATTTGGGCAAAAAAAGTGCACATTATACATGGCAAAATACGGTAATATAGACTGCCCTGAAGTACCAATGGAAACCAGATTTTGACATCTGCTTAGGCACAAGGGACTCCACCTGGAAAGTAGTTGAGAGGCAGGACAGGGGTTTTGAACCAGTGGGTAGACCAGACTGGTTTCACAGCTATAACTAGTTGGAATAGGTCAAGTTCAGGACGGAGTAGAAAGAGCAGTCACAAGCAGTGGGCCAGGTCAGCAGGAATCAGGCGGGGCAAGTGGTCAGACAATGGCCCCTTTCCACGCACCTGAACGCTCACCAGTCAGGGCTGAGGCCCTGCCCCGGCCAAGGGCAGTTTCCAAACAGAAATTTACTGATATCGGAGCCTGCCTGGGCCTCTTTCAAGGTGAAAGCCAGAAAGACAGAAACTCAGAAAGAGAGAAAGAGAGAAAGGAGGGAGGGAGGAGGGAGGGAGGAAGGGAAGAAGGGAGGATGGAAAGAAAGAGAAAAAAAGAAAGCTCAAGAACCTTAAAAAAATGTTAATATGTTTTGTGCTATAATCCTTCCCTTCAGCAATCTAAGAATATAATCCAGGATGTAATAAAATGTGTATTATCAGGAAAGTCACCTAAGTGTTAATTATGATAATATAAATGGTTAAACAAAGTAGGCTATAATTAAGTTTCATAACAAATAAAACCATACACACTTTTTTTTTTTTAAGAGAGAGGGAAGGGAAGGAGAAAGAGAGGGAGAGAAACATCGCTGTATGGAGAGAAACCAACCTGGGGCCTGGTCTGGCAACCCAAGCATGTGTCCTGACCAGGAATCGAACCAGAGACCTTTCTGTCTGCAGGATGATGCCCAACCAACTGAGCCACCCCAGTCAGGGCAAAACTATATGTACCTTCAAACAGTAATGCAGAAAAACATTCACAACATCATGTCAATGAGAATAGCTCTGAGAATAAATAAGGCATAAATAAACAGACAAAAGGTAATCTTACCCAGGCAGACAGACATAAACTGGCCTGAATAAAGGGGAAAATGCACGGAAAGACGGCAGAACACCAAGGGGGTAATCCGTGAGCAGTGGCATCCTAGGTAACTTCCATTGTCTTTATATTTTCACACTTTTCAAGTGTTCTCCAACAAGCATGTAATTACTCCACAATCCAGTATCTCTGACCATTACAGCATCCTAACACTCAGTCACGGAGACCACTTGTTTTAAAGTTTAAAAAAACAGGTAACTGGACTTCATCAAAATTAAAGACTTGTGTGCATCAAAAGACAGGATCAAGAAAATAGAAAGACAACCTACAGAATGGGAGAAAATATTGGCCAATCATATAATTGATAAAGGACTATACTGCCCAAGAATATATAAAGGCTCTTACAATTGATTCAACCCCAAAAAGGCAAAACACACAATTAGGAAATGACAAAGGACTTGAGTCCACATTTCTCCAGAGAAGACAGACAAGTGGCCAATAAACACATGAAAAGATTCTCAACCTCATCCCTGGACAGAAAAATGTAGATCAAAACCACAGCAAGTTTGGCTGCACCCAAAAGAAACTGAAAGACACCAAGCGTGGGTGAGGAGGGAAAGAAATCAGCACCTTGGCACATGGCTGGTGGGAATGCAGCAGGCTATGGCTGCTGAGGAAGAGCTTGACGATTCTTCCAAGAGAAATACGAAATTGCCACATGACCTCTCAATTCTGCTCCTAGGTGTGTACCCAAGAGAATTAAAAACAGGTGTTGAGACACACATGTACATGAATAGTCATAGCAGCATTATCCCTAATAGCCTAAAGCTGGAAACAACCCAAATGTCTATCCGCTGATGAATAAAAAAACAAAATGTGGTATACACATGCAGTGGAGTGGAATAGTATACACCCATAAAAAGGAAGGAAGGGCTGCTATATACCACAGCATGCGTGAAACTTGAAAATACTCTGCTACGGGAAGGAAGCCAGACACAGAAGGCCACATATTGTGTGGCTCCATTTATATGGAGTACCCAGAACAGGCAAATCCACAGAGACAGAAAGCAGAGAAATGTTTTCCAGGGGCTAGGGAAAGGGACAAGGAGCACCTGCTTCCTGGGTGCAGGGTTTCCTGTGGGGATGGCGGAAATGCTCTGGAATTAGCGGTTGAGGGTATCATGACATTGCAAATGGGCTGAAAGCCACTGAACAGTACGCTTTCAAATGGTTAAAGTGGTAAACTGCGTGTTATGTGACAATGATGATGAGGATGATGATGATGATATAATCACCCACTGTGCTTCCTTAACATCTGGACTTTGGAAGCCTTTCTCCAATGGTGCTCACACTTGTTGTTTCCTGATTTTTCAACTCACACCTAACCACTTCCCAAGTCAGCACGCCGGCTTTGTGCTGTGCCTCGTACACAGGAACAGGTTCCCAATTCTAACTCCGTTTCCTCAAATGCCATTCCCTGTACCTGGAATACCTCCCCGACTCCTCCACGGAGCAAGTAAAATATATGACAACATTTGTGAACTGCACGGCCAGCATTCCCTAACCTGCGGGGCTTCCCACGGCTCAGATGTGGTCTGTGCTTCACGTCTCACCACCTGGACAGCTGGGACCTGCTATATGTAGCAACTGTCCAATTCCACTTCAACAGATTTATTTTAAAATAGAAACTTTGTATCAGGACCACGTGGGTTTGATGTTACCATCTTTTGATACGTGTTAGAAGTACAGATACCGCTGCCACATGTAAGACATGCACCTACAAGCCACCTGCACTGTACCTGGCCACACACCCAGGCAACACTGACCTCTGCCTCATGCCCTCCCAAATCAAAACTTGCCTCCACTAGGAAGTCTTCCTGGATTTCCTCAGCAGCCCATTTGAGAGACCCCTTTGCTCCTTCAGGAGAGGCCTAGGATGTTGAATTGA
The DNA here is from genome assembly GCA_004027475.1 of Anoura caudifer. Taxonomy (NCBI): domain Eukaryota; kingdom Metazoa; phylum Chordata; class Mammalia; order Chiroptera; family Phyllostomidae; genus Anoura; species Anoura caudifer. Next base: position 586,698 of record PVKU01000113.1, read on the forward strand.
CCCTCCAGCACTCGGCGCTTGCTGGTTTCACTGCCCTCAAGGAGCTTCAAACTCTTGCACAAAACCCCGAAAGGCAAGGGTCTCGTCTTATTACCCTCATCCCCTGCCATGGGCCCAACGGCAGCACAGCAAACTGTGCTGAGTGGGTAAAAGTTTATGGAACAGAAGGCACCCGCAGCATGCTTGTATTTGCCCCTTCTAAAGATGGAGAGAAATTCACTGGAGGCCTTTCCTGGCTGATCCTGGGGCCCCATCAACACAGGATTCAGACACCTGTCAGCGAGAAGGGTGCTCTGTTAACATCAGACTCCAGCCTGGGGCCACAGAGCCTGCATTCAGTGGGTTTGGGGGAAAGAGTGATGAAAATAAGTGGGAGACTACTCAGAAGGTGCTGCCTTCTCAAACAGACCAGACGCCCCACCCCCAAGAGTGACAGACAGGAGCATGACACCCAGTGTGGGAGGACGAAGGCCACCTGAGGCAGACCAGAGGGCTGCGTGGGGACCTGGACCTCCCGGCTCAGCCCAGGGCTCCAGGCTCAGCCTCCTCTGACCAGGCCAAGGGAGCCTCCCCACCCCCCACCCCCAAGAGGGCCCAACGCACTGCTCTCCTAATCAGAAGTAAATCCCTGTAATCCCGGAGGGCTGTGGCATGGCCACCGCGCAGGGTGGCCCCTAGAACAGAAGCCGCCCGTGAGATGACTGACTGGACACGTCAGACACGGAGCAATCCCTGTGTCAATGTTGACCGAGCGACTCTCCGCCATCCGGCTCCAGGAGGAGCCATGCGCAGCTGCAGAGCCCGGGATCCCCGGGTTCACAGGGCGGCAATAAGTGTTACTAACGATGACGACGGTCTGTGACCTTCAGGCGCATGGCCCGGTAGAGTCCCCGGTCCGATACATAAGGTGCACGACCCCTTCTCACACAAAAAAATGAGGTCCATGCATCTGAAACCTGGGTTTTCTGCCCCCAAATCCAAGGCCCTTTTGATGGCAAAGTCAGCTACATAGGCCAGTTTTCTTCTTGTACTGAGCCACAGCAGAGAGCAAATAAATGTTTCCTAGAAGGACTTTAAAATATCTTCTAGGCCACCATCAAATAAAGGACTCACTCTCGGTTCAGAGAAGCAGCATTAGAAAATCTGCCACGTTGAGGTGAGCTGACCATCTCTCCACACTGGGCCGCCGCCCCCTCCCCGCAGCCCCAGGTGGCCACCAACCCTCGTCTCTAAAAGCCTCCAAGTGACTGCACAGCCTCAGAATGAACATGGGGAAACCAGGCAATTCCTAATCCAGGTTCCCAAAACCACCAGGTGAGCCTCACAACCCTGAACTCTCTCCCCGGGAGCCCGCCCCTCCCCAGGATTCTCGTCTGAAGTTCTGGGCCTGGCTTCCCTGGACCGGTGCGTCCGGTCTGCCTCTGCCCAGAGAATCTGGGGTTCTCTGTGCCCTGGAGTCACTTTGGGGACGGACTCCACTCTCCAACGAGCCCATTCTGTCTTTTTTTGCTTTATCATTTCCTCTTTTGTATGTGCAGCAATGGTGACGAGAGGAGGGGAGAGTTGCTTCCTCCCCGCAATGTTCAGTTTAGATCTGTTTTCAAATCCCCGCGTTCTGCCCTGGCTGGTGTGGCTCAGTGGGCTGCGTGCCAGCCAGTGAACAGAAAGGTCTCCGGTCGGGGCCCACGCCTGGGTTGGGGACCAGGTCCCCAGTTGGGGGCATGCAAGAGACAACTGATTGTTCCTCTTGCACATCAATGTTTCGCTCCCTCTTTCTCCCTCCTTTCCCCTCTTTCTAAAAAGAAATAGAATCTTCTTAAAATAATAAAAAATACACACGTTCTTCCCAACACCACCTCTCCCGAGCGTTCCAGGTGCCCTAGATGAGGGCTCTCTGACAGCCTCGCCGTCCGAAGCGTCCTCGTCTCTCTGTTAATTACCGCTTCTTGCCTGCACGTTTGATTTCAATAAAGTCTCTCTAATTACTTCGGATATCACAGCCGACTCTCCGCTCCTGCCGGAGAGCAGGAGACTCAGGAACTCAGCCCCAGCAGCAAGCCTCAGGCAGATGCGGCCACGGGCAAAGACTTCTCCAAGTTAATAAGCTGGAGAGTTAATAAACCCGACCGCCCCCAGTTAATAAACCTGGAACACATAATGATGACTGTTTTTACTATTATTAAAATACGGCCACTATTGTTGCTGTCCTGCCAGGCCCCGTCGCAGCTGTCCGGAGACACCGTTCCCCGCCTGCCTCCCCCCTCCGGTGGCAGCAATATTGAGAGTGATCCCACGGGGCCCTCGGCGCGGCCCCGGTGGAAGAAGCAATATTGGAGTTCGCGCAGCCCCCGGTCCCTGCAGGCTCAGCTCTGCCCTTTTATATTACACAGTCTTCAGTCAAATCCATCACCATCTCCCCGGTCTTTCCAATAGGCTGCCAGGGGCTGGAGGGAGGGAGGTGGGGCGCCGCAGATGAGCTGGGCTGGAGGACGTTTGGTCTTGGACACGCCTGAGCTGTCTGGGTCTGATTTCCACAGCACCGCTGCTGAGGCTCGGGACTGGCCCTCACCCTCTAGGCACAGCGTGGCACCCCTGGGACCAGCGGGGAAGAGCTAAGGGCTGGGGCGGCAGGAGCCACGGTGCTTCTCGGACTCCTACTGCGCCCTCTCCCGGAGGCGACAGCTCTACCTGGAGGGCTAGGGGCCTGCAGGACTGGTCAGGGTCTGGAGCGTGTGAGGAAGGAGGCCCCACCTGGGCCAGCTTCCCATTTTGTGGATGGAGACACAGAGGCCCAGCTGAGTCACGTGAGTGGGCCAGTGAGTCCAAAGGGAATTGTACACGGGCCCTCGACCCCTGGGTCTCTTCGCATGGCCCTGCCATGCCTCCTCCCTGCCTCCTTCCCAGGTTTCCTGTGGGATCAAATCTCCAAACCCTGACTCAACGGTTTTCTCCCAAACTCGCTCAGTCCCCTGTGGCTCCTCTCCCTGTTACCAGCGATGCTGAGCCAGAGAAACCCTATGACACCCCCTCTGTCAACGACTCCGCCAGCTTCAAATGTCCTTGTCCGGCAGCTGGAAACATGGATCTAGACTCAGGAGTAGCAGTGGGCTTGGGAGGCTTGGAACCAAAAGTCACAGTCTAGGGGTGCCGCTGGATTTTGCGGAGCAGATGCCTCATTGGTGGGAGACGGCAGGCAACAGAGAGGTAAGGAGAAGACTGTGGGAAAAGACCGTGGAGGGACAAACAGGAGGACAACGAAGCGTCCTCAAGGAGGGAAGAGACCCAGCTCCACCCTTCACCCCACCCAGAGCCACCCGAGGCCCAGGCTGTGTTCCAAGGGGCTGCTGCAGCATCTAGGACACCAGAAAGAGCCCCAGGTCACCCTGGCCTGGCCAGGGTCAAGGCCAACTTCAGAGAAGGAACCACCAGATGTCACACTGGCCTCTGGGTGGCTCATACTGGATGACCAGAGGTGAGGACGGGCTGTGCAGAGTCTGAGCCGAGGCTGAACTCCGAAACCACCAGCAAAGACACTGGACCTGGGCAGGCATCCTCTGGTGCTCCAGCTCCACCCTGAGGGGTCCCCTCCCCACGGAGCAGCCTAGTCCCTGCACCCACCTCCAGCGGGAAACCAGCTGGCCCACTGGAGCCCTGGGGTCTGGAGACACCACGGGGAAGGGGAGCGCCTCCCACCTCCCACCTCGTTCTCAGCCCCAAGCCAGGCCCTTTTCAACAAGGTAGCCCCTGCCAGCAGGAGCCTTTGGAAGGAGTCAAGTGTAATTAAAGGTTGTGAAAGCAGCATTGTCTCAGCCATAAATCCTTCTCACTAAGAGCCTTTCCTGGGAATTCTCAAATGTGGGGAGCCCACAGCGCTGCCCAGCCACCACCGCTACT
>PVKU01000113.1:590691-734522 GCA_004027475.1 Anoura caudifer
CCCCCCCCCCCCCCCCCCGTGATACCTCTGCTGAGCTCCCAGCAACCGGCCAGCCACGCAGCCCAGGCTGAGACAGATAGGTCCCCTGGCAGGGCCACCATCAGGGCTGGTGCGCCTGTGCCCCTGATGGCCGGCGTCCTGGGGGAGCCATGACTGTGCGGAGGAGCCCCGGGAAGTGGACTGGCAGCGGGACTCCGCTCCAGCCAGTGCAGCCGCACTCCCAGAGAGAAGGAAGGCAGACGTCCCTTTCCCAGTGGGCTCTGGTTTCCTGCTGAGCAGCACAGGGGAACGGGTGCCCCACTCCCTCCCTCACTCGGGACTCCTGCCCTAGCTCAAGCCCACGCGGAGAGAACATGGGCTCCCAAGGCAATCCCAGCTCACGATGCAGACAGAGGTCAGGAGAGAAGCAGCAACCGGTCCCTCTGGGGCAGAAATCCCAAAACACAGAACAGTGCACACAACTGCGTCTTGGCGCGTCGGGGCACCCTGGACCCTGCTGAGAGCACCCGGGACTGAGGATGGGGGGCAAGAGGTGCGAGAGCTGAGGCACCTGGATTCGTCTCTAGGCAAGGCTGGGCCTCTCTGTCCCCCATCCATGTCAACAACTGCACACGGCTGCCATTCAGTAAACGGCAACTAGCCAGCAGGCCATGGGCTGGAAGGCCACCTCGCTCCCCGAGTAAAGGAAGTGAGTCTGAGCAGCCCGCTGAGCGGGGCAAGAGAACGGCAACACTGCAGGAGGTAGACATCCCCTCAAGTCAAAATACCCCCCCAAAGCCCGACAGGTGTGGGGGTGCAGAAAGGTGAACCCACGGAGGAAACAAACATTTTGGCAGAGTCAGGCAGAGAGGCTGTTATTAGGAGAATCTGTCAGGCGGCCCTCCGCACCACCTCTGAAACAAATCAAGTCCCATGGACACACAAAAATAACTTACAAGGAGTCACACCAAGTAATCAGAATGTCACTGAGAAGCAAGGGCTAACTCAAAGACATATTTCTTGTGTATGCACACGTGTGTGTGTGCGCGCGCATGTGGTGTGGTGTGTGTGCGGCCCAGCTGGGGCCTAGGGACCCAGTACTGGCTCTGCCACCAATCAGCTATGTGAGTTCCACTTGTGCAAAACGAGACGAGGTGCTCACAGTCGTGTCACCACCACCTAACACCACACAATGACCCTGCCAGGAGTGAGCCTCGGTGCACTTGCGTCCTCCTCACCACGAAGGCGGAGGGGAGGTAGCATCACGCCCAGCACCCAGCAGAAGCACCTGAGGCCCAGGATGCAGGAGCCAGGGTGCCGGCAGAGGGCCGAGTCGGGATCAGAAACAAGGTCCCCCTGCCCGCAGTCCCTGAGCACCTACTGACCCTCCCGCAGACAACCAGGCAAAGACCCCAGATGATGAGCAAGAGTAGGCAGATGTGAGAGGCGAGTCAGCATGTGGAAGAAAGGACTAGAAATGGGTGATTGTCCAGCTTTTACAGCTTCTGCTCAAACACAGTAACCAGGAAACACAGATGGGAAAAAACCACAGTCGTACTGGCTGGAAGGACCGGAGGGCAGACCTTAAAACGAGAGCAGGAACCTGGGAAAAACCAGGGAGAAGGAGCCCCAACCCCACACGGGGAGCTGGGTGGGCTTTAGGAGACCCTTTAAGGGTGGGGAAGCGAACAGAGACCCCAGCTCTCTCCCCCCACAGAGAAGGTAGAGTTACAGTTTGAGTTCAGCTGAGTTCACTTGCCACCGGAAATTTCTTAAAATACAGGTATTCCTTGAAAAAAAAAAAAAAAAAAAAAAACATAAGAATCCAGGTTGTCTACAATAGATCATGTCCAGAATATAATCGGAACTCCTTAACATGACCCGTTCGCAAGAGACAAGGGAACCAGCAGACCGCACCCTCCAAAGTCACCCAGATATAGAATGAGCTGACTGAAACATCAAAGCAGCTATGGTACCCACGCTCAAAGATGTAAAGGAAAACACACTCAGAAAGAATGACAAGATGGGACACGCCGCTGGAGACGGTCAGACCATGAAACGGGATCCCATGAAGACTGCATGGCAGCCCAGTCGGATACGACTCCCCGCAATGATGGAAATGCCACACCGTTGCTGCCCAGGGCAGGGCCACCTGCCACACGTGGCCACCGGGCGCTTACAGTGTGGCTACTGCACCTGAAGGCCCGGATGTCAAATTATTTTCCATTTTAATTCAAGTTTAAATGGTCATGTGTGGCTAATGTTTACTCTGTACTTTAGCACTGAAAAATACAGTATCTAAAATAAAAAATAAAATAAAATATTCACTGGACTGGCGTAACAGCAGCTTGGAGATGACAAGGTACTGATGACTTTAAATATAGAAATTATCCAATCTGAAGAACAGAGAGGGAAAGGGCTGAAACTAGCAAAAGAAAGAAAGAAAAAAACAAAGGGAGAGACAAAGTAGACGCGTACATTCCAAGTTCTTACGTGTCATACGCGGGGGCACGATGTTAACTCAAACAGTCACGTACTCACGTGCAGTCCTGGGGGCCACCACTAAAACAATTAAGAATCTAAGAGATACAGTTAAAAAGCCTATAACATATTCAATTCTAAAAAAAATTTCCACTTAGCAAAAAAAAAGGCATAAAAGGAAAAATGCAGAACAGAAAATAGCATAGTCATAGAAAGAAAAAATAAAACTAGCATAAAAATGGCAAAATGGTGGTCCAAAATGCAAGTGTTTCAGTAATTACATTAAATGTTAATGAACCAAACACTTCAATTAAAAGAAAGAGATTGTCAGATGGATTAAAAAGAAGAAGCCTGGCTGGTATAGCTCAGTGGATTTGGCTGTGAACCAAAGGTCACCGGTTCAATTCCCAGTCAGGGCACATGCCTGGGTTGTGGGCCAGGTCCCCAGTAGGGGGCAAGCAAGAGGCAACTACACGTTGATGTTTCTCTCCCTCTTTTTCTCCCTCCTTTCCCCTCTATCTAAAAATAAATAAATAAAATCTTTTTAAATATATTTTATTGATAAGTAAATAAAATCTTGAAGAAGAAGAAAAAAGCAAGACTCAGCTATATGCTGTCTACAGGACCTGTACTTTAAATATAAGGAGTAGAAATCAGGCAATCCGCCACCTGTTTTTAATGATTATACTACCCATGACCCATGAAGTACCTTCCCTCTCTGAAACCTAACAATTCTACCTGTATGTGTATATATGCACAAACACACATATAATATGTAAATATTGTTTATGCTCAGGGTACAATGATGGTAACTAGCGGTCAGATCTAGGTGTGCTCAAACCCGAAGACGGGTTTGGCGGGTTCACTGGGCCCCCACGACCCAGTTGTGTCATTGCGTCTTGGAGAGTGACTTCCACCTCCCTGCTTGGCACCAGCACAGCCCCAGAACATCCTGAATTTACTTTCTCTTGGAAGATGCCGGCGGGGCTTCCCCACGCAGCCCAGGGCCCAGGGCAGGCAGCAGCTCCTGGCTTTGCCACCCAGACAAGGCCATGGGGACACAGAACACACAGTGGCCTTGACATCTGAACACCTGAGCGTGGATCCCATCCACACCACTAAGGGGCCGTGTGACATGGGGACCAGCACGCAGCCCCTTCAAGTCACGATTCCTCACTGGGAGGGGCTGGAGGTGACCGTCTAACACGGCCTCTCTCCTCACCCACTCTCCAGACTATGTTCTTGTCCAGGCTCTGAACGCCCACAGCCAGTGACGGTGCCGCAGCTCCAGAGGAAATGCCAGAAGAATCGAGAGAAATTGTACATGGTTTTTTAACATTGATTGATTGATTTTAGACAGAGAGAGGAAGAGGAGGGAGAGAGAGAGAGACATCGAGAAAGAGAGACAGCAATTTGTTGTTCCACTTATTTACGCATTCATTGGTTGATTCTTTTTAATAACTTTTTAAATTTTTTATTTATTTAATTCTAAGAGAGAGGGAAAGGGAAGGGGAAAGAGAGAGAGAAACATTGATTGGTTGCCTCTTGCATGTGCCCCAACCAGGGGCAAACCCACAACCCAAGCATGTGCCCTGACTGGGAATCAAACCCATGATCTTTTGCTTTGCAGGACGACATCCAACCAGCCGAGCCACATCCGCCAGGGCCACTGGCTGATTCTTGTACATGCCCTGACTGGGGATCTAAACCGCAACCTTGGCCTATCAGGGAGGATGCTCTAACCAACCAAGCGACCCGACCAGGGCGAGAAACGATATGTGATTTTTAAAAGAAAACACAAATTCCAAGACTTTGAACTCTCTCATAAAAGCCAACATACTCACGCAGCGTACGCATACATTAATTAATACAATGGATACATTTGAAAATTGGTATGTGTGCCTGCTCACTAAGTTACTGTGAGCAAACCGATAAATGAGGAGCCATTCTGTGATCACGATTCAAGCCGTGGGCACCGTCTGTGGGAGGCGGAGCCTCCACAAAACATAATACAAAACCTGCGACGCTCACGCCTTCATGAAATTGAAACACATGATTTTCTCCCGATCACTGTAATCAAGTTGGAAGGACTCATTTCACTCAGCCTCCAGCTGCCAACAAATGATCATAATTGTTGGCAAAGAAAGGTAACCAAACATAAGCCTGCTTAACAAATTTGCTAATTATTCTTCAGTTTAGGATTAATGTAACCAACAATACCGGGTGCCTGCTGCTTGAGTTTATCAGTCCATTTGCATAGACAACAATGGTGAGTGGATCTTACCTGTTTCATAAAGCTCCTTCGCAGAGCAAGAATTTCTGCGCCTCGATTTGTCTTTCTTGCGCCTGATGCGTGTTCTTGCTTTCCAGGGCAATCTGTTGGCTTTTACATCCTTTTCACCTACCAGGTGCATCCACTGGGAATTCACACAAAAGTAGCGCTGAGGTTTGAAAGTGATGCAAGGAACAAACCACCGGTACAAAAATAAACTTGCCCACGTGGGCATCATCGACAATTGGCTGGCATCGCTCACATTAGCGAATAAATTATTAGTGTAATTAGCTGGCATCTGTGGAGGATCTTCACTGGATGCTGTAGAAACATGCACAATCTTCCATCCCTGTACCTTGGGTAAGGGTACTGTTACTCCCCTTTTGAAATAAGGAGGTAGGCATCTATTTGAACTCTTATCTGTGTAGGGGGTGGGGTGGGGGCAGGTCTGTCTTCTGTCACCCTTTCTGACACTATTGTCATCTCTATGCCATGTGTACCTAATCCTTTCCCTTTCTTCTGGGCTACAAGCTCTTAGCCACTTCGGGGTCACAGGCAGCTTCCAGGGTCTGATAAAATCTATGGATGCCCCAACCACAACCTCACCCCCACCCACCCACCCACTGCACTCCCCAGTTCAGACCTGCTCATCCGGAACACTTGCAGATGACCTTGGCCTTTGAGCTTGGTTGTGGCTGATCAGCACAGTTACTGCCCCTTTCTTGGTGCTGGTGAGTTCGAGGATACAGGTTGGGTCCCCAAGGAAACTGAGAGGCACTGATTCGGCTCTCTGGCCACAGGTTACACCCCAACCTCACTTGGTGAGGTCACATGGACATACCCTCAGTTCCCCAGGAAGAGTGTGCCTGTGTGTGTGTGCGTGTGTGTGTGTTCTACCCCAAAAAGGGGCCATTCAAAGCCCATGTGTCCTGTTCCAGAAGCTGCAAGGGACTGACCCACTCACGCACAACTGGACACCAAGCAAGGCCCTGGGCACCCAGCTCTCCACTAGCTCCTCCTGCAAACACCGTCCGTTCTAACGAAGAGTGGAACCGCCGGACAGAGCCACAGCTGGCTGCGGGGCCACAGGCAGCGCAGGCCCTCCCTGCGTCTCTTCCTTGACACGAGCTCCGCCTGGTTCAGAGTCGTTGGGAATGGGAGCTCCCTGTGCTCCTGGCCCAGGACTTGACAGCTGGGGGGCCTTCCCCTGTTCCAGGTCAAGGAAGCCTCAAACCTGTGTTCCCCTCTGACTAAGCAGCACGACAGGGTGAAGCTGAAGTCACCCCATCCTACGGGCTGGGCCACTGCCACACGCACATCATTAAATTTTTAAGGGCGTTCCCTGGAGAAGTTGTCTAATCCTTTAATAATTGAGTCAGGGCAGGGACCAGGGATGCCGAGCGTTTGAGTGAGCTGATAGGAACTCGGCGTGTCTCCTCATGCTTTCCAGCCGTCCCCCGTGGCCGTGTTGCCATTTGAAAGGGTGCAGTCCACTGGCCTCACTCTTTCCACTGCCAACAGGGGACCACAAGGTGACGCGGTGCTAAGTATTGCCAACGGTGTTTCGGCCTCCCCACCATGTCTCCCTTCTACTGCCGTTGAACTCGGTCCACACCAGTCAACAAGTAGAGAAATTCATGCCATGAATCAGCTGGATGTCTGTCTATGATACCAAATAAGCTATCGCCAACCTATTTTCTTCTGTATCTACTGGCCATGGTGGCATAGCCATTGGGATCCAGCTTCTTTGGCAACACCAACCTCAGGCTCCTTCCCTGCGAAGGGAAGAGATCCGGCCCCTGGTGACCCTGCCCCCTGCGCTCTCCCAGGGCCACCCGGACCTGGCAGCCATAGATCTGACCTAGGGAAGTGATCCCACCCACCACCCACAGCTCCCTGTTCCCTGTCCCCACTGTGATCCCACTCCACATCCAGGGGCTCCAGGTCAAGGCACTGGGGCAGACAGGATCATCTCTGAGGCCAAAGGATCTGCCCAGGTCTGAGCACCAAGGTGGAGGGAAAGGTGGGAGGGAAGCTCAAGGGCTCCAAACGCCCACAGTTACCCACGAGGTTGCTCTAGCCTCCAGCGTGGAGGAGCGCACTGAGGAGCCAACCACATGGACAAGACTGCAAAACGGCACAGCCGCCAGCCTCTGTGGTCTGGTGAACAAGCAGACAGCGTCCCCATCCGGGACCCCTCTTAGAGCTGTCCCGAGTGTCACCATAAGCAAATGCCCATCAACTGCCAGGTGCGCTGAGGGGCTGGTGGCCAAGCTCCTGGCTGAGGGGGCTGGCACACCTGTGCTCCAGCATTAGCCCCACAGGGACACCTTGGACCATACCCTGACCCAACGAAGCTGTGCGCGGATGAGGGGCAGGACCGGGAGGACGGTGGACAGGGCAGGTTGACAGGAAGACAGCCTGCACCTGCAGGAGGACATAGGCCAGAGCCTCACCCTGCCACCCGGGGACCAGGCTGAGCTGAGGAAGAAGCCACATGGGAAGCTGTAGCAGCCACGTGAAGGGGACCCCGCCGAGCAATGGAGAGCAGACCCTCCCCCTGCGGACTCCTGTTCTGTGGTGACCAGTCCCGGGGGGGGTCCCCAGAGAAACACAGGTGAGAGCAGCAGGAATGGACAGCTGAGGAAGACCCAGCAGGGGCGGAGCCCGTGCCCCGGGGGTGTGGCTGGCCCTCCCCAGGCTCCTGCTCTGTCAAGGTCATGCCCCTCCTGCCCTGGGCCTCCAACCCCCTCCTTTCCTGGCTAACCTCACCTTGGCCATCCAGGAGGCTCACAACAACCCCACCCTAAAACATCTGCCCCTCACCCAGTCTCCGCCCTTCTCCCATTACCCATCTTCTCCAAAGAGCTGGAGACAAACCCCCTCAGCTCTTCGGTTTCTGTTGGCTGAGCAGCCCACCACCATGCTGTCCTGTCGCCTCCATGCCCCTGATGAAGTGGTTCTCGATACAGTTACCGATGCCCAACGGCCGGGTCCACTGCGTCTTCCAGAACCCTCCTGCCTGCATCCGCCCCAGCCTGTCCCTGGGCCCCCCAAAAGTTGGCCCTGCCCATCGTGGGCCCTCTTCTCCGAGCACGCAGGGCCCCTTGGGCGCCCTCCCCTCCCTGTATTCATAGGATAACATAGCCTTACACTCTGTGCTCCCGGTTCTGCTTTGCTACGCACTTGGCACTATTTGCACGGTGCGGACCGCAATTTGAAATGCACACGTATTTGTTGGTTTACTGTGTGTCGCCTCCTCTGTGAGGCAGTTTCAGCAACCCCAGCCTATCACTCTCTGGTTAATTTACCCGTTGCACCAGCATGCCTTTGCCAAAGGCCCATGATGCGTTCAGTGCCATACAAGATGCTAGGGGTAAAGGAGGCAAAGAAAACTGAATGTTACAAAAACTGGCAGGTCCCTGTCCTCATAGAGTTTACGATCTGGTGACATACACAGGCAATGACCCAGCAAGCAAACATGTATTTCAGAGGCTGACAAGCACCGTGCAAACTGCAGTGGGCACAGTGTAACACCGAGCCGAGCGCCAGGCCTCTGCCCCACAGGCCGCACCTCTCTCAAAGCAATTTTACTCGTCTTTGGAGCATCTGCATAATTTACGTCTCTCAGCGGCCTCCCCTAGATCGTTAATACGCCAGTGCTTTGATGCATTTCTCCACGGCCGGCACATACAGGAATTTCACATCTGTTTGATGATTCCATGAGTGAACGAGTGATTTCATTACAGAACCAACTGTTTGTAAGATTCCACTGGATTCTAAGTTTGAGAAATCCACAGACAACCAGTCAAGTGCATCCCAGGTTTCCGATGTGTTACCCCAAATCTCTACGCTCATGAAACGCCCCTTTACAGAGATTAAATGCAGATCGATGGGCATTTCCTCTCTCTGAAACTGACCACAACTACGAGAACTCAGTGCCGGTACAGGGGCGAGAAATAATGTAATTCAGGAGTACTTGATTTCCTTAAAAACCAAGATTCCATTGTCCCTTTTCCAGTCCAGCCTTGCCAAGCAACAAACACCAGGGAGGGGACAGTGCTGGCCACAGGCCTCCCTCGGGCCCAGTGGGACACTTTCTGGCTGGGCCCAGGTCCATTCACCGGACAGCATGGAGAGGGGCCATCCGCACGGCTGAGGGACAGCTGCAGGCGGTCTCAGGGGGAGCTACATCCAGAAGGCTTAGCTCTGAGGTTTAACAGCCCTGCCGCCCAAGATGCACACAGGAAAGAAGTCACCATTAGCGACTCTGGAAGCCAGAGAGGAGGCACACCAGCTCCCACGGCCTTTTTGTCATTTTGCTGGTGGGAAGGGCCTCTGCCCTGGAGGGACCGCAGAGACCGGCGAGGACGGGATGGGCCGAGACAAGAGGGGGCCGGACATGGAGGAGAGATGTGCACACAGGGCAGGGTTAACACATAAACACACAGGCAACCCCCAAACCCCAAAAGCGTCCTTTAAAACCACACCATGGGGGAGCAGCTGACCACTCAAGTATCCAGCAGGTGGGGACTTGTTTTTCAAGAGCTGGTTCAGCAGGACAAACCGAGAATTGTGACCTCACCGGGGTGTGACACCAGATTTTGAGCAGCAGATGGTGTGAGTTAGCGGGAAGGCCGCTGGGCCCGGAGCCCGCGGCTGGGGACAGCCTGAGGCTCTTCCCACCGCCAGCAGCGGGGGCCCGGACATGCCGGTCACCTCTCTGAGCAGCAGTCTCCTCCATGACAAAAAGCAGGGAAATAACCGATCCTGCCTAATGTGTAAATTTGTCGTGAGGTCCCGTGGAGAGACTATATATGACGACTCTTGGAAAAATGACCTTCAAAGGGTCACCAGTTCGATTCCCAGTTGGGGCATATGCCTGGGTTGCCAGCCAGGTCCCCAGTAGGGGGCGTGTGAGAGGCAACCACACATTGATGTTTCTCTCCCTCTCTTCCTCTGGGCCTTCCCCCTCTCTAAAACAAATAAGTAAAATCTTTAAAAAAACAACAACGACAATACCCAATTCTGCATAGTTCTCCATACCTCCCCAGAAGGCTTCTCACCTTCCTTATCTCACGTAATTCTCAGAAGAACCCTGTAAGGGGATTACTGTTCTATTCCGCTGTATAAATGAGAACACTGTGGCTTGGACATCTCTGGACATGCATTTCAAATTATTGTCCTAGGACTGCAGAGTGCAGTGCCCCCATCACCCACATCCACCTGGCTAACCCCCTTCCATCAATGGACATGATTTTTGAAATGGAAGATACCACCCTGGCCAGGTAGCTCAGTGGGTTGGAGCATTGCCCTATCACCATAAGGTTGCAGGCTCGATCCCTGGTCAGGGCGCATACAGGAGGCAACAGATCAATGTTTCTCTCTCCTTCCCCCACCTCTCTCTCTAATCAATAAATATATCCTTGGGTGAGGATTAAAAATAACAATACTAAATAAAATATCAGTATAAAGAAAATGAAAGAGAAATGGGAGATCTCAAGCAGTAACAGAGCAGAAAGAAAAGAAGTTTCTCAAAAGAAGCGATGAGGGTGGGGAACTGCTGGCCTCACACAACCGGGCAAGCGCTCCACCAAGGGCTGTCTGCGTTCTGCCCAGAAGTACCTCCTTCACCGGCCCACGCCTGGGCTCAAAGTTCTCTCCACAATAGTCATTCCTTTGTGTGAACACCCTCCCAGCTGGCAGTGTCCCTGGAAGAAACCCAAATGGTTTGGACATTCCAGTGCGAACTATTTCATGACGCGCCTCCCCAACAGGGTGGCTCACTGCGGGCGGGCTCCCATCTGCACCCAGGGCACTTCGAAATGCAAAAGCTCACAGAGGGGTTCAGAGCGTAAAACAAACGAGGCTGAGCAGGGGGCCTCAGCGTGGGGTGGGACTACCTGCACTGCAGCGGAACCCAAGGGTGCAGGGGCTCAGAGCCCCGGGGAGGCAGGGAGGGGGGACCGCAGCACGGTCCAGCCAGAAATGAGCAGGGAGGCCCCCTGGAATGCTCCAGCCTCTGGATTTCCAAAGCCCTCCTCGTGGTCCTGATGGTGGCAGTTGTCTCTGGCACGCCATGCCATGTCCCCAAGATGAGGGTGGCTGTCACTGCACAGGCGGACAGGAGACACACACAATCGGAAACACCTTCACGGGTGCAAGGGGGGTGGGAGGGAAGCGGGTGAGGGAATCCAAGATCGGGGGCAGCAGCACTCCCGGGTCAGGTTAAAAAGGATTTGTTCCATAGTGGAAACCAGAAAGCCGGCCCCAGGAGCCGGCCTCGGGGGCAGGAAGCCTGAAAGGACCAGGGGGTGGGATGCATGGAGAAGGCTGTTTCGAGAGGAGGCTGAAACACAGGTTAGAGCGCCAGGCAAAAGGCTGCATTGGCCGTAAAAATCCACCTCTGGATGGTGTTGGGCCAGCGATGCCTGGGACATGAACAAAAACCAGGTCCCATGTTTCTGCGGGGTCCCAGACAGAAGGACCCCCAAAACCACCGAGTCCCAGGACAAGGATGGATCTTCAGATCCAGGCCATTGGAGCCTCCCTCCCCCCATTCCGGGTTCTCCCCAGTGCCCGGGAGAGGGCTGGTAACAATCAAACTCCCAAAAACTGTGCAAGCCACACCATCCCCTCTCCACTGCCTGCACCCTTGTCTGGGCCCTATCCTGTCCCCAAAGACATCAACCCCTTCTCGCCTGGAGCTGGGAGCCCCAGCCCAGCTTGCAAGGTCCCCCCCCAACAACGATGCATGGGGACCCTCCTGCTCACAGAGAGGGAACAGTTTGGGCCGGGGGCGGGGGGGTCAGCCTTCATCTGCTGTGCAGTGCATGACAACAATGCGAAGAATGAAAATATGGTTTGGGGGACAGTCCCCAGGAGCCCAGTGTTTGGCATTTAAAGGAAATTTTAAGCGCTTAAGAGGCTAATCTAGAGTTCAGGAGGGGGTGTTTTGTTTTGCTTTGCTTTGAACAATCCTTTTAAAGGCTCCTGAGGCCTGACAGCGGGGAACGGGGGAAGCAATGGGATCCTGAGTGCGGGGTCACTGGAGGGTGTGGAACGAGGGCGCGGCCTCTCCTCCCAGCAGCCAGGCCTGGGGCTCCAGAGGACACTGTGCTCCAGGCTGGAGAAGCACTTGTCCAGAGATGCAGCAACACTCTGGGAATGAGGGATGGGTTTGCATCCTATCAGAAACCAGGCAGGCTTTGCAGCAAAGGACCAGTCTCCTTGGTTCTCTGGTGACAGCATAGGGCCCAGGCGGGCACTTCTCTGACTGCCAAAAATCACCCACCACCGGGGCAGCACATAACTCGTATCCGCCAAGGTGCCGGGGTCAGGGGATGCTCAGAGAGATGTCCAGGGGCACCGAATGGTCCCCCACAGGGTCACAGCCATGGGGTAGCACAAACCCAAGAGGATTGCAGAGCTGAGCCCTGCTCCGGGGCCCAGGGAGACCAGCATTTCGTGCATGGAAAAGCCTCATTTGTTCCCTCCAGGAGAGAACATCCGAAAGGACAAGGGGTCCGTGAGGACGGTTGAGGCGGGACATGAGGCCGTCCATGAGATGCTGTCTCGGTGACCTCTGATGCTTGCGTGAGTCACGTAAACAGAGTTCCACAGGACATAGGGGTACAGTAGGGGTGGGGGCAGGATGGGGCCAGATGTGACCACTGCATACACAGGCTGGGCGCACAATAGGTCGACTGTTGTGTGTACAGGAGACAGAGAATTTGTTCTCGTATTCTTATTCTTAATTATTGTATCATTGTCCACAGGAACGACGGTAAAGCTGCTTCTTCCCCACCCTGTGCGGCATGTGGCCTGTGCCCAGCGACACTGGGGGCCAAGGCTTTGTTTTATATAAACAGAGGCTCACTGGGCCTGTCGGACGAGGCAGTCCAACCCACAGCGGCCGGGTGTCTGCCAGAGCTTGTCCGTTCCGTGGGGACAATGACAAAACACCTCTCTAAGAGGGTGCAGAGCCGTGGAGGCCTGGGGAGGCAGAAAAGGCAGACAGCCTTCCCGTCATCCAAAAGCAGGGTCCCCCAACTGGCCATCTGCTCGGCTGGAAGAGACCACGCTCCTTCACGCAACTTCCACGGGCGGCACCAGGAACAGCTCGGCCTGTGTGGCATTTTTAGTTGTTCTGACATGACAGTGCACTAAGGTGGCGGCAGCAGCGGCAGTTTCATTAAATTCTAGCTCAGCCGTGCATGCCTGGCAGCAGGTGACAAGCTCTGCGGATGGCTGGGCCGCCGTGGGTCACCGCTGCCAAGCACAGCACAGAGGCGGGTTTTAGAAACCCTTGTTTAACCACCCTGACAAGGCCGTTTGCGAGGGGGCCAGGTACACCCACCAGCAGGACCCCCAGGCGATCACTCCCGGAGCATCGTCGCTAACATCCCGGGTTTCCGCAGCACTCCGACGGCGCTCCGATGCCAGAGGAAACGTGATCCCTGTCCTAAGCCGCATTTTATTTATTTCCAGGAGTGTGAAAACAGACACGCGGCAAGATTAGAGCGCTTACACCTCCTTCAGCCCACGGAGCCCTAATCCTGCTTCTAATGAAGGCCAGGGCCGGGGCCATTCCATTAATTTCATCCTGGTTAAAAATACAGACCGATGAGTGTGCTGGCCTGAAATAACAGTTTGGCATTTGGAAGGCGTCCGCTTCGTGTCAGCAGGATGGTGGGTGGCGCCGGCTCTTTTCACGTGTGAAACAGACACACAAAGCCATGACCAACAGTGGTCACCAGTGACACGGTGGCTTCTGCGTGTGGCCCCCTGATGGAGACATCCCATGTCGCACGCGTCCAAGACAAGAAGGAGAAAACGTAAACCCGGGGAACACCCAGCTGGGCTCTCTGTGGTTCCAGAAACCAGGAGCACAGGCAGGGCCTCTGTCCTCTGTCCTGCGATGGTATTTCCTCCAGAACCTTCTCTACACTTGGCTCCTGAGGTTGCCGACTGCCCCAGACCAGATCCAAAAGGCTCTGGGGGTGACAGGCATGAACCCACCTGGCTCCCCCACCTCTTAGCTCACCTGCCCACCAAGAACTCCCCTCTGAAGATGTGAGAGGCCTTTAAAAACCCACGTGAGAGATGGAAAAAACTGCAGGGCATTCAAGTACAGCCAAGAGTTCGTGGTGATGGCAGAAATCATTTTTAAGTCTTTCTAGCTGGTCATGATGGCACTTCCCCCCCATAATTCATGTCCCTCAGTTGTACAACTGGGCTTAATAATCGAGTGAATGTGACTCAGTCAGGGGTCGCTAGAACTTGACATAATTCAACGACGCCGTTTTGTGTAGGCAGGGCATCTAAGAAGCTTCCATAAATTTCCAGTACCACCATGAGGATTCTAAATCCTTGTTCACTTTCTCACTTCTGAACACTAGGGCCCCCCAAATTTCTTTGGCCATGAGCACTAATTAGCTGATGATTTAATAAGTGGAGCTGGTCCCCTTGGAGACTCTGTACCTCTTTGGTGTCACCTAAACACTCCCCAGAATCCTCCCTCACATCACTAACAGCGTTTGGGGGAATACAAAAGTCGTAAATAAGGAAAATGAAACTACAAAGCCAGACAAACAACGAACTCTCAGGAAAGCTCTTGCCACGGACATCTGGAGACCAATAGCCAAGCCTCAGCCCCATGAGTGACAAGGGTCCCGGATGGGCGCAGTGTGTGAACCAACTTTTTCGGTGTGCACCATTTACAGGAGAACCAAAAGGGCCCCACGAGCCCGCTCTGGAAGGCGATGCCTGTCTCGAAGTCCCAGAACACCGTTACTATCCACTCTAGCCATCTGGTTTTGTTGCAGAATTTTATGTCTTCGATCCCAAGAAAGTTCTGCCCAGGGACCAGCGCATATAATAACAAAGAAAGCACCCCTAAGCGAGGACTATTTCCAATCGCCCCCTAAATAAAACAAGAGGGACGTGTTCTTCTGGGAACACACAGCCACAGCTGGGGACACGCTGCATGTTCCAGGCTAAGCCCCCCAGCAGCTGAGCACCAACCTCCATTTATTGCCTGGCCGTGTTTGAGTTTTACGTCCCTTCCCTTTTATTCTGCCAGGAGCTAGGCCAGCAGCACAAAGTCAAGCGAAAATGGGACAATGGCCTCTGTCACATCATCTGCAGCCCCTCCTTGGAGGACCTGCATGCCCACTTTTGATCTCCAAGTAACAAAAGCAAACTAACTATCCTCCTTCCACACACGTCCTGCAGGACCTCGATCAGATGCAGAATCAGTTCACCACGGGCCCTAACAGAGACCATTAGTTCAGCCATTCTCTCGGAGGAGCTGGCAATCAGCAGGCCCAAGAAAGATGCTACAGAGGATGCTCTCAGAGTGCTGTGCGCCGAGACCCAGTCAGTCCTTCTCACCACAAAATCCATCTGATCCAAAAGCAAGGCGGTGGGGGGAGGGAGGGACCATGGCCCGGCCCTCAAGGAAAGGTTTCCCGAGGACTGCCGTCATGTGGGGAGTGACGATGTGAAGACAGCAGCCCCGATGACAGCCATCCGATCCCAGACCGCCCCCACGCCGTCCACGGCAACCGAAGGGACGAAGGGATGATGATAAACCTCCCACAGGAGGGGGGCGGGCCCTGCCCAACACACTGAGCTGCCAGGCACGAGAAAGACACAGCATCAACTTGATTTAACGGCGGGACCCCTTCCAGCAGGCTTCGCCCTCTACCCTATCACCACATTCCTGTTACTCAGCAGCCTCTCCTGTCTCTGACTTCAGTCCAACTGCAGTATCTGCTGGGAACAAATTTAGGGAAAACTCCCAAGTAATCAGATCACAAGACTCAGTGAAATCAGGACCAACAGTTACACAAATAGAAGCCCCCTCGGCTGGAGAATATTTTGGTTGCCTGTGGACTTTCAGGAACGTGGAAGACAGTTGTGCCCAGTTTTCTCAACGTCCCCACCTTCAGCATCCCTCTGCAATCCTGTAAACACATCATCCCACCTGGCTAGCAGTTTTTCTTGGATGACTTGTCGTGAGCAATAAAAGTCACGTCCACTTCCTCATTTCTGGACCTTCATAAATCAGCGTTCTCCACTCCAGCCTTAAATGCTTATTTGTTTTGGATGAGCAGAAGATAAATTTCTCCTCAGGGTGTCATAGCGTAGGACAGAAATATTTAACCAAACATCCTGAAGCTGTCAAATGGATGGCTGTGTGCCTACCATACCTCTCTTGTCAATCCCAGTTTTTTTTAATTAGACAAATTCAGGGCTTGACATCGAGAAGGTGTCGCAACGAGTTGATAGAGCAGAAATTCTGCTTTGTAACCGGCTGCCTGACATGGTGAACAGTCAGCTAATAATTCAAATGCAAAACCGTCCAACAGCCAGACCCGCACACACGGACAGTTAACACAAAGATGATAAACTTGCTTCGTTCCTACGATGTCTCTGACCTGCCCTGAAGAATGCACATCAGCTATCCGCTCTTTCATTTGCATGCGGAGAAGCAGCATTTGAATTTCATGGATTTTGGAGAAGTCACAAACGTTCCTTTTGAAATAAGCGTTCCACAGTATACCACCATCACTGCCCGACCGCCCCACACTCGGCCAGATTTTCCTCTCCATGTGCCTTCTCTGGGCCCCACATTTTAACCGGATCCCACGAGAAAGGCAAACTCAAGTTCACAAACACAATGTCAAAGACGAAACGTGCTCTCTGTTTCACCAGTGTTATCTGAAATTGGACTGGGTCCCTCTAGGGGGCAGATACCTGGCCACTCCGGACAGCCTCTATCCAATTCCATGCCCTCCACTCTAAGTGGGGGGGCTTTTGAGAAATGCTTGCTGACCAGGATCAGTCGGACGGGGACATCGCCGGGCCGCACGCCCCCTGAAGGCAGGCTGCACCCCTGCCCCTGCGCTCTCCCATCACCCAGCCCACGCCTGGCGTGCAGAAGCAGCTCCAGCCAATAATAAAGAATGAAGGAGTTTGTCCTGAGCCCAGTTTTAAAACAAAGAAACAAACAAGCCTCTCCTTTCGCTCCCACCCCTCATACCACGGAGATGGTCAAATCTATTCAAATCCCGTTTTGTTGGAAGAAGCTGGGGATTGGGATGGGAGATTGAGGAGGAGGGGGGGAAAATAAAAGTAATCTAAAAAAAAAAAAGACAACTAATGGGCTGGCACGGACAAGCGCTGAGAGTGTGCCACGAGCTACAGAGTCCTCGCAACCCCATTTTGGACATCTGTGTCTCCGAAATCTTTGCCGAAATGAAAACGGAAGCCCTCCCCGCACCATCTCCACCTCTCCGCACAGTGCAGGCTCGCACGCCTCCCTCAAATCCTCCCAGTTCTGGCCAACAGCTGCGAAGTTGATCCCTGCAATTTTCCCTCCGCAGAAACAGCTTTGTTGGGGGAGAAGTGACCAAAAGTGGGCTAATCAGCCCCGACCGTTGAACCAGAGGGGCTGAAGTGGCAGGGGCATTGTTGTGGGAAGGACCTCGCAGCAACTGTTTCTTCTCTTGACACAGCCCGGCTTCCTCAGAGGAGGCTCGGCAAGCAGGACAGCTGTGTTGACCCTGCAGCCTTTTCTGAGTTGCGATTTTTTTTTTTTTTTTGTCGTCGTTGTTAACAAACAGAATAGAAATCCACAACCCAAATCCCATCCTAAGCTCCCATCCTTGTGAATTCACTAGTGTTCTGCCCAAAAGGGGTAGGCATGGCGGGGATCATCTGGAAGCAGCAAGATAAAGACTGGAGGGTCTGCACAGACCCCACGACATGAGCCAGAGGAGGAAAAAGTGAGGGACCAACCAGAGGCTTGACTCAGTGGTGGAACTGGGGGCTGTGTGGGTAAGACAGGCTGAGTCTTCTAAAAACTGCACCATCCGCTGAGACACAGTGGCAATAAACAGGCAACCAAGAACGGACAGATACGGGCCTCTGTTTTCTTTTCAACGTTCACCATAATCACCACCCTGGGAAGTGGTGGTGTGTGTTCGCTTTCCATTGCTCTGTATTGTCCAGCTCGTCCCAAATCAAGCATGTTTTTTGTTTTGTTTTATTTCTTTAAGTGCTGAAAATGGAGTTAGCGTTTCAAAAAAAAAAAAAACAACAACAACAAAATGCCTGGTACGCTCTGCACCTGGAGTTAAGTTCAAGTATATTCTGGCAAAGCAGCACTGAGGGGCAGAAAGAATATTTTGCCTGTGGTCACGGAGTCTAAAAGCGCTGACCGGCTTTAGCTGCTGCAAACAGGGCAACTGGGAGAAGCGGAAAAGAACACACACGTGTTTGCTTTTCCTTGGTGCTTTTGTTACCTGGAGCCTTCCGCACACCACTTATCATTGTGTGGTTTCAATAATGCAGCAAAAACGTCTTGGCGCACACAATGACGACCCCCCCCTTGGTTATGGGCCCCGAGTGCTGTCCCTTTCCTTCGCCGGTGACACATGCAGAATTCTCCTGCAGGCTCACCCGCTGGGTCACGCAGACCAGTCCCAGGGCACAAAAACCAGAGACCTCTTTCTCCGCCACTTTCCGGTCCTTCAACACCCTCTGCGGCTCTGCTGAGTTGCCGGCCATGTCAATGAGCCACTTTGACAAGGAGAGCAGTCCCCTCTCCTTAGCTCCTCAAAGCCACTCCAGCCTCCTGGGGACAAGCAGGAAATCCTAACCCACTCCCCGGGCTCATGGAGGCTTTAGGCACCAAAGAAGTTGCAATTCGAAGTAATCCACTTTCTGAATTACCTGCCTCCTAATTCTCCTCGAAACACAGAAACACACCGGGCGGCACTCTCCTTGGCAGGAATTACCCCCTGCTGCGGGTACCCAACCGAACACCAGGGGGAATCTCAGAAGAGGCACCCGTAGAGCAATGGAGCGGCTGCCACAGTCCTCCACAGGCCGGCAACCCTGCGCCCCATTTGTAGAAATGGGGAAGGGAGGGGCAGAGTACGCGGAGAGAAACGACAAATGGGGTGTGCGCCCTGAGCTCAGAGGGGCCGCAGCGCCTTTTCTGAGCACAGGCTGCCGGGACCCCAGCAGACAAAGCGGATCGAAAAAAGCGAGCAGGGGACCCCACCTTGGGATCCACCGTACAGCCTCACCGCTGGGCTTCCGAGTGGCGCAGGGTGCGGGGAGGGGCACAGACACGTGGGTACGGCAGGCTGGGAACCAGCGAGGAGAAAGGGTCCACGGGCACCCCGCAGGGTACCCCAGGGAAGGGGGACAGGGGAGAACAAGCTTGATGGACACCCCAAGTCGGGGTAGGGACCCCAGAGGACTGAAAACTGGGCAAGTGGATTACAGAGGGCAGCCCTCGCCCGCATCTGTCCACAGGGCCGGCGGTGGCCGTGCGCAGGGCATTTCTCTGCCTCCTGAGGAGTCCTCCCGATAGGGGAAAGGACGCCATGCGCCTCTGGGCATTCGGGCACCTTTGCACCTCCCAGAACCTAAGCGCGCAAGGGCGCTGCCGGCGATTGCCCGCATGGAGGGTGCGATGGGGGGCCGCGGACACTTACTTCTCATAGTCGTACTTGCAGTAGAGCTTCTTGTCCCGGTAGAAGCAGGTGGTCTCCAGGGGCTCTTTGCAGGAGGCGCACTGCACGCACTGCTCGTGCCAGAAGCTGTCGTTGAGCCGCAGCAGGAACCTGTCTGAGATGACCCGCTGACAGCCCTCGCAAACGGACTTGGGGCTCACCGCTCTGCCTGCAGCAGCAACAGAGGGCCGCGGGTGAGCCGTGTGCAGTCCGTATCCCACCTCCGCGCCGGTCACGCACCCAGCGCTCACACCGCGGACGCTCCGAGTCCCCACCAGTGGAAAACCCTGGCTGATCCAGGCGGCCGAGGTTTGGAGACAGAAAAATCAAACCAAGCGGCGCTCCTAACACACAGGGAAGGTTTAAATTCCACCAGAGGAGGGAGAGGAAATCCATAAGTAACCTTTCATTATCAAACCTACCCGGGTACACGCGCACTCTGCAAACTCAGACTACCAATAAATCCGCTCTCCCGGGTCTATCGCAGTCACGAAATCACTCACTGTGCTTGTCTCTGCTGACTCTTATTAAAACTGACTGTGCAAAAAGAATTGTGTTTGGGTTTGTCTTTTGCTAGAAACGAAGTTCTGAAATTTTTTATTTTTATTTCTTTGAGGGAAGACTTTAAATTTTTTTCCTTTGCTTTCTAAACAGTCCCATGCATGCAGAAAAATGCCATCTCGCCTCAGGCAAACTCAGGGTGTTCGAACCAATGAACCGCATTTGCTGAGTCTCGGCTGCAAATTGCAGATGGGCTTTTCATAATTAAGAGGCATCGAAATAAAGAGAAGGAAAAAACGGAGGGCAGAATGGGGGGGAGTAAAGACACCCTGCGTCTGTCTGGCCAGGACTCCTGGAAGCTTGTGGCTCAGCAGCCTGGCAGGAGAGTGACACCGACCCCAGACCGACTCAGCAAACAAGGCGCTGTTCTCGGCCCTACCCCCTTGGACTCCTGTTTTGTCCCTTTGCGGGATGAATTGCTTTGGGGGGGAGTGGGGGACGCTTGGCCACCTTTGTTGGCACATTTCACAGGTATTTAAAGGAAGCTTTGCCCCCGGGGAAAAGTAGCCTTGTGCCTGGTGTCCCAAAGGGCTTGACTCTCCCCTGCTTCCCGGTTACACCCCCCCGTGGGACCGGCCACCAGCTCTCCAGGGTGGTGGTCACCGACGTGGGTCTCAGGCAGGGAGGCTAAGAAGAGCAGCAAGATGCTTCTCAGGTGGACGTTCTCTACTCTCTCTGCCGCGTCTTCTGGTGGGGACGTGCCCCGCCGAGCCCAGGACGAACCCCGATGCCCGCTTCAAGCGGAGGTGCACGCGCGCCCCGCGCCAGGACGCTGCCAGCCCGGACCCTGCGTTCCTCCTATGCGGAGGAGTCGGGGAAATTTCCGGCACCGCGGCTGGAGGAAGGGAACGCAGCGAGCGCGATTGCGTGTCAACTGGGGAGTTGGGGGGCTTCTCTCCACAGTTTCTCCATCCGAACTGTCTTCTCGCCGCCATTACTCTGCTCTAGCGGTTCTGGTGACGCAGAGAGGCCACAGTAAAGGACAAAACGAAAACCCCTCCCGTTAAAACAATCGAAACACCCGCTCCCCAAACTTGAAAGGTGCCAAGGGCGAGCCGGGTTGGGTGAGGTCCTGGCCTGGCTCCCAGGACCCGCGCGCGCGCGAACATTCAGTCGAGGCCCTGGGCGCGTTGCTCCCCTGCGGTCGCTGCGAAGAGGCTGGAGAGGCGGAGGACCTCCGGCCGGAGCTCCGGCTCCAGTTAATTAAAGCCTAGGCGAGGGCCCCGCCGCGCAGGCTAATCCTCGCGCTTCGCTGCCCACCGGCCCGGAAAAGCCCCTTGGCTGAGACCAAGCCTGGGGTCGGTGGGCGCGAGAAGCCTCCTCGACGCTCGCCTCTAGGCCGCCGAAGACGGGAAGGCATTTGAGAGCTGTCGATCAGATCCATGATTAAAAATCCTGCCTTGGGTGTTTTTAATCACTTGCAAATCGGTCGCCTGCGACCTAGCTTGCCCAGCCCTCACGACTTTGGGGAATTCGATGCCCACGCAGGAGGCCTGTCGGCTGCTCTGTTGGGGCAGAAGGGACCGCGGAACTGGCGGACAGACGGGGACTCAGCTGAGTGCAGGATGCGGGGCGCCAGCTCCCGTTGCCCAGCGCGTCCCAGAGAACTGGGCTCTAGATCTGGACCTGGCGGGGCGCCGGGGGCGAGTGGCTGGAGGACTCACCCAGCAGCGAGGAGAAGGAGGCCGAGGTCTCGATGGCGCTTTGGAAGTTTTCCTCCATCTTCAGCCCGTCCAGCATGTTCGGGCCGGGCCGCGAAGACCTGCGGAGGAGAGGAAACGACGCTTCTGGCGCCGCGCCCTCCGGGACGCGGCCGCCGCACTCCTGGGAAAGGCCGGAGGGAGTGGCCAGGGTGACCAGAATGAGCTGCAGGGTAGAGGCCAGCCAAGAGGAACGTGGGGTGGGCGGAGAGACGAGTCACCGCGAGCCGCTCCAACTGATCTGACTTCACTCGAAGTCAGCGCGTTATGTACTTAGGCCTCCGCCCCCCAACTGCGTTTCGCCTTCCCTGCCCCCACGTCCCCACCCTGTCCCAGCCCAGGGCTCCCGTGCTGGCCCGACTCCGCCCAACCTTCACTGCGGTGGGCCCTGGGGACATCCCCGCTGGAACCCAGCTCCCGGGTGGGATGGGGTGAAAGGCCCGGGCACGCGGAACCACCAGCTCCGCAGCCCGCACCTGGCCGATCCCTCACCTGCCCCGTCGAGAGGACAGTGCAAGCCGTCCGGACCCGGGGCGCCGGGCGTCCTCCTGCCGCCCGCTGGTGCCGGGAAGGTCTGCGGGAGCAGAGGAGTCGCCTCGGGGCGGAGCCGCGCCGGCCCTGCGCACTCTTGGCTGCATTTCAAATCAACTTTCAGAAACGCCGGCCCGAGCCGGAGCCCAGCGCCGGGCGCCTCCCTTACCTGACGGTCGAGCTCGCTGCGCCGCCGGAGCGGGACCAGCTGCGGCCCGAGAGGCGGAGGTCCTCGAGGCTGCAGGGAGCGTCCTCCCGACTCCGGCGCACCCGGGGAAGGAGCCCGCTCCTCTGTGCGCGGGCCGGGCCAGGACGTGGCCGCCGGCGCCGGCCTTCTCGGGACGTCCTGCCCGCCCGGTTGCTCCTCGGGGCGAGGGGAGGGCCGACAATTCTCCGAAGCGGGGAGGGACCGCGGCGGCCCGGGTCCTGGGTGCGAGTCGGGCCCTGTGGGCCCGGACGAATCCGGCTGCTCCGCCCGGGCGACGGCTGCGTGCGCGGCGCAGGGAGGAGTGGAGAGCTCGGGGAGGGGGCTGGAGCGCGTCCCGCGGAGGGGCCGCCGCGCTCCTGTTCCGAGCGGGCTGCGCGGCCCCCGCCGGGCGCGCCCCGCGGCCGCAGCGACCTCCCGGGCGCGCCAAGTTTCCTCCCTCCACGTGTAACCGCCACCTCAGGGCGCGCGGGCCTGCGCCGAGCTCCCGGCGCCGCCCGGACCGCGGCGCCCGCACGCCGCTGCAAGTGAGGAAGCCGGATGGCCCTCACTCTGCCGCGGGGCGCGCGCAAAGGCCGCTCGAGGCAAGTAGTTGAGGCCCCTGCACCTCCGAGTTTTCCAAGCCCCGTCTGGTCACCCAGAGGCCCCCTGGAGCTCCTAAGTTGGGCTCGAAACCTGCTCATCGATGGAGAGTGCAGATTCAACGGGACCCTCCGCCGCGACGATGCTTGAATCAGGGTCCTGCTGCAGACCGGGTAGGGTCTGACCCCGGACCCAGAGCCCGCAATGACGCGGCGCAGGAAGTTCATTGAGGGGGCATTCCCAGCGGAGCGAGGTGTCTGGGGGAAATGTCAGCGCACTGCACCCTAACCTTATTCTGCAACGCTAGACTTTTGGCCCCTCCAGGAGCAGGGACGGGGTCTTCATCAGCAGTGTAACCAGGAGGCCAGCCCCGTGCCTGGCCCCAAGTGGATGCTCAATAAATCACAAGTCCAGTTAACATTCATCCAACATCTGTTTTGTGCCAGGCTTGGTTAACTCATTTTATCTTTACCACAACCCTATGAGGTAGAGACACAGTCATTATCCCAATAATCACAGGTGACGAAAGCAGAGCTTTGGGTGCACCTGAGCACCCCAGGACCGGCCGTTCCGGGGGATCCTCCCCTGCCTCCTAGTGACTGACTGGACTGCAGGGGACTGAATTAGCATCACCAGGGGGCAAGGCAGATTGCACCTGAGCCAGCGAGATGCCACATAGCAAGCACACGCTATTACCTTCTCCCAGGACAGGATTGCATTCTAATTTTTAAGAGAAAGTTGCAGGCAGCTCTCGCTCCATTGGGCTCAGGGTGGTGACAGTGGCCTCACCAGTGGGCACAAGCCAAACTCTGCCCGGGGTTCCGGGAATCATGAGGAAGAGCAAAGGGTCCCATGCTTTGCGTTGGAGTACCGCTTTATCCTGTTGGGCCCTGTCACGGAGGCAGCTCTGCTCGATCTTTACCGCGAGCCCATGAGGCAGGCAGAACAAACAGGTTTGGCCATCTTCTCCCATGAGTCTTTGGGGCTGATCTGGGGGAGGTCTCTGATGTCACCCACATGGTGAGTGGTGTGTCTCCTGACACCTGTCTTTTGTGCGTTCTGCCACCCCAAAAAAGAGTAGGGGAAAATATGAATTACAAGCACTCTGAGGATAGTACATAAATGAGAAGTTTGACAAGGGGAAAAATGGGGTAGGACAAACACCATCACAAGGAAAACTTTTTTTTGAAGGTTTTATTTATTCATTTTTACAGAGAGGGGAAGGGGGATAGAAAGAGAGGGAGAGAAACATCTATGTGTGGTTGCTTCTCATGGGCCCCTCACCGGGGAACTTGGCCTACAGACCAGTCATGTGGCCTGACTGGGAACTGAACCAGTGACCCTTTGGTTCACAGGCAGGCGCTCAACCCACTGAGCCACACCAGCCAGGGAGTCAGGAACACTTTTCAATGCCCAGCAGAATCTGGGTTTCACTAAAGGCCTTGAACTTGGGAGATATGTTGAGGGATCGAGAAAATGTTCCTCGTAGAGTCTCGTGACTGTTTGATGGTGAGGTCTTTCCCCTGCTGGGGGCTCTCCAGCACCTTCAGGAGGGAGACTGGTATCTCCTCCTCACAGCATCAGCCCCAGGGCCTTGCCCCGAGCTGACACGTGGACGGGATGGACAGATGCCCGCCATTTGCTGGGCTGATGCTGAGGGCTGTGCTGCCTGCAGTGGGATCCACCATAGAGGTGAAAGCACGTGGGGTCCCCATTCCCAGGGCCTGGGGTCCACTCCCTGCTCTGCTCCTGAGTGGGCGGGGCCATCGAGTTGCCTGGGCAGTGAGCAGCCCTTCTTCCCTGAAGTGAAGGAGCTGCACCCAATGGTGGGAAAGGCCCTTGCTGTCTTAAGCTGGTGAAATCAGGCTGAGGACAGAGGGGTAGGGGAGGATGAGGGGTAAGATGGGGGGTAGGGGAACCTACAGGTCCTTGTCACGTGCTTTGCAGAGTCTGCCCAGGTGCAGGCTGGCTGGTGGGGCTGAGTGGCATGTCTGAGCCAGTAAGGAGACACCTTGTGCAGTGGGGGTCTCTCTTCCATGGTTCATGGGACCCCTCCTGGTGCATGAAAGACACTGCATAACACCCCTGCCCAACTCCATGATGTGGGTGGGGGGACAGGGCCATCCCACTAGGCCCTCCTGCTTAGTTAGGCCTCATTGTTTCCCACCGTAAACTCAGAGTCGATCGTTTTCCCTTTTTAGTGAAAGCGCAAGCCACAGGGCTGCTGTCTGGCAGTGCCCCGCGAAGAGTGAGCTGCATTCTCCCTTTCCGCAGAGAGAAGTCTTGAGGGTTTGAGGAAGCAAGCCAAACACGACCCCCGAGGACGCGTAGAGTCCAACGTAACCTGAAAGCTCTTCTGGTCCAACTTCAGCTTAAATTGGGTCAAGATTCACTTTCTTGGAGCTTCCACCTCTGGCCCATCAATTTTCGGGGCCAGCCACTTGCCAAGGCAGCTGATTCTTCCAAGACCTGTCGGGTGGGGCGGAGCTGCCTGCTCAGTCCATTCCCCTTCCTCCGAACCTGCCCACACTGGCTCCTAGTCTCTCATACACTGTGGCCCCCAGGCCTGTGTCACTTCCAGAGATGGTGCATTCTGTACGGCCCTGCCTCCTGTTAGCATGGCCGCTGTTGCCGTCCTGCAGGTGTTATTCCTGAACCCCGCGTCCTTGTCCCCATGGGGACAATTGGCCCCACGCAGGGAAACTTGCACATATCCTTGCTAAGAGACTGGCTGCCAATCCAAACATTGGGAATCACTCAACTTCGAGCGGGTTCCAAGACATCCAGCATCTCCGTCTTAAGCCGAGTGCTGTGCTTTGGGTAGGAGATGGGGGTCCTTGCCAGGCTGGCCGAGAAGACATCATCACTGGAAAAGAAAGGCAAGGGCCAATGCACGAGGGGTCGCCATGGGGTCCCAAGAGGCCATGCAGGGACCTTGTGACCTGGGCAAACCTCTTCCAGCAGGAGGTGCCCAGATTGCATTCTGTCCCATTCTATCACCCATCCTCAGTCAAGTTCAGTCATGGCAGAAGGGGCAAGATGCGCGGCCCCACCTTGGAGCCGCACCTCTCTGGGGCAGGAACCATGGAGCAGCACTCGGAGACCCTCGAATCTCTGGCTGAGACCCAGGGGGGAGGCACGGGGCTGGGTGGAAGGCAGGGAGAGGGACGTCCCACCGCAGAGTGAAGATGACAGCAACATGCTGTTTTACTTTCCCTTTCTTGCTTTCATTGCTGTGTTTTATTAAGGGAAACACAAAGGAAAAATTGTGTTATTTGTTAAAAAAAAAAAAGTCGAAGCGCATTTCCAAAGTGAGGAGAAAAAGCAGACACGTTACTGCCCAGACAGGGAAGGTGGTCCTCCTGGGGGCGGGGTGGCCAGAGCCTGGCCCGGCCGGGCACATGGGAGCTGCAGACCTTCCTGGCTGCTGGATCCTTCTCGAGGAGGCCCTGGTCCAGGGACAGTCACGTTGCTCCGGGGAGCTGGGGACTAGGAGCCGCCACACTTTCTGGGGTGGAGGGGCCACCACACGGTGACTTCCAGAAGGGAAGGGAGAGCCAGGCAAGCATGGACCTCCCGCCAGCAGTGCGAGGGTGGCCCCAGGCACAGGGGACACTAGTCCCAGCCACCTGGGCCACATCTAAAGTACCATATTCTTTGGGTTTTCTAAGAGAATCATCCACCTACCCGCTTGTCCCCCTGTGGGACAGAGCGCCTTCAGAGAAGGACCCATGTCACGGCCCCCTGGGTCTCATCTATGCCCAGCACACCAGAGATGCAAGGACTCCTTGGTGACTAAGTAGAGAGTGCTCTTGATCTGAGTCCATGTCACAGGCCACGGGCTATGATGGAAAGACAGAGGTGTGAGTCCCAGTCCCAGCGGTGACGTTTGTGAACGGTTTAACCTTGAATTGCTCAGCCGCTCCAGGTTCTAGGTTGCTTCTCTGTGCTGGGAGAAGAAGACCATTGTCCTTAAGAGCTCACAGAGGGAGGGTGTGAAACACCCAGTGGTCTCCCTGGCTGCGTTGGTGCTTAAATTCATGGGGGGGGGGGTCTCCTGTGGCCTCCCCACGAGTGAGCAGACACGGTTTCACAGGAAAGCCATCTCGGCTGGGCTGGGCCCTGCAGGGTAGAGGAGGGGGTCCTGGGTCGCACTCACAGGCCTGGGCATTCCTTAACCTCTCCAAGCCTCAGTTTCCCCATTGAAGAAACAGAGGGTATCTCTGCATGTGTTAGAGGAAATAATATGAACAACATACCCAGCACAGCGATGAGCAGAGAGTCAGTCTTGCTGTCACCATCTTCATCCTCATCCTCCTCATGGACAACAAGTGCCCCTAGGCCGAGTTTTATTGATGGATGTGGCCTGGTCCCCAGCCCTGGGCTATGGCATCAAGACAATGGGACATGCATCAGACTGGACTGAACTGAGGACCGTCTTTTGCTGGGAAGGGTTTCCTCTGGGCCAACCCCACCTGTTCTGTAACAAGTCCCGAGACCGCTGGCTACCTGGTGACCCTCTCCCTCCTGGGCTCCCATAGGCCCTGCCTTTGATGCCTACATGTGATGTTTCACAGCAGATACCAGGAACCTGGACATCACAGGGCAACGGAGAGTGCACTCCTGGCCCCCGAACAGGGAGAGGCATGTGAAGAGGTGAGGTCTCCCACCCTGGGCCCGAGACACTGACTCACCTGCCCCTCCACGACTCAGGGTGGTGGATGAGGCCCTGTGGAGCAGTCTGGGGCCCCTGGCAACATGGGGGTGTCCAGGGCTGGGGTTCAGCAGCTCTGCACAAGCTCCCGGCAATGGACAGGGCCCAGGACAGAGGCAGCATTCTGCTGAGCGGATGCAGAGAGCATCCCCACCAGCCCAGTATGGAGACCCCGGCCACTTACAGGCATTTCCAGGAAGGAAGGGACCTACCTGTGTCTCCACCCACCAAGGACAGTGAAACACCAGTGGCTGCTGAAAGGACACTGGGGGACACCACTCAGCCCTGAACCCACACACCCTCTCATTTCTTCTGATGGGTGGACCCTGTTTACTGGGTTAACTTATTCACACACAGCATCTCACCTGCTTCCAAAAAAGGATGGGAGGTGACATGCAAATACTATTAACATTGCAATGGATTTTTAAAATTAAAATTGCATACTGGGGATGGGAATGTAAGTCACCCCTCAAAACAGTAACCTGGGGCAGCTATTTTAATTGCGACAGGAGGTTGACTGCCGGTCTGAGTTTACCGGGTGGAGCAGGAAAGGAAAGCCCTGCAAAGTTGCCAGGTCCCATCGAATGCGGATTGGCTGCATTTACACGTCCAAGCAGCTTTAGGGGCGAGTCTGCGAAGGAAGAACAAGAATGCCTACCTCGTGACCACAGAGGGCAAACCTGTGACCTCATGAGCAGGGTTGGGACATGGCAGCTTCTTAGGGATGGGGTGCAAGTAGGTGTATAGCTGTTCCTCTAGAAAATAATACAATAATTAAGAAAATAATACAAGAACAAACTCTGTGGCCCGGCCTGTGTGGCCCAGCTGGTTGGAGCATTGTCCCATCACCAAAGGGTTGCAGGTTTGATCCCCAGTCCAGGCTTGTATGAGAGGCAACCAACCAACATTTCTCTCCTTTCCTCTCTCTTGACAATGGAAAAGATGTCCTTGGGTGAGGATCAGAAGAAGAAGAAGGAAGAAGAAGGAAGGAGGAAGAAGGAAGAAGAAGAAGAAGAAGAGAAGAAGAAACTCTGTTCCGCGTACTCACCACAGTAAGCCCCCTTTTGCCTGCCCTGTGTATAGTGACAGGGTCCCCTCTCCTCTGAAAAGAATTTCAGTTAATGTAAAACTGAAGATGTGCACCACAAACTAATAAGACAGAACGGGAGGGAGAGGACTAGAGAGGACAGACCAAGCAGACATGCTAACCCTGCGAGTTCGGGGTGGCCCCTTGCTGGCCACAGCCTGACCTGGCATAGCTCTGAATGCACGCCCGGCACCTGCTGTGTCTGCATGTCTGCAGGAGTTGACAGGGACTGTAACCGAGAATCAAACTTGCTTTTGAGCTTCCTGGTAGCTGGAGTGAAAAGGAGAATGGCCACTCCGCAGATGCTTTTGCACCAGAATTGGAGTTTTGATTGTGGATTTGTTTGAGCGAGCAAAATAAAAAAGTGTAGCCTTAATCCCCATAGCTCCAGACCCCTGTGCCCAGGTGGGTCTCCTGGACCTTCCACCCGATCCTCAGCCCAGCGTCAGCCACCAAATGAGCACCTGCGGTGTGAATACATTAAGGAGATCAGGGGGCGTGGGGGGAAGAAGGATTCTTTGCTGTACCTAAAATATAATCATTCCCATCTTTCTTATCCCATACATAATTACTCCACAACCCTTTTTGAACCTTGAAGAAAAGGGGGGATGCACGGGAAGGTGACTGATTGTGAGGCTTGCTGGGCAAGTGGCCAGGTGAATGCACCAAGGGTGAGGGATCTCTATGAACACAGAGAGGTGGGCAAGCCAGGAGTTCGAATCCTGAGCCTCAGGGTTGATTAGTCTGTAGGCAAAAGAGAGCCTCTGTGGGTCGGGGCTGGGGAGGAAGATACAAAAGCAGTGTTGTCTGAGGTGACCACCCCTGGCCTCAGTACATGACAAGGCAAGAGAAGAAGAAAGGCGAGGTGGTGGAGCAGACAGACATTACTACTCTAGTATAAGTAAGAGCCCCCAGGCCCGGACCGGCGGGGGGTCAGCAGCTATGAATTCTCAGGGCAGGAAGGGAAGTTACCTCAGAAACCCAGTCAGCAAGGCAGCAAGGCCCAGTGCCTGTGGGTGGTGAGGGAGGAGGAAGGCAGGGGAAAGGCCCAGAGGAGCTCAGGGACACAGCAGGACAGCACACAGCAGGAAGAGAAGAGGGATGGGGTACAGTGAACATTCGGCGACTTTTCCAAAAGTTTCCACACTCATTACCTCATTGATTTCACACACAGTGGAGTGAGGTCCACCCTGAGCCTCAGCCTGGACGTGCTCTGCCCCTGGCTGGAGCTGCCAAGTGCCCATGGCCAAGGCTGTGCCTCCGGTCCATCCCCTCGATGGCAGGGCCCCCGCCGCCAGCCTGGAGCCCCTGACCTGGTTCTGCGCCAGCAGCTGCTGAGAGCCAGGTAGCCGAGCAGCCACGGCCCTGCTGGCCCGCGCGGTGGGTGTGCCCCAGACTGCAGCCAGAACCGCCCAGAACATCTGGGCTGGGTGGGGAGGAAGGAGGGCGTCCCTCAGAGTTCCTCGGGCTCAGCTTTCTCCCCACGGGGGCGCTGGCCCCAGCCCCGGCCCGCTGACTCACTCACAGCCGCAAGCAGGGGTCGCGCCCACCAGGCTGGGCTGTGTCCTCTCCCCCAGCGACAGGGTAGACACGGGGCTGGACCTCCTTGGACAGGCTGGCCTGGCCTCCAGAACAGAAAGTCAGCCTGGAGGACCCACGGTCTCAGCTGGCCCAAGTCCCCGCTGCCCCACTCAGTCACTGCTGGTTCTCATACATGCATGTTGGGTCCTGTGACAGAGCTCCGTCCCCACAAAAGTCCAAATGTCTCCTTACCACTGGCCACATGGGCTGTTTGAGCCTCCCCCTTCCCCACTCCTTTCAAACACTAGCCCTGCCCACTGGTGACGGAGACCTGACCCAGACCCTTCCCCTACACACCCTGTGTGTCCCCCTGCTCTATCCCTGCCCTGCTGACTGCCTGCCTCTTATACCCTCAGACAGGTCCTGGGGGCCTCCTGGGGGCCCCTTCATTTGTCACAGGACGTTACCTCTCCACACCTGTCTTCAAGTGTGCACACCTGTGCACAGGGCCCTGCCCTCCAGCCTGGCTGAGTAGGACCTGCCAGCAGGTGGGGAGGGAGGAAGGAAAGAGCAGAAGCTGACAGGGTTCGAACCCAGGGCCCCCCCCACCCCGTCCCAGTCCACCGACGCCAACCAGGTATTCTAATTTACCCACACCTAACAAAACACAAAGACCAAGCCTTCAGTTCCCACATGACAACCCCAAAATCCCACTGCCCTAAACCAGGGTTTCCCCCAGAAGAGGCCCTTCTGAAGCCTTCAAAGTTCCTTATATTCATTCTGGTTTTACATAAATCTCCAGTTTGGGGTTGAAATATCCAGGAAACAGAGAAGTCAAAGAATAGGCACAGCTGGCCTTGAAAAGGACCGAGTTCCTGAGAAACCCTATCGCAATCCCATTGCCACCACCCCATCCCGTCCTCCGTGTGTGCAGAGGGGTTCTCCTCGTCAGCGAGGAGCTGGCAGGCAAGGCCGCTCTTCAAACCGCATCTTAGGCTCGGGCTTGTGAATACCTTGGTTTGTGAGAACCAGCCATGCAGATTTCAATGACAGTGAGGTTCACTGTCTAGTAGAAAAAGGGTGAAATTTCAAGCAAGAGCTTCTCCCCCAAAACCCCCCAACGCCTGTAAAAGTGGGATCCGAGAGCTCGGGCTGACCCCACGGCAGGGTCCCTCGGGTGAAGCTCCTCCCGGGGAACAGCAACATGGGGCCAAAGGCACTCCGATGGCCTCAGCCCACAGTGAGACCCACCTAATGGCTTCAACCGTGAACCCTGCAACTCAGCCGTGGGCCCACCCCAGCTTGCCGCCTGGTTTTATAACACCAGCAAGCAAAGAACAGTTTTTACCTTTTTAAATAATTTTATAAAGTCAAAAGGAGGATATTTAGTGGCACCACATGAAAATTATACAAAATGCAGATTACAAAGTCGTATCGGAGCACCATTTGCTCTTCGGACTGACTCCCATCTGTGGCCACTCTCCAATGGCAGTGGCCAGGTTGAGTCACTGAGGTGTGAGGTGGAGACAGTACAGTCACAACCCAAAGTGTTTACTACCTGACTCCTCACAGGAAAAGCTTGCTGACCCCTGTTTAAAAGGGTCCTCCGAGGCCCCAGGCCAATGTCCGTAGCTGGCCATATAGGTCATTAGGATCTCTGAGCAGCGGGTGGAGAGCTCGGTGATGAGACTGTCGCTCCTCTTGAAGAAAGATATTGTTCCCAGGAACCAGTGCTGAGTGCTCCCTTGTCTATATCCAGGATCACACTGGTCATCCCTGGAGGTCAAAGCTGAGGGCACTCGAAGTCACCAGCCAGCCAACAGTAGGTCACATTACCCTCCTGCAGAACCACAGGTGTCCACAAGGGGGCAGCAGCTCCCACCTTTGCAGTATTTCCCCTGACCTCCCAGCTTAGGGCAGCCCAGACACATCTGTCTTGCCACCTGCACAGAACTGTCTCCAGCTTGAAGGTCATGAACAGGGCCGTCTCACTCATGGGAACCCAGGCAGCCAGTCCACCATCTTGGGGGTTGGTCATCAAACCTGTTTGTCTGGAAGCATCAGCCATAAAAAAAAAGGAAAAGGAAAAAACACAGGTTGGGTCTCTCGCACGGTTCCTTGCGCACCGCTGTCCCAGTGTGCGTCCTGCCCACAGCAGAGCGGCTCCCTGGCATCTGCCTGAGGGACACATTCACCCACTGGCTGTGCCCCATCCCCAGAGCCCTGGATCCCAGGTCCACAGGCCTCTTCCCCCAAGGCCCTAATTTTGTTAATTCCAACCTCTTCCCTTGGGCCCCCGAGCCCCCCAATACTAGGACCGAGTGTCCTCTTCCTGCCTTTCAGTGGCCTGAGCAACAGCGTTGGGCCCCGTTCACCGTTCCTTATAGGACATTCTCACTCTTTCCTAACCTGGCTCTGGCTGCTCCGTCACCTTCCTCAGCTCTCAAACTCCCACGGCATTTCACTGTGAAATGCTGGACCCCAGACCCTCCCAGCACCCACCTGAAAATTTAAGTCCACAAACACCTGATGGGTGCCCACCTGCCTCAGGTGTCGTACTCTTGGGCCCCTGCTGGGCCCGAATCTTGTTCCCTGCCCCAGCCAGCAGTGCGGCCTGGTGACTGTGCCTGTGGAGAGGGAAGACGGCAGCCTGGCTGGTGTCTGTCCCCCTTGCTCACCTCACCTTGTCCCCCTAGCCCCCCACCATCCAGATAAAGGGACCCAGAGAAGTTAGCATGCCGGAGCCCCACGGGGGCACTCCCAGTGTGCAGCCACGTCTGGTCCGGCAGGAGCCCTGCCTGTCGGACCCGGGTCCCTCCAGCAGCACCGCAACTGGGAGAAGAGGAAGAGGCCACAAGAGGAAGGGCCCAGGCGCCCTACCTGCTGACCCCTGATCGCAGCGCCTGATGGTCACACTGCACAGGAAGAAGGCGCTTCATGTCCGGAGCAGACATTAATTTCCAGTGGAAAAAAAATTAAAAATAAGAAATGCCAAATGCCAGGTGGCAGGCAGATGGGGGGTGGGGAGGACAATCCCCCTGTCTCTGCCTAACACGAAGCTACCGGTTAAGGCCCTCTCTGCAGTGACACAGCGTGCCATCTTTGGTGTTGAGACAATGGCTATCATCCCTGGAGAGCACTGAGTTGCCAGATGACTTCACTGGGATTGCTGCTCAGGAAGCCTCTGTCCCTTTGCCCAGAATGCTACCAACCACCACTGACCCAGAGGCTCCAACGGCGCTGCAAACTCGAGCACCCCCTGGTGGCCACTGCCTGCAAAGGCATGATGGGGCCATCTCCCAGCCTCCCTGCCCTCCTTAGTTCAAGGTTACCCAAATCTTCATGTTTTCATCCCACATTCCTACAGGGTTAAACAAATACCAACATCCTCATGCCCCTCTGCTTCCTGATTTCTCCCTCCAGCTCGCCTACTCAGGTCATGGATAGAAGTGACAGCATTTATTACAGGGGTGCAGTGGGGATGAGGAAGGGGAGCCCCTTCCAACTCTCTGACTTCCTGGTGTTAGAGGCCTGTCAGAAGAGAGCCACCCCAGGAGACCAGAACCCCGAAACAACACTGGTCCTGCCGCTGACCTCCGCTGCCAGACCCCAGGACCAGAGAGGCCGACCGGTCAACGACTGTCTCTTCCAGAGACAGCGGACCGCAGCTGGGTCACCCCAACCCAGCCCAGCCCTCGCAGGCTCAGGTCTAGATCCCCATTTTAAGAACTCATCTGGTTTCTGAGTGGACAGTAAGAATTCGACGTCCTTGCCGTAGTTCCTTCCCAGGAACTCGGGGGATGCGGGTAGTCGTCCAGCACCTCTCCGACCCTCTCTCCCACCTCCCTCCCCCTGCTCACTGTGGCTGTCAGAGTGCAGGCAGCAGGTGTGCGAGGAGGCCAGACCCCAGCGCGGTGCACGCTGGCAAGGCTGGGGTGGGGAGGCGGGGGTTACCATGGGGACGGAGCCCCCCCCCAGCTCCGTGCCAGTGCGGGCTCCCCCGGAGAACTGAACACAAGACCAGTGCTTTTCTGGGGACAGGCCTGCATCCCTGATGGCAAATACGAGGCCTCCTCGCCATCCGGGCCCACCCCACGCATGTGCACACGCTGACCACAGCTGAGTGCCGGGATGTGGCTCAGAGTCCTGCTCTGCCGCGAGCCCCAAGCAGCTGCTCACGCTGGTTGGATGGGACCCACAAGACCCAGCCTTCTTGCCGAGCCTGGCCTCGTCTGAGACAAAGCACGGATATAAGTTGTCTTGGGCACGCTCACTGCTCCAGGTCTGAGGGCCTGGTCGACAGTCTTGTATCTCAAAGCCTCCCCCTCTTTAAAATGTGGGTGTCTCAGGTCCTTCAACGTGCCCTAGAATGTATCACACCTCAGGACCTTTGCGCTGGCGCCCTTTCTGCCTGCCCCACTGCCCCAGGCATCTGAGCCTCCCGCCTGGGTCTTCGGTCCCTCTGTGCTGCTGTTTCTCCATCGGGGGGCAGCCGGACCCTCTCCAGACGGCAGCTCCCTCTGCCTCCCCCCACTCTGCCCCTGAGCCCGGTTTTTCTTTACAGCATCCATCACCGTTAGGGGTTACTATCTGGTCATCTTTGAGCTGATGTTCTGTTTCCCTTCTAGAAGGAAAAGCCCATGAGGTCAGGGGCTGCTTTGCTCATTGCTGTCGCCACGGTGCCCATAGTGAGCCATCAAGGAACACACACTTTGGGAATGGACAGACACGTCCACAAGCCAGCAAGGAAGGGACCTGAAAGGGGGCTCTCGACTGCACCCAGAAAAGTAACCAGCAGCCCTGCACTGTGCGCTGTGTGACAGAGATGAGATGCGGAAGGTAGGCTACAACCTCCCGCCGAGGGCAGGGGCCCACACGACATTCTCAGTCCCATCGAGCAAAGTTTGTAGTTGCAACTTGATCATAAACATAAACATTCTTGTTTGTTTTCCTGATACAAACACCAAGACGGACAATAACCATACAAACATCCAAAACAACCACACCTCCAACACGTATAAAATGCCTTTGCCAACCCTGACTATTTGGAAATCAGGCGAAAGGGAATACTGGAAAGTCCAGACTATTCAAATTGTTAATCAAATACACTTTTATTATTGTCAGATCCAGGGCCCCTCTTATTCAGCACTCAGACACTTAAAATCCTGATTCAATTTAATTCCACTCAACTGCCAAGAAAGGCCGCAAACCAGGAAGTAATCAGAGTCCTTCAGGCATCGAAAGAAGTGAAAATAGCCAGAAAGAGCCCCAAGCAGGAAATTTGCTGCGATTTGGTTATTTGCCAAACGAAAGTCAGTGGGACGCGGACAGACCATCAGGCCCAGAGACTGGAGATCACCAGCCCCCACGGCCGGAAGCGCAGGAGGACACATGTAATAGTTTTCATGATCATATTCATAATAACATCACACATCAGCAACCAGTATTCACTGGGCACTTCCTCCACGACAGGCCCCAGACCATTGGCCTGCACCTGCATTTTCTAGGTAACTCATCTAGTGACCCAGCCGGGGAGGAACTAGGGGTGTCCCCATTTCACAGATGAGAACCCTGGGGTGCAGAAAGTATAGCCATGAAGGACCAAACCAGAGTCAGGAGCCCCAGTTTGGAGAGCTCCACCAACTACAGACGTGTAGATGACAGCTCAGATTGGAAACACACCGTCAAACGAAGGACGTGACGATGGCAAATGGAGGTGGCCAAGGGGGGGACACACCCACCCATCCCCGCAGGGGAATCAATGTGGGGACCCTCAGTGATGGCAGGGTCCCTGTTCTGCAGAGCAGGTCCGTACCGACTCTGTAAGTCAGCCCCCAGTCCCCGAAACCTCCCGAGCGGTCCGCTTGAGTCTCCATGCACCGGTTAGCCCGAATTCCTCGCCCAGGTGTGTGGGCAACAGTGGTTTCTGCACCCGCTCGTGTGAATTTTTGGTTTGTCATCCCCAGAACAGCTGCGTGAGGTGTGCCTCTAACCTGCCTAGCACGGTGCTTCTTCTCAAGCATCGTGGGCCACAGACCCAGGACACCCTCACAGGTCACCCTCATCCGTGTGCAGTGCAGCACAGGCGGGCTTCCCACCGGGCCATTCCTGTGTGGGCACCGCTTCCTTTGCGCCTGGGCTGGTCCCCGTCCTCTGGGCACGGCTGCTGTCCTGCCACTCATAGAAACTGGCTTCCCACGGCTCTGGAGAAAGAGGGGGCTGGGGGGGGGTCATTTGGAGATTCGGGGTGTGAGGACCTGTCAGCACGCAGCCTGGAACCATGAGCAGGACGATGGAACTTTCGGGGCTGCAGGGGCTGTCTCCACATGGTCCACACGAAGTCACTGGCTGTAAGGCTGCCGTGCCTGGACGTGCCCCAGACACCCCCAAAGGCCTCCTCCGCGCCCTGTGTCCAGTCCACAGTGTAGTGGACACGCTTGTGAAGAGGCACTAGATAATTACTCCCACTCGCCAGCGGGGCTCAAGTCCCCCCAGTTTATTGTGAGACCCCAGCCTCTGACTCACACACATCCCAGGCCCCTCGAGCTCGGTGCAGACCCCAAGCTAAAACATCTGCTCTTGTCGGACACGATTCTGCAGGAAGACTGCGTGCCTATCTGCAGCAGGAGCCCGGCTCCACCTCGTGGGCCTCACGGTCCCGGCAGAGCGTCCCCTCTCCGAGCACCAGCCAGGACTCAGATCTGCTGCCCCCGCCCCGGTGAGCTGCATCCGGTCGTGGATGTGCAGTCCCTCATGCTGCCCACACCCACTGACAGGGTCCAGAGATTCATGCCCCGTTTCAAACCCTATCCCCCTGAAGGAATGGAACTTGGGGTGTTGCCGTCCCTTCAGGGGACAGGTGGCCTTTATTCTTGAATCTTCTCATCTCCTCTGGTGGCGAGAGAAACTTGTTCACTCCCCAGAGGGAGTGATGGCTGCCTCCACGAAGACCCCAAGTGGTTCCCACCAAGTCACCCAACCTCCCCCAAAGGCAGAGCTGAGGGAGGGCTGGCGTCAGGTCGGCGTGGAGGCTGCGGGGCTGGCCTGGCGCTGGTCCAGCAGGTGGGCGCCTGGAGCCCCGGGGGCCCCGGGGACACTTTGAGCAGCTGCCTTAGGGTGGATCTCTTCCTGCTTCCATCCACTTTTCTGTGAACCTCAACTTTTCTTGTGTGTGCGTCACCCTCAGTGGGAAAAACGTCTGTCCTCAATAAAAAGAGAGAGAGACAGTTCAGCTCTGCCCCAAACGGATCCCCTGCGCCTTTTGCAGTTAACGCGTCCGGCGGTTTGTTTCCGTCAGTGCTGGGTACGCATTGACGTGGCCACCTGACTGACTGCCACCTCCGTGATCAGGAGGTTAGCATCCCAGCTGCGTGTCTGGGCCAGGCGGGCCCCTCTGACCACCTGTCCCCTCCTGGCTGGCTGACTGTCCCTCACCCAACAGACAGGAGACACGGGCCTGGTGTGGGAAATGTCCTGAGTTCACCTCCTCCTTTCCCGGGAGACTCACAGAGGCCAGACGCAGTAGTTTCCGTTTTTCAGCTGAGAAGACCCAGCTATGGTGGGGAGGGGGACCCCGGGGAGCCCCCAGTTCCATGAATCACTGACGGGGTTCCGAGCTCTGTCCTTGAAGATACCCCAAGGCATCTTCAAGGACAGAGCTTGGAATCCCACTGTGCCCCGAGTGGAGTGGAGTCACAGTTGGGGGGAGGGAGAGTGGGTGGGGGAGGCCTCAGCAGGTTAGCCTGGCCGCGGTCAGGCTTGTTTCCTCCCAAGGCACTCACACCGAAAGGTCTCACCTGGGCAGGATTTGCCTGCACTGCCGGGATCCTGCCTGTGGAAAGGAGATGGGGACCCTTCACCCCACTCCCCTCCTCAGCACGCCCCACCCTCACTGGGGCACCTGCTACATCCCCCACTCTCGGCACTCAGGGGCCCCAGGGGCTGTGAGGTGGCCGCACACAGCCCCTGGGGGCGTCCAGGTCAGCACACGGGGTCCTCAGGTAGACCCAGGCATGGCGGGAGCACATGACGACCCAGCAGGGGTACTTTCGGGGTGCCCTCCGCAGCTGGCACAGATGCCCTCCCTCCAAGAAAGGGATTGGCAGTCCTCGACCTGGGCTTCCCCTCCCAGCGCTTGCATCTGATCCCAGTCCAGGGCCTTATGTTCCCATCACTCCGTGGCCCTGCCTGCCTAGTGAGTTACATTTATAGGCCAATCAGGCAAGAGTGTCTAATGTTTTCCCATCTCCACATGTTTTCTGATGATGTTTTCCATGGACGATTTTGCAGTATCTTGGACCAACAGACATAAAATATCTCGTGTTTTAACAAGAATAACATCCAAAGCACAATAAAACAAATAATAAAAAAAAAAAAAACCACAAAACACTGAAGACATGGGCACGTTTGAGCCCACCCCCAAGACAAGCCACATGGCATCGCGTAGCGGGGGGCGGGGGGGGACACTGAGCCCACGTGCTGATAATGAACAATGTCAAACCCAGGCCCAGGGCTCGTTCCGCCCGCACATCTTCTGCGCTGGGACCTGACAACAACCCAGGAAAGAGGGCAGGTTCTGTCACTCGAGGTCACATGTCAGGAAACTGAGGCTTGGAGCTGTTTCTAGGGAAGACACGGCCGGCACCCCCCACCTCGTGCCCCTGTGACCCAGGTGAAGCGCCCAGCTCCTCAGCTCCCCGGCCCCCACCCCCAGGAGGACCCTGGGCAGCAGGCAGGGCTGGGACTTCAGGGGGCACAGCCCTGAGCACATGGTTAGATGCCCCCAGGACGTCCGGGGCACACTCCCTGCCAACCCGCAGGGAGGGACGAGACCAGGGCAGCGAGGGGGCTGCCAGCTGTCACTGCGGCTTTTTCCAAATTAAAAGAAAACCCGGGAACAGAGCGAGGGAGGGAGCAAAGTTCAAGGCAGGACCTAGCAAGCCCCTTGGGCAGACCCCTGGACCACCTCCAGAACATTCTCTCGGAGTGGGCGCGGCCGCCGCGCGTGTGATGAGAGCTCCGCGAGGACTCGTGGCAGATGATGGATGGCGGGCCTGGATCCCGTCCACACCACAAATTTGTTCCTTGTACACCCAGGCAGACGAGAAGCCAGGGAGGGGGGTGCTGCTTTCACGGCACTCTCTCTGCGGTGGGCGCTGGGGCCTCTCACGGCCCTGACTCCCGCCTTTCCCCCCTTGGCCTCAGGGGTCCCCGAATCACAGCGAGGAGTCAGCCTTCCCTCTCTGCCAGCCCCGGCCCAGCAGGCTCCCCAGGCCGGCAGGCAGGACACTCCTGGCTGGAACCTGCAAGGACCGCCTCGCAGCCTCCGGCCCCAGCCCTCCACCAGTGCGCAGCTGCCAGAGCTGCATTTCCGCTCCCTGGTTTTAATCATGTAGCATCCCCCCTTGGAAGACCGGTCTGGGTCCCAGTGGCCTTATATGTCAAATCTCAATTTCTAACTGTGAGCGGCAAGATCCTCCCCCCTGGCCCCCCATCTTGCCTGCCCCGCCTTGGGGGCCTGCTCTCCAAACTCATCCCTGCAAAACTCTGGGGCCCCTCCCACACCCCTTAGTCACTGGGCAACTACGGATGGAGCGTCTATGAAGTGCCAGGCCCTGAACCCCAAGGGGCCACGGACAGGATGAAAGCTCACCTCGGCCCGCATAGGCGGACAGTGAAGGGATGCGGACAGCGAAGCCAGAAAGAGGGTTTCCTGGCTCCCAGTTGCCGCAGAAACCGCAGTGCCCACACTCAAACCCGAACATGTGAAATAACCCCAAAACCAGCCATGCACAGAAGAGAGGCTGGAAGGAAATGAGCCGGGAGGTCCATCCCCCGACTCCTGAGCTCGAGGAGCAGAGTGACTCTCCCCTCCCCGTTCCTGCCGGGCAGTCTCCGAAATTTTCCAAACTGACCAGGCATTCATTTCATGATAAAAAGCCAACCATTCCAGGAGCTTTCTCACCTTTTTTCCTGATCAAAACAGTCACGCCATCTCTTGCTTTTAAACTACACAAAGCAAAAATAGCAAGATTACCAGCATCCGCAGTTCCAGGATGAACACCTAACAAACACTGACACTTTCTTTTACTCGTGCTCAAATAACATGACTGCCGCTGTCGTATTTTCTCATGAGCTCAGGCTCCCACTGCGCACAGGGTTTTGTCACGCAGAGAGAACACACCGCGAACGGTTCCCAGGCTGCGGAAGTGCTCTGCAGCCCGGTGGCCCATGTCTGGGTCATTTGCAGCCTGTGAACTGTGTCGCTGGTTTAACAGTCCTCACACATCAACCCCTGTCTCTGTCCCTAAAGAGGGAGAAAACTGCGTCGGTTAGAAATAGGATTTTGAGTCGCTCAGACGTGGGTTCGAATCCTGACTCCGTCTCTTGCTCACTGCGCCTTTAGGCAAATTCACTCCATTTTCCTAGGGTCTCATACTTCTTGCACATGGCATGGCCGTACCGCTGTCTCCCACCCAGATGTTCCATGAGGGCGAGGACGAAATAACCCACTGAGACAGTTTGTGTCCAGCCTGGCACATGGAACTCGGTCCATGGGCATCGTAGCCCCGAGCATGTCCTTGGAGAATGCTGCTGGACGTAGAAAGTGTCTGGGTGTTGCAATTCGACTATATCTAACCTTTCTGAGGCACACCACCAAGCTGCACTGTAAAACAAAGTAGTATGAATTTCATTTCACCGGGAGAGGAGATGGGGAGAGCCTTTTAACAATCGAATGCACGTTGCGCCCTACG
The DNA here is from genome assembly GCA_004027475.1 of Anoura caudifer. Lineage (NCBI taxonomy): Eukaryota > Metazoa > Chordata > Mammalia > Chiroptera > Phyllostomidae > Anoura > Anoura caudifer. Next base: position 631,613 of record PVKU01000113.1, read on the forward strand.
AGCCCAGGGCCGTTTCGGGCTCCTTCAGGAGCGCCTGGCTGGTGACCGGCCACCTTTCCACCAGCATCTGTCCCTCCCTGTCCTAGAAGTCCCCTCCTCTGCAGAGGATTCCAGACCAGTCCTCGACAGCTTACTCAGGCCACCTCCCCCAGAAGACCCTTCTCTACGGAACCCATCCAGAGTCTCTTCGCTCTGTGCAGCTTGAGACTTTTGCTGTCTCTGCCACAGGCTCCCACTGCCTCCTCCATCCGACTGTAAACTTGTGAAGGTCAAGGACCAAGGCTAGGCTATGACAATGAACTGCTTTTGGTCCCTTAGGTCGCCCCTCGCTGCCTGGAAGAGAAGGAAGTGTGCCCAGGTCAGGGTACACAGGAAGCTCTCAGACATGCACAGGCCAGACTGGAAGGTGCTCATTGCAGGTGAGGAATTTGGGTCCAGCAGGGGATATGCCTTTTCCAAGATCATCCTTGAGCAAAGCAACAACCCCCCCCCCACTCCGCCCACCTCAACCTGTTCCTGCCCTCAGGGGCGCCTCCCACTCCTTTGCTTGTTTTATTGCTCGTCAGAGGACTGTGTTATCCACCACGCCATCTCAGTTTGAAAAATCTCGACCCTGCCTCCTGCTTTCAAGCAGCCCCTGCCCTTCTATCTGCCAAGATCATGCGTCTGTGCTGGGAGCCCGCACTCCCAGCCCGGGGCCTGCCCTGAACCCGGAGATAAGAGCCCATGCCCGCATTCCTGCACATCCCAGACATGAAAGCCGCCGAGACGCACGCTGCACCCTCCCCGATTTATTTCTTTGTGCCTTCCATCCCTTCCGCTTTGAAGTCAGGGGAGTATGCGAAGGGAAAGCATCTAACGTGACCTCCCTGCCTGGAATGCCGAGAAAAGCAATTACCAAATGAGGGGGCGCAGGGAGCAAACGGCAGGCAGACGGGGCAAAGACGGCTTTGTTCCCTGCACCCCTGGGCCACCTCGGGGCTGAGCGGCCGGGCCTTCTGCTGCACAGTCTCAGTGCCACCCACTTACAGGGGCCCAGGGCCCCACGATCCTTCCAAACAGGGTCCCCCAGATCCTCTGTCTCCTTGCAGAACCCCTTAGGAGCCCTAGAAACCCCCCAGGAGTCAAGTGGATTCAAAAACACCAAGGGAGGAGGGGAGGAGGGGAAAGGAGGGCCCACCCTCTTCCCGGGCCAGCTACTGGTGATGTCCAACTGCCTCAAGCAAGTGCCCAAGAACCTGGCTCTCTGCTGCGAGGACCAGCATCTCCTCAATTCCAGCAACCACAGTGACTGCGCCCTGTGTACAGAGGAGGGGGTGCAGGCGATGGTGGTCGGTGAGAGCTCTGAAACGTGCCCTCTCTGGTGCAGCACAATCTGACCCTTCGCAGGGACAGGGAGGCTGGTCTAGATGTGGCCCTTTGTCCCCTACACCTGCCTTTTCTCCAGGACACCTGTCCCTGTCCCCTTCTCACCAGGCTACTTCCTGACAAGGACCTCACAGGTGATGTTACCAGGACTGTGTGGCAACATGGACTTAGTGCCCCAGGTGCACACCTGCGAATGCTGCTGCTGAGACACACGCTCTTGCACACGCATGCACACAGAGGCTCTTGCACCCCTGAACACATAGACAAGCACATAGATTCTTTGTGCATTTGTACATGTGTACCCACAGGCACACGATACACACAGATTCTTGCACACACTCATGCACATATGCACATTCATGAACATGTACACAGAGACACACATGCACATACGAGCATGTGCCAACTCTTATGTGTGCACACACAACACATGTGTGGGCTCGTGTGTGAACATGTGTGCATGCAGAGACTCCTGTGCACACATGCACATGAGGATCTCAGCCTCACCGGCCCCATCTCCTCATTCACAGCTCCGATGAGGAGCATCTCTCTGGAGGAGCATTCCCCCCTCACGTCCCCTGTCGGAAACAGGACTCTCTACCTGTGGGTTTCCTTGGCTGGTTTCCAACTGCCCAGAATGCAAATGCCATGAGAGCAGACCGCTGCTGTGCCCGTGGCTGACCCCCATGACCCAGAACAGAAACAGACCCCCAGCAGAACATGTCGGGCTCGTACATTCAGTCACAGGCAGGGCTTCCCCATGTATCCAACTGCTGGGGAGGGGGCTGCATGGCGGCCGGGGAGGCTCAGTGGCTGAATGTCTGATTTTACTTTCATGCACAGTGTATCCGTGGACCAACTGGCTGAGCAACTGCTGCAGAGCTGGGATGCCCCCAAAGCCAGGGAAACCCCCGTGAGAAGAGGTCAGAAGAGGTTGGCTGAGAAAGGAGGTGTTTGCAAGTGACGGCTCAGGGGTGAGGAACGCAGACGGACACCATGGGTCAGAGGTGGGTGGACGCACGCAGAGCGTCTGTGCGTCAAGCCTGGGAGTCCCCCCGCTGCCCAAGGAGGAGCCGTGGCCGACAAGCAGAAGCTACTTACAAATACGACAGGCGTCCTGAGCCCTGAAGAAGGGACAGTCTGGAATGGAAGTCTGGACGCAGAATTCCAACCATTTTGCTCATTTCTGCAAGCCGTTGGAATTGGTTCTTTTCCTCGTTTGCCTAGCAGAGACGCCAAGGACCCAGGAGGGCGGTGAGTGGATGCCACGGGACCCTGAGCACTGAAAGCTGTGTGACTCAGGGTGAGACGCCCCTGAACCGGTCTCTCGTGCCAGTGCAGTGGCGCCTCCTCCTGCCGCCCAGGGGGTGATGCGTCCTCACGCGCAGTGGTGGCCGCAGCACGCGCTCACCAAGGTCTCAGATTCACTTCTCCTGCTGAGCACTTGTCCCTCCAGGTCGACGTGCTCTCGTCTCGGCCCGGGGCCCAGGGCCTGCCTGCGGGGCGATGAGCCTCGCGCCTGCAGGAGAACATTTCAGAGCCAGCCTCAGTCTCCCTGCTTCCTTTCCTGCTGCCGTGGCCCCGAAGTCTGGCTCCAAGAGGGAACTGGAGACTGTCCGAGTGGCCCCTGGGGAGTCTGCCACCAACAGTTCCGCCTTGGCCACTGCCCTGAGCATAGCTGCAGGGAGAAGGGAAGCCTCATTGTACACACTGAGATGTCGAATCTGTTAAAAGGGCAGCAGATGCAGCCTGTCCTGACCCAGGTGCTCCTAAGACAACACATGTTTCCCCGAGTGCTAGCTCATGGGACTGCGCCGTCACCCCGCGAGCCGCATCCCCTTGAGGCCAGGAGTCACATCTCAGCTGACAGACAGATCCCAGAGCCAATGGTCTCCGTGCTGTACTGCGCACCAGGTCTCCTCTGGAAGACGCTCAGCCTTCGTGCCCCCACCCCGGTGCCTGCAGGGCCCACAGCCCTTGTGCCAGAGCCACGCCTCAAGTTTGGGTTTGTGGCGGCCTGTGGCCTCGTGGTTTCAGGATTTAACAAGGGAATCCTACAGACAAAGCAACACTTCCCCCCACCCCCAGAAAGAGCCGGGCCAGAGCAGGCCGGGCAGCACTGTGCAGCCGAGTGAGGTCAGGAGGGCCCTGGGGACACCGCGCCATGGGTGTGCAAGCCTCAGCCAGCGCAGCTGACAGTCACGGCTGACGTGAGAGGGGCCTGGCTGCTGGCAGCCTGAGCTGATGAGTCACCCCGGGGCCCACCGCCCAGTTGTGGGGCGGGCCTCCTGGATCTCGGCCCTGCCTGTTCTCAGCAGCACCTGGGAGCCTTACGGAGAGAAATACTCCACCACCCTCTGAGGTTCTGACGCTGAGGTCAAGGGCCAAGCTTAGGCCTCCAATGTCTTCAAGGGCTTTTAGAAGGACCCTGGGGTGCAGGCGGATTTCAGTGTCATGGGCCAGAACATTCCAGGGCGCCTCACTGCCATTCCCATTGCCAACACGCCAGCATGGCGGGGGTCCGGTGTGCCGAGGGCATCGTCGCCATTTCCAGAGTCCACCCCTGCAGACAGGCACCAGAAGCCTGTGCCAGAACCGCAGGGCCACTCAGAGTCTGAGGCTGCAGGGGATGGCGGGGCTTGGGGTGGAGGGCACTCTCCCTGCCTTTTGGGTGATACCACTGACCTCCAGGCCTCCCTCTCTGGCACAAAGAGCTGGCGGGGCTGGGAAGGTGGGTGAGCAGACACCACCCAGGGACAGACCTCAGCCTCCCTGTCTTGGGAAAGGTTTCAAGGTGAGGGTCCTTGGGCCCTGACCTGGGATGTTGCCCTGGTTCTCAAAGCCCAGCCACCAGGAAACACCAGCCCCCCTCCCAGCCTCTTCTGTGCTGCTCTCAACAGAGCTGCCCGGGCCCCTCATCCCTGCAGCGGGGTCAGAGGAGCCCCCCTCCCCCCCCCCAGCCACGGAGCCAGTACAGACCTTGGGCTACCCACCCCATCCTGGCTGGACCCTGGGTGGCCTCTTGGCCAGCAGGCTGCCACCGGGGTGCTGGGGGCTCACCGGGCTCTCATGCCAGACTCCGTGGCCAAGGGTAAAGGGCAAGCTGTGTTGGTGGGTGAGCATATCCCAGCGTCTGGGGGTCCTGGAGACTGCACTGCAAGTTAGTCACCAAAAGCCACCAAAGGCCAGCACCACCTGGTCACCAACGCAGGTGGGCTGCTTAACAGAATGGATGGAGGGAAAGTCTCCCCTGCACTTCCCGCACCTGCCTGTGGTCCTGAGTTGCTCGGGGACCATCCAGCAGGGGCTGCAGCAGGGTCTTCCTGGCAAGCCCAGGGCCTCCGGCCTGCAGGCGCGGCGGATACCCGCTGTGGGCACAGCAGCTCCACAGCTGCACCCAGCACTGGGCCAGGGCAGTCTGGGGCTGGCACCTAGTCCTGGCACCCCGAGCCCCTCCCCACCCGTGTGGGTGCTGCCTCTGCAGGGTGACTTGGGAAGCAGAGAGGATGACGCCCTTGGCCCTGGTCCCTGAATCACCTGCACAGCCTGGTCCCAGTCTGCCTTCCTCCCGCACAGGATGCCAACTTCCAAAAAGGATCAGAAAAGACACAGGGCAGGACACTGTCACTGTCACCCCCCCCCCCCCGCCCCAACCAGGAAGAGAAAGGAAGGAGGCTGGGGGCATGTCCTGAAGGCAAGGGGGGAGACGAAGAGTAGGAGGTCTTGTACCAGGATGGCCATGTCCTGTCCCTGCTACCAGGTGCAGAACTTGGCCCTGAGCCTCTGACGACAGCCCTGCCCTCCCCACGCTCCTGGAGAAGCAGCTGCCCCCTAGTGTTCACATCCTGAACGTGCAGGGCAGCCCCAGGGTCCCGGCGGACAGACATCCTTCATTCCTGCGACAGAACGGACAGAGCAGCCACCAGAGGAGGGCCCAGGAGTCTGCACCAAACTGGCTGCCTGGCTCCCGCTGCCCTGCTCGGACCCAGGAACAAAATCCATGGTTGTGGTGTTGGCAGCTGCCTTGACCCAGGAGCCTATGCAGGGAGGGGGAATGCAGGTCAGAAACTTTTACGCAGCCACCGAATCCAGCACTGTGATGGGTGGTGGAGAGGTTCCTCGTCCTGCCTACACCTCTGTCCTCGCTTTTCTCTTGTCCATCCCTTGCAGCCTCGCTGCCATGTGACTACATCGTGTGTGTGTGTGTGTGTGTGTGTGTGTGTGTGTGTGTGTGTGTTCTACGCTACCACCCCCGGGGCAAGACACAGAGGCCCTGAAAGAGCGCCCGCGTCTCTGCCTCCAGGAAGCTTGTGCGGAAGGCGGGGCCAGGAGCTGGGCATGTTCCAACTTGCAAAGCCCTTCGAGGAAACCACATCCATTCTGTTCTCATCACAGACCAGCTTTCAAAGCTCACTTTTGCAGACAAATCCACTTCCTCCCACGTCACCGGACTTACACTAAATCACACTGTGTCTTTCCGTGGACCTCATGCCCCCACGTAAGACATTCTGCCTTCTCATCATTACTGACAGTTTTCAGCTTTGCCTGCCGCTCGTCCCTCACACAAGGCTTCCTTCCATCAGACAAGTGAGAGTGTAACTTTGAAAGGGAGGCTCTGAGCCACTTTTGAAATACATACAAAATGTTCGTTTTTGTTCGATCTTTATCTTCACGCATGTCCAACAGGCCTGCTCTTTCTCTCACGTGAACTGGTGCTCTGCAGCCCTGGTCGGGGTGCCTAACTGGTGTCACCGTTTCTAACGACTGGACATCTAGATGCAGGCCCCGACACCTGCTCGGCATCACAACCGGCATCACCACCTGAGATGGGACCCTTGGTGACCAAGCACTGGACGTTAGGCTGAGAGACAGCATCTGTTACAATCTCCTGTCCCCACCCACTCGTTCTGAGATTGTCCTCTGGCTCCAAATCAGTCCGCACTCTCTCCCCACTCCAGAGGTGAAATTGCTTGGAAAATCTGAACAAAAAGTAGCTCAGCCACTGTGGAATTAGGAAATGTTGTGGGGTGGGGGGCAGCCGGGGAGGGTCAGTCCTCCTTCAGAGGAAAAACCAAGTGTGTCTCTGGCTGGGGACCACTCCAAACAGCTATCCCCTCTAGCACCAGCTGTCCCGTGGGTAGCCAGCTTTCTCCCAGGGAGGGAGTCTGAGTGGAGTGAAATGAAGATTTCACAACGGAAATTGAGAGAGTAGTAGTTCTACACCACCGTTTGTCTGGAGGGGCCTGGAATCTGCTGTGTTCCCAAAGGGGGCAGGGGGGTGGTAGGTGATGTATGTTAAGGCATGTTCCTGAGCTCGAGTTTGGGTTCTGTCCCTCCCAGCCACGTGACCTTGGATGAGTGCTGGAATAAGAGTGTGCTGTGAACTTGGGCTCTGCCAACTTGGGGAAGGCTGGGCCAGCACATTTATATGCTACACAGCAGGCAGTTCATGATCTTTCCAGGAAAAGAACAGAACTTGTCCCTAAAACACAGTCCCCTTGAACACCCACCCTCAGGCCCTCTCAGAAGTTCCCCATCTACCTCTGAGAAAGACACCTCAGTGTCACATTGCTGTGGAGCATCTACGGTCACACAGCGTGTGATCCCCGCCCCCATTACCCAAAAGTTCCAGGTCCGGGGCCCCTCAAGCTAGTGAGGGGCTGGCAGGTGAGAAGGGGCGGGTTCCTTCCTCCTCAGACTGGCCCCTACTGGAAGCCTTCTCCCCCGACCCCCATCTTCCCCACGACACCACCTCTTTCCCATGAGCCCTCCCTCCATCCTCAGAAGCTGACACTCCATGGTAGGGCTGTCTGGCCAGGGCCCTACTTGACTTCCTGGGTCCCTTGAAGCCTTATTTTTCAACTTATAACTTGCCCCCGCTTTTCGAAGGTAGAGGTTCCTCCAAAACCTTCCATAACCCCCAATGGCACAAAGAGAAGACCGATGGCCGTTGATTTTGCAGAGAAACACTTCCGAGCATTCCCAGACCCCAAAATTAAGGAGTACATCACTCCCAGTAACGCCTGCGTCCTGACCTGGCTCTCCCTGCAGTGTAAAGATGCTCCGCGGAGCCCCACTCACCGGTGTGATGCCGACCTTTGGCCCTTTCTTGTTAAAGCGACCATCTCTGGATTTCTTTTCGTTAGCGGTTGGTGGAAACAGCGGCAAACATAGTTCCTCCCTAAAAGCGAAGTGGCGGCGCAGTGCGAATTTTCGGAAGGCGGGGGAGACCCGCATCCCGATGGTTTCCATGGCAGCGATCGGAGGCCCCTTTCCGGGAAGGTGCCTGCGACGCCCCGGGCTGACGGCAGAGGGCGCCCGCGCCTGGCAATCTGGGCGCCGAGGGCCCCCTGGGCTGGGCTGGCCACACTCAGGCGGCAGGTTCACGGAGCCGTCCGCGCGGTGTGCAGACTACGCAGTAGGGCTCCACCGCGGGGTGACAGTGACTCTTCCCTGGCTGGGACAGATTTGGGTCCCCACCTCCCCTTCACAGGCTGCAGAGCCACTCTCTAAGACCCGCCTTCCTGGCCTAGGTGGGCGGTGGTGGGGGGACACGTGGAAACCCACGATCCCTGCTCTCACGGGATTTACCAGAGACGCAGGTGGGATGGCCACCAAGTCCGTAGTGCACAGCACAGGTGTTCAAATCAGGGGCCACGTTGTACATCTGCAGCTAATAGAATATTGTATTTCAACTGTTGCTGAACAATAATGGTTTTAATGGAGGCACCGAAGAATGATAAAGTGACCTGGAGAGGGAGATTGGGAAAAGCTGCAAAGCCCTGGGAGCTCACAGGGGCAGAGATGAGGGGCCATCTGAGCAGGCAGAGGCCGGGTGGGTGGAGAGACAGCTCCGTGCACAGGAGGGGAGCGGGCCCTGGGTGAGAAAGGAAGAGGAAGCGGTGGATCTTGGGGGGACCCAGCCACGGAGAGCCTTGGTCGCCCTGGGAACAGCGTGGGCTTATCTCTGAGGAGAGACCCAGTCCATGTAGCTGAGGTGGGGGCAGTGGGACCCAAGGAAGCCCCTGTACTGATGGGAGTCACCGGTACCTCGAACTTCTAACATTGATGGGACGCAGGCAGGAGAAGGCTCTCCTTTCCTCCGGCCACCGCCTGCACACCTGCTCTGAGGTGCCTCCGCCCCTTCCCCAGAGACGGGACCTCAAGCAGGGATCCAACCATGCCAGTGAAAAAGTCCAGTCACATCTAAACGTCCACCTCACATCAGCTGCAAAACCCCTCCCAGCAGGGCCTGTGTGTCCTCTCCCTCCTCTGCGCCCCTCCCCTCCTCACTCTCTTGATCTAACTCCCCTCCCTCCACTTGATGGGAAGAAAGGGGCAAGTCCCAGCAATGCCCTTCACCTGGCAAGTCCCTCCAGGTGCCTCTCCCTAGGGGAACGGGGAGCTGGTTCTTCAGGGGGCCCCACAGGGGGAGAACCGGGACAGGAACCAGGTGCAGGCAGTGGGGGCTCTCCTGGACCTCATGTTTGATACGACAACACCCCCTGCATGACCCCCTCGTCACTGCCTGCCGTAGCTCAGCCACAGCCTCTTGCTGCCGCGGTCCCCTGGCCTTGGCAGCCACTCCCTCGGGCTCGGACCTGCAGATACTCTAAGCTTGGCTTCCCTGCAGGGTGTTCACTTGGCCCACAGGAAGTGCCACCTCCTGGCCCAGCCGAGTGGGGTGGGGACACTCAGTACTGCCCACTCCCTCTGCCCCTCTCTCACCCCCAGGACAGGCAGGTCTTCACATCCCTGGTCAAAGGGAAGGCATGGGTCTCCGTGTCCGCAGGCACCCAATCACGCTCACCAGGGTGGCCCTGTATCCGTGCCACTGAGGAGCCTCAGCCAGGAGTGGGACCCCAGCCTCCCCTCCCTGTAGGAACCCACATCCAGGCTTGGGAGGGTTCCCTCGTGGCCCCGTTTTTGGCTTGGGGCTGGGGCCCCCTCCCTCCTCCTGGACCCCCTGGCAGGGTGAGATAGGGCACAGCTCTGCCCCCAAGTTCCCCTCATTCTTCGAAGCTCTCTCCTTCAATGTCAACCTTCTGTGAGTACAGGCCCAAGGAGAATGTGCGTGCTGGTCCCAGAGTCACCTCATAACATCTGTAAGTCCTGCGGACGCCTCTGGGAGGTAGTTCCTGCCTAGAATTCCAGGGGACTCTTGGTCTCACCTCGGGCCTTTAGCCAGCATCCCCAAACAAGAGGACGTCCCGCTTCATCGCCTGCTCCATTAGCGATACTTCCCTGCAGTTTCTCAGTCTCCGCACCATTGACGTTTGGGGCCGGACACCTTTGTGGGGACTGTCCCACACACGGTAGACATTTAACAACTCCATGACCTCCCCCCCCCAACTTATCTCTCCCAGGGAGAGCACCTTCAGACATTGCTAAACCTTCGAGGGGCGGGAGGTGGGGACAGCACAACTGCCCCCCCACCCCATGAGACCCCCTGCTTAGTAGACAGAGGAACTCACAGAAAGTTTCTGAGCAAGGAAGTAACTTCAAGTTCTAACCCAGCGCCATTTGGCTGGTTTCCCTGAATGGCAGGAAGAGAAGTGGTCGTGACCACGAACATTGCACTATGCCGACGCCATCTCCTTCACAGCGCCCCCTAGTGTACGAGGGGCTGTCAGAGCTGCATCTCGTTCCCATACGCACCACGGAACTGCAGAGGAAGGTGAGACCACTCTTCACTCAGGAGCCGGGCTCCTGCGGCAGAGACTCCGGCTCCGCTAAGCCCTGGTCCTGCCGCTGGCCAAGAGCTGACCTGCAGACAGTGGGCTGGTTGTGACTTCAGTATGACTAGGTCCCTACCCTCCGGGCACTCACCATCCAGCACACAGTAGGGCTCCAAGGGCTAGAGCTGGGGAGGTTTTCTCTCATCCCCTTTTAAGGACAGTGATGTGGGGTTAGATAATAAGGAAAATAAAGTTGGTGGGCTCTGGTCTTTTTGCTCTTGCTGGGTGATGACAGGAAGCCCATAGTTACCACATGTCCCCGGTCCCAGGACCCAAGACTCTCCCCAGCCTTCTTCCTCGATGCCCACCCCACCCCCAGCCAGGACGTCGTTCTTTCTGCTTATTATTCTTAGGAGGAAAAAACAGAACCAACAAGACAAGCCGACTCTGAAACACAGTGCTTCTTCCTCGTCTGTCCAGGGGCTGCCTGAGGACCCCAGCCCCAGTCTGCACCCCAGCTGCCACCACCTGCCCCGACCCCTCTGATGCACTGGCTCCAGCGCTTCCGAGAACAGGCATATTATTTTATTATTCATTCCTTTGCTTCCTTGGCAAGGGAAAAATAATTTAAACCTGTTATATGTACAGAGACTGGGTTAGTTTTCCCAAGCACTTCCAGAAAGATCCCCAGCCCCTTAGTGCAGAAGGGCAGCCTCTAATACCTGCATAAAACCCCACTCAGGAAAGTCAAGGGCGTAGAAAGGTGTCTTTATTATAAGCATCACACTGTGGGAACAGGGAGGGGCTGTGGGACATGGTGGATGGTGGGCAGAGTGGGGCCACAAACACCTGCCCAGTGGCTCAGGTGACTTGAAGCGGGGCCTCCAGCATCTCCATGAGAAAGGTGTCAATGGGCGTGTCCCCGATGAGCTTGAAGAAGAAGAGATGCTCCAGACACTTCAAGCCGATGGAGCGCAGGGCCGGCAGCCGCAGCAGCAGCTTGGCAAACCTGCAGGCGGGGCCACCAGGGAAGGGTCAGGACACGGGTGGACACACATGGCCACCGGAGCAGGGGGCAATCACTGGGGTGGGGTCCACTCTCTGGACCTTCTGTGTGGAAGAGGGAGCCCCCAGGGGGCGAGGGAGCCAGAGAATGTGACCCCCCGGGAGTGTCAGACACCGGCTGGAGCCATCTCCCTAAAGGCGGCGGTCAGCCCGGAGACCTCTGGGGAACCTTCCGCTGACACAGGTTGACCTGGGAATTTTGACAGTCCCTGGAAACCCGTCTGTTCTACTCTCACCCCACCAGAGGACATGGCAATGTAAAAAAAGCAGAGCGGCCACAGCCGCACAGGTAGGGGTCACTTCTCTACGTGGAGACATGGAAGGAGCACACCTAGGCCGAGGCAACTCCCTGAATGCGGCTCTGAGCCTTCCAGTGCGTCTGCCCAGCGTCCCAGCCACAGAGGGGCAGGGGGTGAAGGGACAGGAAGCGAGCCTCCGGATGAGGCTCCACTGCGAGAGGGTTTTATGGAATTCGGCAAAGGAAGCTGCTTCCCTATGAAGTGCAGAGTCAGACTAACAGAATATTTTTCACTCTAAAAATGTCGGTTTCACTCTTTGTGAAATGCTGAGTATGCGGCGCTGTGGCTCTCTCTGCTGTCTGGCCTGGATTTTGGAGCTGAGATGGGGACTCCTTCACAGTCACAGCCCTGGGACACAGCCGCTGCTGCCACGGGCACGGGCAGGGAGCAGGGTGGTGGCAGGCTTTGGAGGGGGACCCCTCTGCACCTTCCTGAGTCAGCCAGAGAGCGGAGCTCGGCCCGTGACATGCATTCTGAAGAATGTCCACAGGGTGGCAGCATGCTACCATGAAGAAAAGGCCTCGCCACGCCCACCACGTGCTTGACGGGGCTGCTCAGCCTCAGGGTAGTTACCTTGTGTCCATACCCCAGAGACACCAGGGGCCCAGCCTCTGCCTGCCCTCCCTGCCCTCCCAGGATCTGCCCGAGGCCAGGCAGCCTCTTCAAGGGAACACAAGTAAGTTCCAAAGTTTTTCAAATGACAGCCATTGGAAACTAGCTCGGAGCCACCAGGGCCACGACCAAACAGGGTAGAACCCACCCACCCTGGGAAATTTTACAGCATCACTGAAAATGGTCACGTTGTGATTTTCAGTGTCCGGTCCTCAAAGGACTCAGGGAGGAAGGGAGGACACCACTCTGCGCGTGATGGACGGGAGACGCGAGAACCCCGCTTTCCCCAAGCCAAGGCCTCAGTGGCTTTCGGCTTGTCCTGGAGATTAAGTCCCACTTGGAAGCTATCAGGACAGTGCCCGTGGCCCCCGACACCCCCAAGGGGTGGTGAGGGCAGCAGCAGCCACCTCACCTGCCTGGCTGCTCCGGGTACTTCTGCTTGGTGTAGGCCTCCAGGGTGGCGTAGACCTTCTCCCGGAGCGTCTCCACCTCAGAGGGGTTGGACAGACCCTTGGCATCTGGAAAAGACGGCTGATTTCACCTCCATGGGTGCCTTCCACAGAGGCTGCCCCCACCCCTGGAGTTCCCAGACTCCCCAGGCTGGTTGGGGAGCAGCCGCACAACACACAGCCCTCGCACCCCGCCAACCCCCAGACTCCTGCTGCTGACTCCCAGGAGGAGAGTTTTGTCTCACTTGCTTCAGGGGGTGAAGCAGGCGCCCAAATGGCTTCATGGTTCACAGAGCTCATCTCCCAACCACGGCACAGCAGGTGAAGCTGCCCACCCCCACCAGGGAGGTTCTCCTCGCTGGCCTGCAGGACCCACTGGCTGGGACGTCCCCTCCCTGCCTCCCTCACAGCCCCTTCTCAGGCCCTTTCTGAATCTTCCTTACCAGCCCTCCACCTGCTTCCCTGCCAGCCTTGCCCCGTCCCCGGGTTGGGGGGGGCTCCCTCACACCTGGCACCCAGCCCTGCCCGCACATCTCAGGTCCTGTCCTCTGAGCTCCGGACTCATGGGGACCGTGGCCTCCCAGACACTAGTTCCAGAAGTCTCCCCACCAGCTCAGACAGTGACATCCAAACACTGAGTCCTGGTCCCTAGGCAACCCTATGGCCCCGCCTCCGGAGACCGGAGCTCCATTTCCCCCGCCGAGGGGAAACGACATAAAAGCCCCGAGAGTCATATTAACATTACCGCCTGACTCTCTTCCACATGGGCGCACCTACATCTCATCTGATGGGTGAGACGTAGGTGCGCCCAAACCCCCTGGGTTTGCCTAAAAGTCCACCCCCTGGTGTAGGTGCGCCCAAACCCCCTGGGTTTGCCTAAAAGTCCATGCAGGATCTGACCACCTTTGACCCCCCTCAGTCCTACCGGAGGCCACTAGTCTCCCCAGTGGCCCCCAAACACCCACACCCACTCAAGACTTTCCAAGATGGCACTGGGGGGGGCGGCCGTGCGGAGCTGACCCTCTGCCCTCCCCAAGGACAGCACCCCAGTCCCACATCCTCTGTCTCGGCTGAGCTGGAGGACAGGAGGACATCGGCACGCTGGAGCCGCCATGCAGGGGGGCAGAGGACCGCACTGTCACCTGGGTTAAACAGCACGATGGCCCGCAGGCAGCCCAGCTCCGACTTGTCCATCTGCATGTCTTTCATTTTGGAGACCAGCTCAGTCAGGACTCTGCACAGGAAACAGGGAGAGGCAGTTAGAAGCCCAGGCAGGCTGGCCCAGGCTGAGGAAGCAAGCTCGACCAGCACTTCTGAGGCGCCCACCCCATTTCCAGCCAGTGTACCAGGTACGGGGGGCGGGGCATGGGGAGGGGTGAGCTGCAGCCCCGACCTCAAGGGGGTCACCACATAATCGGAGGGACAGACACAGAAACAACACCCAGCCACACGAAGGTGGGAACCACCATGAGCCAAGTCCAAGGGAACCTGGCAGGGGGGAAGGGGGGCAGTGGCCTCTGGGGGCTGCTCCTCCCACCGACATGCATGCACACCCACACACGCACACACACACGTGTGCAGGGAGAAGAGACACCTGTCGAAGATGGAGCCTACGCCGGCGCTGTGGGCGCTGCTGCGGTGCACGTGCAGGCCGGTGGCCAGCAGGATGCCATCCTGCACCGACACGGAGCGGTGGGAGAAGGAGGCGATCAGGAGCTCGTTCCATCCTGCGGGGACCAGACGGGGCCTTGAGGGGACCCGGCCACAGTCCCGCTTCGCCGACCATCGTCCGGCCCGTGTCGCGACCCCCACGGAACAAGGGCAGAGCTACAAGTCCGGAGAGGCTAAAGGGTAGTTCTGGGCATCAGCTGATGAGTGCGGAAACAGAGGGTGAGCCTGGGGCCCCCTGTGGGGGCTCTGGTGCCCCCCCCCGCAGTCTCTGCGGTGCAGCCCCGATGGCGGCCCAACGACAAGCACGCTACGCCCCTACCAATCAGCAAATAGGGATTGAACGCATGGCAGGTACAAGTCACGGGTCAGTGCCACACGGAGGGAGGGAGCAGACCTCACCATCTTTGCCCCCGGGACCTGACAACCTGGTTTCATGGCTCCGGGGCTGTGTAGAGGCGCCCGGCTCAGGGTGGCACCCTTAGCCAACATCTGGCACTTGCCCATCACCCACCAGGGATGAGAGAGCGGACCAGCTCGGTGACAAATGGGAAACGTGTCACCTGCACCATGTCGTGGAAATAGGAGCCAACAGAGAGTCTCACGGTCGGGAGGGACCCTGGGGAGCCTGAGGAAAGGCCGTGGGCCCCTCCCACCTCACCTATGAAAGGGGAGTAGCTCTCTTTCCCGATCTCACAACGGTAAGGAGGCTTTGGAGGGGCCTCAGTCCCAAGCACTGAACTGTCTTTGAAAGTTAAACACAGACCATGAAGTCGCAGTAAAATCCACGTGGAAAAAGAGTCTCACCCCTGTCAACAAAAGATGTTGCACTGGGGGATGAAAGTGGTTTTTGGGGGGAGGGCATCCAAACTCAAGAGCCTGCAAGCAACACAGAAGCCAACAGCCTGGAGAGTTACCTCGTCAGCAGCGCCCGCAGCCCGGACACCCCTCGGCCCCTTCAACTTGCTGGTTTGGGGGCCCCAGGGGGCATTTCACAATGGCAGCCCCAGGGTGTGCACCCAGAAGAACCGAACCCCAACGGCCTTTACCTGCCCGGAGCAGAATGACCTGGTCCTCCAAGGTGAGGTCCGAGAAGTGCGGGATGCGCTTGGCCCACTCGACGAGGGTGAACAGCTGCTTGTCGGCGGCATGGCAGATGTTAGTGACCGGGTCGCTTGTCTGGAAAGCACCAGGGGTAGATTCTGGGACCCTCGTTCCCCCTCCCCCCTCCAGCCGCACCACCCGGGAGGTGGGAGCTGGGTGGCGGTCCAGACCACCTACCGAGTTCTCCATGCTCCCGTCGCCGTAGGCTTCCGTCTTTGGTTCCACAGCAAGCTCAGCCTCCAGAATGCGCTCCACGGGCATGTCCTCCTGGCCCCCGCCGGCCCCCTCGGCCTCACTCTCCGCCCGCTCCCGGCCCCGCTGCCTTTCTTCCTGCACGGCTGGCAGACAGAGGGACACAGAGATGTCACCGGACAGAGAAGCAGCAGGAAGAGGCAACCCACCAGCCTCCTTGTGTGTGACATGGGTGTCACCTCGGTGCTGAATCGGGTGTGTCGTGGTGTGGACAGGGACGCGGAGAACACAGAGCTTTGGCTTACGCCTGTGGGGGACTCTGGGTGCCAGGCAAACACCCTGCCCAGCTCCTGACGCTCACAACCCTGAGGAGTGTGCATCCTAGGCTTTAAGCTCCTCTTCTTCCCCTCTTTCCAGGAGGCCCTCTCCCCTGTCCCCATGGCCCCCTCCCAGCCTCCAGCTGCCCCTCTAGTAAACTGGGAGCAGGCGGGGCTTCAGGAGCAGGCACCCCCCCTTAACCTCCCAGCCCCATCACGTCCCACGTGTTATCCTCAGCATTCATGTCCCATTAGCTCCAACCCTAGCATAGCCGCCAGACACACCTCACCTGCTCTATCTTGTCAGGGCTGCTTTTTGGGGCCACGTGGGGGTTTCCCAAATGAAGGGATGGAGGAGAGTCCTCCGCACGACACTGCAGCCCCCACGGCTGATTCGGGGGCGGGAAGGGAGTGTGGGCCCACCCGGGGGCTGCAATGACCTCAGCCTCCCCACAGGGGACATTCCCACCCAGGCCCAGCGCAGCCCCCAGCACTGTCTGGGACACCGGGCGGACCCCACCTGGCCCTGTGTCCCCCCCGTTGTGAGGACAGCACCCCTGTGTTACTCTCCATCACCCAGAGAGCGAGGGTCCCCATCTGTCTATTTCCAGAGCAAGGGTGGTGTTAACATCGGCATATTTGTTTTAATCCCAAGACTCAAGAAAATGGTAGTCTAAAAACCACAAATCCAGTATGAATGGATCAGAATTATACCTATTCTTTTTTAGTCAGATTGGCAAAAAATATATATTTTTTTTGGTGGGCTGCAGAATTTTAGTAATTAGTTTATGGATGCCATGAGATGAAAAAGGTTGAAAGTCGTTGCTTTGATGCAATCTTAGGTGACAGAAGCACTATTTTTTCCAAGTCAACCTGAAACTTCTCTCATCTGTCTTGGGCGGATGAGACGTCCCTGCCTGACACCATGTCTCTCTCTCGCCGACGGTCGGGGTCATTAATCAGGTGCGCCGCTGTCACGGCGGCGGAAGCTACAGAGTGCCCGCCGTCCTGGGGAAGAGAAGACAGTGCCGCCAGCTCACTCCCCCTCACGGTCCCGCTCTGCAGGGTCACTGGAAGGAGGGCCCCCGAGGGCCTGGGGGGAGGAGGAGGGTGGACCAGACCGCCTTGCTCGACGCCTCTCTCTGGCTGCTCTGTCATGAAGCGACGTGGGAAGGCACAGGTGGAAGCAAGCAGACATCTTCGGAGCCCATCTTGATGACAAAAGATGGCGGGGGCTGGGATTACGGTGAAGGCAGACAGAGTGGTGAGAACGGAGAGATTCCAGACCATTCTGAGGGAGCCGGGATGACCCCACCCACCGTGTGGGGGCGCATCAGAGGAGGAGGGGAGTCCCGCAGGGAAACGGCATTTCCCGAAATGGGGCGCACGGTGTGATGAGCAGACAGGGAGGCAGGTTATCGGAGCCTGGGCGTCGGTCCCTCAGGTGTCAGGGAGGCCATCCCGGGCCCAGCTGCGAACCGGACAGGGAGGAGGCCCTCGGAGGGCTCGGATCTGGACGACGAAGACCTGGTCCCCGTCATGTGGGACCTCGGAAAACACCCCTCCGAGCCGGTGTCCCCAGCAGCCTTGCGGTTAGGTTAGGGCCCCTCAGGTTCTGAAGGGCCGCCTCCCCTCGCACACGCTAAGCTTCCAGGGACGTCACTCTCCTCCAGGGCAGCCTCCTCTGTTCTCAGGGGCTGGCAGATTTTCCTTCATCCTCCTTCAGTGAGCCCCCCCCCCCAATCCCACACAGCCCAGCCCCACAGGGCCGAGCAGGCCCTGAATGGGCAGGCAAAGCAAGTCCCAAGGGGCAGGACCTCCTCCCTACGGAGCCTGTGGAGCGAGAGTCGCGTGGACACCAGGAACCTGGCGGAGCTCACTGATTAACTCATTGCCCTTCTGCCGATCTGCAGGGTTTGGGGGAAGGCTTTTTCCCTCTCACAAGGGAGCACAAAGCACTTCTAGACTGCTTTCCTCGCTCTGCGACAGCGTGGCTGACCCCCGCACCCGGGAAGACGTCTCGGTGCACCAGGGTCGTCTCTCCACGGGACACGGACGGCGGAGCCTGCAGATCGCCAAGGCTGCCCATCCGAGACCTCGGCGCCCGCACACCCATCCCAGGGGACCCGCAGCCAGCTGCGCTCCCAGGAGCCAGGGCCATGCAATCTGCCAGCTTCCCCAGAGGGAGATGTAGGCCGCACCAGGGTCAGTCTGCTGTCCCTGCATGGGGGGTGCGCAGGGGAGCGCCAGGCCCCCAGCCCCCAGGCTCTCAGACTTGCGGTCCGACCACCGGAAGGGGCCTGATGGGGGCCCCTCCTCCAGGGTGGACGCAGAGGCGGAAGCCACCACCGTCCCCTTTGCTCTGTGCCACGCACGTCCAACCACAGCACTGGAGAAACCACGGTCTGCAAAGTCATAGAGCCCAGCCCCGCACGGGCCTCCCATCCCCACCACTGTCTCCTGAGTGTGCCGGAGGGGCCAGGCACGGCGGGCGCCTACCTTCGCGCTTCATGCCCATGACCAGGCACTTCTGGTAGCGGCAATACTGGCAGCGGTTGCGCTGGCGCTTGTCGATGAGGCAGCCCTTGCTGTCCCGGCAGGTGTAGAGCAAGTCCTTGCGGATGGTCCGCTTGAAGAAGCCCTTGCAGCCCTCGCAGCTGTACACGCCGTAGTGCTTGCCTGAGCGGGGGGTGGGGGGAGGCCACTCAGGGTGTGTTTGCATCTCCGTTCAAAAGACCCCCGTCACCCCTTCCCACGGGGAAGAAAGCGACGCACGGCCCGACCCTTCACCAGCACCAGCCCAGCGCCCTGGCCATGCACCCAAGTCCTTAATGCCCAGATGTGCTTGGCAAAAGGGGAGGAGGCTCAAAGAAGATGGAATCGGTGAAAACATTTATTTCCACCCCTGAAAACACGCTAGAAACCTGGGATGTTACAGAAACAGGCGTGCCAGAATTCTAAGGGGTGTGTCTTTCTCAGGGACAGTAGAGACAACTTTTTTTAGTTTCTTTTGTACTTTTCCAGTTTTTCCAAATTTTCTATAAATTGGGACATTATTTTCAGAATTATAAAATTCATCATTTTTTAAATCATTACCCGAGGCCATGTTTTTATTGATTTTAGAGTGAGAAGAAGGGAGAGAGAAATATCGATTGGATGTCTCCCATTCACACCTCAACTGGGGATCAAACGTACAACCTAGGTATATGCCCTACCTGGGGATCAACCTGTGACTTTTTTGGTGTACAGGACGACACTCCAGCCCACTGAGCCACCCACTCAGAGAACACCTTTTTTTAATTAAAGAAACTCGAGCTTGTGACTACCAGCCACTCAGAACAGCATCTCCGTCCCAGATACACACCCAACACGGCAACTCCAGAATGAGGGGCTTCCGAGATGTTCCCTACCAATCCAGTCCTCAACCGTGAGGTCAGGCTTTTGATTCATCAAGACTTACAGCCGGGGCCCCAAGCTGGACCACCTGATCGGGCCCTTGTTCTTTCATCGGGGACCAAGCAGCACAGGAGCAGGGCAGTGCAAACCTCGGCAGGTCGCCCTCACCTGGGCGGCAGGCCGGGGCCTCTGCACACACCTGAGGATCTGTCCCCACAGATGGCACAGATGTGCTTCACCAGAGACCCGGGGCTGGTGGACGGGTAGTTCATGTTTCCAATTCCGGGGAGCCCCGGTAAGGGCTTGATGTCTTCAGAGAGGCCGGCACTATTAACCACATTGAGCTGCAAGGGGGGAAAAAAGTCAATGAAACCCAGAGCCGGGCAGGCAGCCCCAGCCCCCAAAGCCATGGCCACGGCGGAAAGCCAGGAGGGCGTCCTCAAGAAAACAGGAGGTCTGCTTCAAGTAGTTTCTGAGCAGAGAGTGTCTAAGAAATGTGTCAGCGTGATACGCACTGGGGGGACAAGAAGGCGGGTGAAGATCTGAGCCCTGCCGGGAGCCCCAGCCCAGCCCAGCAAGCACAGCACCCCGCCTCTCTGCTCTGGCTCCTAGGACTCACAAAATCCACATGGACCGGTGTGCCTGGCCCAAGGCCACGCACACATTTCAATGTTGTATCAGGTGCTGACTTTGCTCCAGGAGGGGTCATGGCCCTCCGGCAAGAGGCAGACCCCAAGGGAGCCGAGAAATCACGCACCTCCACTCGTTGCGGCGATGGGCAAGCACACCTGAGCCGGCTGGACACAGAGGTCAGCCAGCTGGAGTCCTCAGCACAACGGAAGAGAGGACAAAGCACCTCAATAAGCCGCGGGGGACACGGAGCCACATGCCTGAACACACGAGAAATGGGAAGAATGCCCCAGACGGCGTTTGGAAGGAGCCCATTGATCTTCCTGAGAAACTACAGAATCCATGGAGCTGGAGATGGTCTCCTCGATCTTCCCGGTGCCTGTCGGGGGCCTGGCCCGAGCTGGGGAGCCGGCGGTGCGAGCGTCTGAGTCTGTGAACCTTCTCTGCACCCCAACTGCACCCCTATCAGCATCAGCTCCCCGTCACCCGCCCCATGTCCCCCAGGGAAGAAGCCGCTGCTGAGGGTTTTGTGCTCTTCCAAGAAGACAGGTTAACTTCCACCTGCAGCATTTCCACAACTGGTGAGAGCAGACGCACCGTGAAGCACGGGAGAAACTCTGCTCTCCTCCCTCAAAACTGCGCAGTGTCATCCAGGATTCGGGACAGGCACCACCATCGACAACACCCTCGAGAACACACACGTGAAGGGGGCGCAGGGCATTTAAGTGACCTGTGGAGGCAGCTGGGGACAATCTGGGGGTCCATGGGAGGTCCCCGACTTCTACACGGTCCCTGTGAACTGTGAGTCCCTATCCCCTGATCAAGTGACCGTAATTCTCGCACTGAACCAAAGCTGGGACAGAAGGAATGATCGGTGAAGCACAAAATACAACTGAGCCTGAGTGAGGTCCTTCTACATTTGGTGGCTTCTCAAGTCACTAAGCCAGTATTCACTGAGCACAGGAGGTGGGAGGGGCTGCTGTGAGCAGGCAGAAAAGAAGGCAGCCTCAGGTGACAGCAGGGCCAGCTGCCTGGCTGAGGACAGTGGCTGGAAGCTGGGAGCCGACAGGCAGTCACTGGAGGGTGGGGGCAGAGGACCAAGGCCCTCCACTCTCCGCCTCAGGCAGCAGCTCCAGGAAAGCTGGGGTGGGGGGGGGGATGCACAAGCTGTCACACCTGCCAGGTGCCAGGGGCAGCACCTGCCAGGCCTCACAGGTTAGAGGTGCACCCTGGGCTCCTGGACGCCAGTCCTCACTCCTCCTCCACTACATTGCCCTGGGTGCAGCCCGTCCTCCCCCCGAGTCCACGTGGTTTGAGGAGTGGGTGCGGCTGGGACAGGTGGTGGGCGCTCTCTTCTCCGGGCCTCCCTGCGGCTTGGGGCCTGGGTGGCGGGCTGCGAGCAGTGGGAGAGGAGACACAGGCAGCTCCCAGAGGGCACACCTGTGAGCTGCCGGTTCCCAAGCCCCATCCCGCAGTCTCTTCCCACCAGAGCCAGCCTTGCCGAAGGGAGGCTCCAGGCTCTGGCTGCTCTGAGATCGGGAGAAACCCCACCAGGCAGACCCAGCCGGGGCGGAGCCACACGGAGCCCGGGGCCCCATGTCTGAGCCGCTTTGATGGGCCCAAACAATCCCACGGAAGGCAGAGGGGTGGCCACCAGAGGCAGGAAGACACTCCCTGTCCTGGAAAGGGACTCTTTGTAGCACCTGGTTCCTCTAGTGAGGGTCTCGGAGGGCCTGTGTTGTGGGGACAAAGGAGGTGCCCCGGGGAGGGAGGCACCCCAGGCTCTGGTCCAGACCTGCGGCTCCCTGGCCATGCCGAGCTGGGCTGCAGTGTCCAGGCCACATCCCCGAGATTGCGTCTCCCGTCTACAGGTAGGTCGGCAGTTCCCAAATGCCAGGCGTGTGGTGGCAGGTGGCCGGTGGCAGGAGGTAGACAGAGAAGGTGTCGTGTCTCCTGCCCCTGGTTCCTGCTTTTATTTGACCTGTCTGTGGTTAGCCTCCCAGACAGGATATCATGTGAAGGAAAGACGTCACAGCTCACATTTTCTCTAGTCCTTAAACAAGATGGTCTTTCGGGTCCAGCTCTACCGTTTACCTCTGTTGTAACAGTGTAGACCCCTGCAGGATGGCGACTCAGGGGCGACCCCCACCTGGGCAGGAATCTCCACACGCACAGCCCAGGTCAGGCGGCAAGGTCAGGAGGGGACAGTGGAGGGAGCCTGCCAGGGTCACCCGGGCCTGTTCCAGGTCCGGCCAGCAGGCACTCCACTTATGACGTGTAGTTTACACACACACAGACGCATACGTCACACTCACACTCTCACACTCACGACATACACTCACACGCACACTCGCACACTCACATCCGGAAAAACGTGGCCTAGATCGGTTTGTCTGAGAGCGGCATCAATCCCTGCCCCACCCCACACTCAGCGTCTAGGAAACGGCGCACCCTCTCAGACAGTCCTCACCGGGCTGGCAGCAGGGGTCCAGAGTCCCTGATCTCCAGAGCGAACGCTGGCCAGCACCTGCTGATGCGAACCTGTCTGGAGACTCCCAGCACTGGCGGACACCTGAGCCAGCAATCTCATAGGTGTATGACATATGTCCCCTAGGTGCGTGATGTATCACTTAGGCATAGTAAAATAATAATCATGAATTGATTTATTACCATAGAGCATTGTAAGCACCCAAGAAGTGATTTTTCAAATCACTTTGATTTTCATAAAAATCCCTGTCAGGTTTCAGGGCAAAATTTGTTCCCCCACAATGGAGGACAAGGGCCTGAGAGACCCCGTGGTTTGCACAGGGTGACTCAGCCCCCATCCCAGAGAATCAGTCCAGTTCCCTTCACTCCTCAATACCAAGGATCCAGCAAGAGGGACGAGAGAAGCCCAGACCACAGGTGACCGAGCTGGGAACAGGGGACCTGCCTGCCGCCCCCACCAGGTCTCCTCCCCTGGCCTTGCACCCCAGGCCGTACCCACCCAGACCCAGGTCACAGGACAAGGCCCGCTCAGCCCACTCAGCCCAGGGGGCTCCAGGACAGTCACCCTGACTGCTCAGGGTGTGACTCACATGGCCAACACCAAGGGTACTAGATGTCCCATGTCCCCTGGTTACCTGGGCCAGGTGTCACTGCCATGGGGTTCCGGAGCCCCAGCCCACATGCGCTGGGTGCCTGAGGCCCCAAGGCCCAGCAGCGCTTGGCAGGCTGAATATAGCTCCCAGAGCTGAATTGGCCTCCACCCTGCCCACAGCCCAGTTGGCCAGGACCCAGCTTTGAGCTGACCGCTCAACCCCAACCCCTCTGTGCAGACAGACCGTCCAGGAACAGCGGCCACGCTCGCAGGGCTTTGAGATGGGCTGACTGACCAGCGCTGGCTCCGTGGGAGGGGAGCGTGGTGGCCACCAGCAGCGATGGGGGCCGGCACTTGCCCACTCCCCACCCACGGCCCTGTCTCCGTCTACGTCCACCCTGTTAACTTGCTCATGGAAAGAGAGCAGCTGCTCCCTGCAACTCCATCCTTCGTCCGTTCAGCTTTCGGGTAGGGTGCCGGCACCACCGTCACTGCCGGGACAGCAGAGACGTTGGCCACCTGACTCAGAGCTCACCCTGAGCCCCAGGGCAGGGTCGTGGGGAACATGAAGCCCGAGGGCCTCACGAACTGGCGTCTGGATGATCAGACTCCCTTTGCAAAATGTTACTGTGTCTCAGAACCTCCACGTGCCTCTACCTCTTCCCCTGTCCCCGGGGAATCCACTGACACGAGGGAACATGAGTCCACCAACCTCTGCAGGAGGGAAGGGGCTGCTGACCGCACTGGGAGGGCGCCTACCTGAGAGCTGGGCGGGGCCACCAGGTTGACCCCTGGGGGGGCCGCCAGCGCTCCTGAGGGTGGGCCCATGGCCGACGTGATGACACGGTACGGAGAGCCCAGGGCGGTCAGGGGCGTCCCCACCGCACCGAGAGTCCGAGGAGCGCTCCCGGGGGTGTCCGTGTAGCTGGGATGGCTCTCCATGGGCTTCCCGCTGGGCAGGGCTGCCGACGGGCTCATGGACGTGGAGCCAGAGTGGCTGGGGGCACCTGTGGGGAGAAAGGTGTAGGTGGAGGGGTCGGGGGAGCGCCGACTGGCCCCGAGGGGACGGAGCCCCCCTCAGCCCCGCCCTGGGTTCGCTTCCTGGGCCCTGCCCTCCCACTGAACCAAGCGCTGGCCCCCTCAGTGAGCTAGTAGCACGAAGGCCAGCAAAAAGCAGGGAGGGGGAGGGCTGCAGAGAGCAAGGCGCTCACTGACGCACCAGGCCTCACCTGCGACCCACCGTAGGGGACCAGATCAGCCAGGGCCACAGGGGTCCCCGGGTCTGGGCCACTGGGGCCTGGGCCAGGGAAGACGGGCCACCACCAACCCCCAGGTACCAGGTGAAGACAGCAGGTAGCCAGCGGTCCAGCGTACAGCATCCCTGGCCTCAGAGCCGTGCTGCCACCATGACAATAGGCCAAGCCTGCGCATAGGATACCCATGCATGCATTCTGGCCGCAGTGAGCACTCCTGGAGGTGCCGGTGCCGGGGGACCGTCCCAGGGGCTGGGACTTGGAGCCCGAGAGCACACCGCTCTCCCGCCACACCCCCCCCCACCCCACCCACCACCAACTGGTCCTCTTTCTCCAAGTTCAGTTTTCGTTTGGTTTTGTTCATTAGGTTCCACACGCTAAGTGAGGTCATGCGGTGCCTGTCTTTCTCGGCCTGACATGTCACTTAGCACCCTCAAGGTCCGTGTGTAGGAACACAAGTGGCAGGACCCCCCTTTATACAGCCGAGCCCTATTGCATCGCACACAGGTACTGTGTCTGCACCCATTCACCCACCGAGGGGCGGCTCCCACATCGTGGCTGCTGGGAACGACGCTGCAATGAATGCAGGCTGCAGGTGTCGTTTTAGGTCAGTGTTTTCGCTGTGGGGCCCTTCCCAAACATCGCGTCCCTAACTGGAGGTGTTGGCACGGGGTCTCTCTGGAGCTCCGGCTCGCTAGTTAAGGCCAAGCTGCAGAGAGGACAGCCACTCCCGTCCCCAAGAAGGTTGTGACCCTGTAGTCACTCTGCCTGGAGTCTCAGCTCTCAGGGACCACTGCCTCACTAATGGATGAATCCCCCTGTTCTCAGCCCCTCCACAGAGGAGGAGCCACATGCTGTGTGCCCACAAAGACGTGACATGGGAGCTCAGACGAACAGGGCAGACACGCATGATGTGGCCTGAATAGCACCTGAGAGTCTCCACATGTTAACTCACTTCAGCCTGTAGGGGTCACTTCAGCCCGTTTCAGAGAAGACTTGGGCTTGGTCACACCCCAGGGGTCTCACCCCTGTGCTGCATCCAGGGCCCGGATGACTGGTCCCCACCTTTGTTGTCAACTGAGTTCTAATTCACCCTTCTGGTTCTAACTCAAGTGTCACCTCCTCCAGGAAGCCTTCCCTGGTATTCCTCATCTGGCTTCACGCTTTCTTCCTGTTTTCTAAGTAACAGTCTTGTTTATTTCCGTCTCTTCCAGTAACATGGGAGGGGGAGGGACTGTGTCCGGTTCTGTTTGCCCACTCCAAGCACGGCGCCCAGCACTGCCCAGGTTGTGAGGGGCAGAACCCAGAGACAAGCTGTCCGCCTGAAAGCCCTCGCCCTCTCCTGCCTGTGCTGTCAAGAGCATTGGAGACGCTGTGAAGAGCCCTCAGGCCGCAGGGACAAGACGACTCAATTCTTAAGTGATCTCAAGCTGAAAGGCCATCCGAACAGGGGAGTGCTGGGCAGCTCCCAAGAACCCAAGCCAGGAAAACCAAAACCCTTCCCAGATGGCTACGGGCTAGAAAGAATACTTTTAGACTCTTCTGGGGCCCTGGCAGGTGGTGACATTTACAGAGGCCAGTGTCTACCTGGAGTCCCGCCCTGAGACAGCACGTGACTTGATGGGGGAGGAGCCACGAAACCCCTGGGACCCAACCGTCCCCCCAGAGCCATGTCACCTGAAGGGAATCACTGTCCCTTCTGCCCAGCTTTGCAAACAGGACCCAAGGGTCCTTGTAGGCCTCCTTCCCTTCTGCTCCTTTGGGTCTCAGAGAGACCTGCCTGCCCTCTCCGCACCCTGGGGACACCTGTGCATGCCACAAGACTCACAGCTGCAGGACGGACTGGACCGAGACTGTGCCCATCACACTCGCCAGCCCAGGAGGGAAGGGACGCTGTGGCAGGCACGTGAGGTGGTATGGGGGCAGACTTGAGAGAGCACTGATGTTTTATATTTCTGTTTAGCATTTCCCTCTGTTTACTGCAACTGGGCTTCCATTTTTCTAGCATTATCTTCTGAAAAATGGCTATTTAAGTTTTTGTTTGTTTTTTTTTTTTTTAAGAGTAAACTGACCTAAGAAAAAGTTACACTCAATGAACAGGGACACTCAATATGTAAACTATCCTAAAATTAGCCTGCAAAGGCACGATGTTTAAGAAACAGCGACCAGCACAAATACATATACGTATACACATATATACATATGGACTTTGGAGAGCATGCGAGTTGTTTCAAGACTCAACTGAGATGATGTGCGAGAGATTGGAGATGTAAAGTGTACACTGTTTCATTGTCAGGAAGAATAACAGAAATGGACTCTGTCAGGATACTGATACCCTGGACTGCTCATCCGGCGGGGGAGGGGTCTGTGGAATGGGGAGACGCTGAGCCAACGAGCTGGGGTTAGGTTTGCAGAGACTCGCAACAATGTGTTCTTATTTCTGCTGAGTCGGCAACACCCTAGAGCAGGCCTAGTGTGTGACCACCGATCGCTTTAGTTTTTGAAACTGAAATTCGAAGGGGCAAAGGGACCTATGCAATCGCCTGCTGGTTCTTTGCAACTCCCAGCAACCCTGTCATTCCAGGAAACAAACGTCTTTGCTTTTAGAAAAGGGGCGAAGCAATGGCTTCGAGGACAAAGGTGCTTCACGACAACAAGTCCGCCCACTCCCACGGGCAGACACCAAGGCTCACCCGACTGAGAGGGCGGCGCCAGCCTCCCGCTAGCCCTCCTGTTTTCCCAGCCACGCGGGAACCACAGCCAGGACCTGAAGGCACAACGTACGTTTGCCAGAACCCTGGTTTCTGGCCCAGATCCGAAGTCAAGGTTTTCTCTGCTGCTTCTTTTGGCCCCACAGCTTGGTTCTACTAGGCTCGGCAACCCCTCGGCCTCACTGCTCCCTGGGCGCATGCCCTCTCCATCCCTCGTGCCTGCTGCCAGCCACCCAGGAAATGCACCACTCTGCACCCACACATTTCGCACTTCTCAC
This sequence comes from Anoura caudifer, assembly GCA_004027475.1. Taxonomy (NCBI): domain Eukaryota; kingdom Metazoa; phylum Chordata; class Mammalia; order Chiroptera; family Phyllostomidae; genus Anoura; species Anoura caudifer. The sequence continues at coordinate 658,712 of PVKU01000113.1, forward strand.
TCAGACACATTTTTGAGAAAACTAAGCCTCTCTGATGAGGAGGGGCTGGTGGGCTTTCCCCTCACCACTGTCCCACGCCCCTGCCTCCCCTCCCCCCATTTCGTGAACACAGAGATGGCAAGGCTGATGGCATCTACAAGAAGCAGGTGCGGGTGGCCGTCTGGGGTTGTCCGAGTCTGATCCAGGAGCCCCGTTATGATCGGACCTTGTCAGGCCTCCAGGCACTCAGAGGGTCACCAGGAACCACAGCCGCTGGGACTCTGCATGGTGCCTCCACCACCGTGGCTTCTGAAGTCCCCAAGGGCTTCGGGACACCGAGGTGGCAGGAGGACAGTTCAGAAGATGATAAGGCTGTGAAGCCAAAATACCACAGGCTGGATTTGAACCTTGAACTGCAGTTCTAGTGCCCACAAATGGAGGTACTCTCGGCCTCCCGCCCAGGGGTAGTGATCACACACTAAACTGTGAAGGGTGTGGGGCAGGAGCCATGGCTGGCCTGAACACATGGCAGACAGTGTGCCTAAGGATTCGGCCAGGCCAGGCCGCCAGTAGAAGCTCCATTAAGGATGGTCACTGCTGACACCAGTGGGGGTGCAGACACCCCACATTCATAGTATTGACTTTTCTGAATCACTTAGGAAACAGTGGTAGCTCTGGGCCCTGAGATCCCCTGCATCATCCCAGCCACCCCTCCCTCTCCCCCAAGGGCCCCAGGGCTCCTTGTGATCCAGAACGGCACCCAGAGGTCCTCCACACAGACATGCATTCTGAATGTCTGCTCCCTACTGGCCATCACCGAGTTTCAACGCCCCCCTCCCCCCGGCTGCTGGCAACGATCCCCACATAGATGTTCAAAAAGTATCTGCTGACTAATGCGTGAGTGGGATCCTTTTTTTTTTCTTTTGCTCACTAATGTAAGTAACCATAGATAGAATTCACCCATAAAAATTATTTGCCTAAGAAATCCATGTCTCCGATGTTTAACCAAATGCAAACCTCTGAAATCTCCGAATAAGGAGTTGTGCAAGTGAGTGTAGAAGAGGCACTTATTAAGAGGAGCTGGGTTCTTCAAACTACAGAATTCTAACCAAGGTGAGGAAGTTGCTTAGCAACCTCATCCTCAGCCAATGAAAACAAAATGCCACGCATGGGTCTTTCTGATTGGCTGGGCAGGAGCAAATGGCCTTAGCTGTTGTGCCAGGGCACAGAGTTTGCTGTCCCATTAGCAACCTTGCTCGGGATGTTAGTGCCCACCCACGAGGAAGGGGATAGAGGGGAACACCCACAGTGAGCGTCACCTTTCCATCCCTGGAGAGGTGTGGTGCAGAAGCCCGAGAACTATGGCTATCCTCACACCGGGCCTGTGCTCCTGCCCTCAGGGAACTCCCCCAACCTTGCCCTGAAATACGCGGACTTGCTGCTCCGCACGGTCAGCTGGGCCCTGCCACCTGAAGGCCGTGTCATGTCACCTCCTCCCCGAACAACACCAGCAGCTGATGTTCGGTGAGCAATAACCGTGAGACAGACATGGTTCTAAACTCCTTATATTCACGGTCGCGTTTCATATGCACAAACATGAAGCTGGGACTCTTCTCGCTCCAGGGAAAATGCAAAAGTTGGGGGACAGAATTATATGGCCTGCTCAAGGGGGGGATGCTGACAAATGATACTGGTGGAGTGTGGATCTTGGGGAAAAACAGCAGATTCAGGTTCTAATCCCAGCCCCACCAGGTACTGACTGTCCGGGTGGCCCCTTTTCTTTAAATCTGCAAAAGGCATTTCTTCCGGGAAGCTGAAATATGGACAAAGCATGTTGAGCTTTTTAGAAAAAGCCTATGCAAAATTTTGTTGTTTCTTCCTGATACATTAACAATGTAGAAATAAGGAGGGAAAATCTTTAAAACAGTATTGCTCCAGTTTGTCATTATGTGACTTAAAATACCCTGCTCTATGAGGTGTAAGCTGCAAACTTTGCAAAAGTTAGAAAAAGAAACAAAGAATTCCAAGATATGTAAAAAAAAACCCTAAGTTATAGTTTTCTTGGTACATATACAGTAACTATAAAACATTTTTTCGTTTAGAAAAAACGTTCTTTCAAACTTTTGTAAATCTCTATAGGCAAGTGGGCAAATGCATTTAAAAGACCCACAACCCACAGAGCATCCCCACACTCACCCCCACGTGGAGAATGGGCTGACTCCCGCTCCTCCCTCTCGACACCCCCACCAGATTTCCGTCCCCCTCCTGCCCTTCCCAGCCAACCCAGGACTCTCAGGATTTTGACCTGGCACTTTCTGACGAGGACCCTCCCAATCCCAGCTCAGACCCTCACAATTCATTCCCAGGTTTTGTTCCCTCCTCAGGGTTCCCTGCTCAGCCCAGTCCCCCTCCCCCTCTTCTTCCACAGGAGCCAGGGCGTTGCAACACGCCTTTTTAGTGCTTGAATTGTTCTCAGCATCTCCAAGAGTGCTTTCACACGGACGTCTGAGCTGCACAGCCACCCCTAGCTTGGACAGCGAGGGCTGGTCCGGGCACAGAGCTGTGCTTGTGGACATGCCTGCGGACCCACGTGGACACCAGGACCTGAGACACAGGAGCCACAGGGTGTGGGCAACGGAGGTGCAGGCCACTTCTTTGAAGGGGAGCCCCTCAGTGGGAACATGAAGGAAGGAAGACCCTCCTCGTGCCTCAAGCTCCACCCCCAGGCCACTGGCAGGAAGAGGAGAATGCAGAGTGATGGATGGGCCTGACCCCCTGCATGCAGCACTGACCAGCAGGTAGCCAGCCTTTCAAAGCCCACAGGGGCAGCTCCAAGTCCCCAAAGGGGAGCTGGTGGGTTGCCTGTGCAGGGTGGGGACAGGGTTGCAGCTTCTAGTGCTGGGAAGAGAGGGTGGGGTAGCCCCTCCCCCTCTCCTGCACACCTCCCCCTTCCCTAAAATCTGGAATGATGGAGAGAGAGAAAAGCAGGCAAAGATTGATAATCAGCCTCATTATCACCAACATTATATATAATTATAGCAAAACCTCACTCATCTGGATCAATTGAGAGAAAAATCCATCTAAATTCGTGACAAGTTGGCAGATTACTTTTAAATTACAATTTTATTACTTCTAAGTAACACGTGAAGAGTTTGTGTTTCAAGTACCATGAGCTAATGGTTATTAAGTGGGGATTTTATAAAATCTGCTCTAAAAGACTCTTTTGTAATTAACACCCCGTTAATATGCTAATGATGCTCCTACTATGCTTCTTAAATTGCTTGAAAACAGATGCAATTTAAGTAGGCTCAACACTTCTACAATCTTATTTGCTTAACCAACCTTTTGGGGTTTTATTTTTATTTATTTTTTGGTGAATGAGCAAATATAAACTAGTTCATCCTATGACAATTTAATCACCATTCCAAGTTAATTATGTCATAAATTAATAAGGCCATATCGCTTCAGGTTAGAAACCAGACTTTTGGGATTTGAAGAACCACCTCATTTTATAGAAGAGAAAATAATCCCAGAGAGGCAGCCGATTTGCTCAAAGCCACACAGAACAAAAACCCTGGGTCTTCCTGCTCCCAAGTTCAAGCTCGTTGCACCCACTGAGTACTAACTACTGCCTTCCATTCACACGACTCCTTATAACGCTATGCTACTATTTTCCACATCATCTGGCTCAGTCAAAAAAAATATTTGTTGAGCACGTACTATGTGCCAAGTCCATGCTGGGCACGGTGGAGATGGTGGTCCCTGCTGAAGGCCACGGTCATTTCATTCAAACTTCAGACTGGCTCAGGTCAGAGTGGTCAGTAGTCAGGAACCATCCCCATGAAGTTCGGAAACAGGTTCAGAGGTTAAAGCAAGCCTTCCAAGAGCCTGCTGTGAATTCCCGTGGGTCTGGATTCTGAGCCTAGTTCAGCACAATGTCCATCCACGTTTCTGCATGTAACTCACAGCATTTTGCTTGCATCCCACCTGCCCCCCACCCAGAACCAAATTATGAACCTTGATGGGACAGGTGGGTATGATACTGTCCCTAACACTTGAGAGGCACGGGAGGACAAGGGGCATCCCTGATAGGAAACAGCCCTGTCCCTTTAAACCATTTCAAAACTATATACCCCACAGCAGTTGGTCCTTCAAGATAAATGCCAGCGAGTGTTTCAGGCATGAGCTGAGGGTGCCGCCTGCCTTGTTCCTGGGGTCCCTGAACACCAAATGCGTCCATACCCAGCTCCCAAGTCCAAGACCTCCCTCCCTTTCTGTCCCTCTGCACTCGGTGGCCAATGTCCTCTCTGGAGCCTCTGAACACAGGCTGTCTCCTAAAGACTGCCCTTATCTTAAAATAGTGAAGGAGGCCTTGGCTGGGTAGCCAGGTGGTTAGAGCATTGTCCCAATGCACCAAGGTTGCAGGTTCAATCCCCTGTCAGGGCACATACAAGAATCAACCAATGGATGCATCAGTAAGTGGAACAACAAATTGATGTTTCTCTCTCTCTTGCTCTCTCTGTGTCTGTTTCTCTCCTTCTGTCCCTAAAATCAATACATTAAAAAATTATATACAGTGACCGACGTCTGTCCACTACAACATTACCATCAGGTAATACACGCAGCCTCATCCATCCTCAGGTTGAGATCTACGCTCCTAGGACGCATTCACCCAACCTGAGCCCTAAGGAACATTCCCAGAAATGACTGCTCTCCAAGCATTCTGCAGACTTGAGACTATGTAACTAGTTTGTACCTCCCTGCAGCTGAACAGGGGACTGACCACCGGCAGCATCCCCGGAGTGGTGAAAACATCCCACACATTTATTAGGCACGATCGTTCTCTGCCGCCACTCTGACTTCTTGCAAGTGCTTTTGGAATTAAAGGTCACAAGCCTTTCCATGTGTTAAGTTCAGATGTGGGATTCTGAAATCCCATCTGGAGGCTGAGCTGCTCTTGAACTTGAAGCTCTTGCTGTCTCCCTCGCCCCCGCTCAGCCCCAGCCTGTGACAAAGGCGCCTAGGTGTCCTGTACATCACAGGGTTGGAGGCCCCAGGTCCCGGCTCTCTTTCTGCCAGATCTCAGGAGAGAACGGGGTGACTTTTTAACCTGGAATTTTCAGTAACTGTGTCGGAATCCCTGTCTGGTTCACTTCACTTTGTCAGCGCCTCTGAGCACACAGCCCAACACTTTCTGACCAGACAACCTCCTCTGGGAAAATCCTACCAATGAAATTCTAGCTGAACTTGGTACTACACTCTCCAACTGTTTGAAATGGGAAAGGGAACTACCTTGACTGTCCATGTATAATTCTCCAGCCTTTATTTTATTGAAACCCCACACCGTGAATGCAGAGTTAACCCGGACCCTATTTGGGTGGGGTAGAGTTGTTTTATTTAAGGGAGTGGGGAAGCTCTCTGTGTCTTGGACCCCCTTCTTCCTCCACCCCAGGTGGTCCCTGGGGAGCTCAGGGGGACCCAGTGTGAAGACCACAAATAGTGACCGGTCCTCAGCAAGCCACACCTGTTTCCCAAGGGTCCTCCTCTGTGACTGAGGGGTCAGGTGACCCACAGGACCTTTGGTCTAGCTGTGAAGATCCAGCTCAGTGACAGGAACAAGCCGGAGAAGAGCCAGCACTGGGGACCGCTGTGAACCCAGAAAATCAGAAATGGGGATAAACGCCTCCAGAACGACCCCCTGGGGGCTGGCAAACTGCCCGGAGGCATCGAGCCCCATGCCCGAGGTGACATGGTTTTGTGCAGGGACAACAGCCACTTTCACACAGGGACAGACCGGGCATTGAGGCAGCAGTCCCCTAGCTGGCCAAGCCCAGATGTTTACTCTCCAGCTCTTTAGAGGAAACGTTTGCCGATCCTGCCCCAGAAGGGGACATTGGGTTCCACGTATTAGAACGAAGTGGGGCCACCTGGAAAAGTTGGGTCTGTGTTTACTAGGACCCCCAAGGGCCCAGTCCCCTCACCCCCCCCCACCCAGTGTTTCATTCATTTGCTGCACTTACTTATGCTGGAGAGAGGAGAGAGCATGATGGCCCCTGGTCAGCTGGGCAGGGCGCGGAGCAAGAGCGTCCCTGAGGCTGGACACTGCCCAGTGAAGGGGGCGGGGATGAGGACAGCTCCCCCCATTCCGGGGTCCTTGAGAGGACTGCGGTGGCACCTGTCACCACCTTGGAAAAGGGTCCGGCCCGTCGGACAACACTGGGGGCTGATTCCACTCTGCGAGTACCTCCACGCCAGGACCAGGCTGGTCTCGTGAGAGCCACCCAGGCCCGGGCGTCCTGGAGAACAAACCGCACCCCTGGGCCCCTGCATGCCCTACTTTCACTGAAAGGGAAAACGACCAGGCTCCTCAGGGAGCTCGGGAAGTCCCGGCCCCCATTCTGGTGGCTAAGTCTCCGCGGACACACCGGCTAGAGAGCGAGGGGCAGGGGAGGAGGGCAGCCGATGACACTCTGCACACGGTCTCTCCCCCACTTGCTGTGCAGCTCTCTCTCTCCGTAAGATCATAAATATCTCAGAAACTAGTTTATGCTAAATGTGCTCACGAATCATCACTCCTCCCCATGGAAGCCCTCACTACTGACCACTCACAGGACCGTGGATCCCTGTCAGCCTCCCACACACGTGCAGAGAGAAAGCCATGTTCTGGCATGCACACGCACACACACAATGCATACACATCCACACACTTACCTGCTTGCACACGCATGCACACACATCCGCACCACACCACACACACCCCATCGTATTGCCCACACACACACAAGCATCTCCAACTCAGCCCTCCCCTGTGTCCACTCTTGGGGGGAAAGGACTGTCCTCCAGATGGTCAGGGTCGGGACTCTTGCCAATCAGAGGCCCCCAGAAGAAGCCGGGGCTCACTGTGGCCCCAGAGTGACTGCTGAGCTGTCCTGTTCTCCTCCTGGAAGGACGGGCCGTGAGTGTGCAGCAGTGGGCGGGGCTGAGGCTGCAGGGCTCCTGAGCCCTGGGGTGGGCCACCTGCAGCACCCAGAGCAAGGCCAAGGCCCAGAGAGGCCCCACAATGCAGCTCAGCGGAGCAGGCTATGTAGCCCGATGCTTGCTTCCAACCCTTGGCTGAGCCTCCTCCCCGCTCCAGGGCCTTGGACACCGACCACCCCCCAGCACAGCCTCTGCACCTGCCTCTGCAGGCTAGCGGCCATCACACCGGCACCGGCGCCCACACGGAGGCTGCCTCAAGGTTTAAGTGAGCCAAACTGGGCAAGAACTTGCAGGGGTGGCGTGAGAAGGAGCCCCCTCTCCCTGAAGCCTCCTGGCCCTGAGGATTAATTAGCACAGGGTCCCACGGGGGATGATGGGCTTTGTCTGCCATCTTCAGAGAGGCAACAACTGGCTCATCCCAGCAAACGGATCTCCTCCTGAGCAGCTGGGAAAGCAGGGACCTGGCGGTGAAGATGAGGGTTTTCTCCTCATCACAGGGCAGGGCCCGAGTGGGGACAGTGAGCCCTTTGTGGGGCCACTGCCCCCAAGCCAGTCACCACCCTTTGGCCAATCTGACCCTAACTGAGCCAGTCCGGCCAGTCTTGTTCACTGAGGACCTGGTGGTCTGGCAGCTGGTAGGTGAGTGCAACGAGGGACACGAATCCCAGGTGTTTTTCCCCTGAGCGTGAGGCTGGGCCCCTGGAGGTCCTCACACATGTCCCCAGAGCCCCCAAGGCTCCACCTGCTGATGGGTAAAGGGGCAGCAGGATACCCCTAGTGAGTCCAAGAGTGCCGCCAACCAGCCACCTTGGGGCACAGGTGGTTAGAGGCTACAGGGGACACCGTCTCCAGCCCTCAGGTGCGCCTGTCCCTGTGGGCGGGCCCTCCTGCCTCCACTGCAGGTTCCCACACAGATCTCCAGCCGGTGGGGCCCCATCGTCAGCCTCAGAGTGGGAGCAGCCTCTTACCTGGCCCAGGCGAGCACAGCAAACAGCTGTGGAATGAAAGGAAAGACCGTTCCCCTCTCCCAGCCCTGAGCAGACAAATCAGCCTTCGGGGACCAGGGATGCACCTCTCCCTCCTCTCGGCAGACCGGCTTCCTCCCTTCCAGGCAGCCTTTCACCCCAAACCAAACAGCAGGGCTCCCATCTAGACCAGCAAAGTCTGCGGGTCCTTACAGTTTTCGTTTCGCCTCCCCAGACGCCTGTCCACCTTTCCGTGGGAATGTTGGGTTTTCAAACCAATTGGCATGTGAGAGCTGAAGGGACGTGGAGGGAGCAGACGTGTTCACTTTTTTTTTTTATCAGGTGCCACTGTACGGACAACGGTACAGGCGCCTCTTTCTCAGTATCAGCACCTTGAGTTTCACAACAATAAGGAGGGGATTATGAGCTCCACTTTACAGATGAAGACACCGGGTCTCAGAGGTTTGGCATCTTTCCTAAGTGACACAGCTGGTCAGTGAAAAACTAGAAACCAAACTTAGTCCCTCCTTCCTCCCTTCCTCCCCCGCCTTCCTCCCCCTTTCTTCCTTCTTCCTGTCATTTCCTGTCATGCTCTTGCCACTAGGACAGATTGAAGGGATACTAGTATCAGTTTAAGTCAGGGGCTTTCTTAAAGGGCTTCCCCTCTCAACCCCCCGACCTTGGACTAGTCCCTGCTGTCCCTGGGACCCCTGTTGACGCGCCTGCACAGTGAGAGGTCTAACATGCTCTTTGAAGTCCCTGGGGTGCCAGCATTCCAAGATACCATCAAGCAGCCCCCCTGAGTTTTGGACTAGGCCTGCTCTCTCCAGCCTTTGCCTTAGTTCTCTCCCCAAATCTCTTCACCCTCTACACTTTTAGGCACCCCAGTTGTCCCAGAGGGTCTCCTTGGCATTCAAGGAGCCAGAGCCTCACAGAACTTGGGGACCCCGAGAATCTCAGGGGGAAGCCTGAACTTTGCCACCTGAACTCAGAGGGCAAAGGGGACAGGGCGGTGAACGGGGCCAAGATGGGAGCTGAGAAGGATTTTCACCCCCAGGACCTGGCTTCGGGGCGAGGGGCTGGAGATCAGGTGCCCGGCTCACAGTGTCGGCCACCACCCTCACCGGGCCCGTGTCACAGGACTGGCCCCAATGGCCTGCAAGTTACCACTTCCAGGAACGTGTCCACAGCCCCCACCCCCTGCATCCAAGCAGCAACCTGCACGGCATTTCTTCGCGCCGTCCGCGGGATGAGCCCACCTTACCAGAGAGGCGAAGACCGAGTCTCATACCCCGTGCCTAACCCCATGCTCGGCACACCACCGCACCCCTGTGGCCCTAAATGAACGAGCAAGCCCCCTGGCCTAATGCCCTCCCCCAGGGCAGGACCACCCCAGCCAGAGAGTCCCCACCGCAGCTCACAGCACGTCTGGCCCCTCAGGGTGCTTCTGCCTCGCTTTGCTCCGAGTCTGCCTGCACTGGAGGTCAGGCGAGTAGGGATGTCTCCGTTCTCCAAACTTGACAAGAATTTCTGCTTTGCCCTGCCTGCCAGGACAGGAACTACAGGGCTCCCAGAAGCACCAGCTGCTGAGGGAGAGGCCAGCCGGTCAGCTGTTGGCTGGGCGACTGTCCCTGAATCCGGGGACCTGGGAGCGAGTCTGCCTGGGGGTGGGGGCCACCCCCTGCAGGAGCTCCAGTCAGCACTGACCCTCCGTGGAAGTGAAGGCAGTGACCCCTGCTGCAGAATTGGGGACAGCGGGGGAGGGGACCAGAGGCTATTAGCAAATCAAAAGGGAAGCCAACAGGAAGGAACGCAAGGTGGCAAATGAAAGCGTTACATTTGCTTTTTAAAATCCCAATTACGGGGAAATCAGCTCCTGAACACGACAAGCATGCCGTCCTTGCGAAGCGTCCGGGGGACCCTGAACGGAGGCAAACACTGCTTCTCCCTTTTTCCTCATTGCGAGCTGGGTGATCCGCAGTCCTGGTAATTCGCCTTGAACTCCGCACTTTCACACCCACACAAACTCGCTGGCTGCAACAATGTCTGGTTCCAGCTCTGTCGCAGGTGTTCTGACTCGCTGCCTGGAATGCCCAGATCCTGTCCTGTGCTCTCCCCTTCTGGCCGCCTCTCCCCTCTCCCCTGCACGGGCACACTCACACGCACGCACCCTGTGCACGCAGGTACACGTACAAGATTCAACACTAATCCCGTTAGCTTGCCCCCCCCACACTGCCGTGCCCCCTCCCTCTCCCCAGATGGTCCAGATGGTGCCACACTCACCGCCGAAGCCAGTGGGGAACTTCATGAAGTGCGAATAATTCCCGTACATGTTTCCTCTTCAGTTCCTCGCCCTCTCCGGGCGTCTCCTGAAGCCCACGGCCCCGGCCCCAGGCACAGCCCCCGCCCTTCAACTCGGGTGACCGAGAGTGGTCATCGCTGCCCCGCAGCCAGGAGCGCGGGCTGGGCCGGCCCTCCCGGACGAGCCAGGAATCCGCCTCTAGATCGGGGCGGCCACATAGCGCTCTGGAGCCGGCGACCGCGGCAGCTGGTGCCTGTCAGTAATCACGCATAATGCCGCCGCCGCCGTCGCTGCCGCCTGAGATCCTGTTGCTAGTTTGATTAACTCGGGGCTGGGCTGCTGCGTGCGACTCTTGCAGCTCCCTGCCGGTCCCCGGAGGTCCCTGCCGGTGGCAGGATCTATTATCTGGGAAGCCAATCGATGTGTGACCGCCCCGCAGGAGGTCAGGAGAGAGGGGGAGGTGGCAGGGGATGGAAGGCCCTTTAGGTGCCTGTTCCTTGACTTGCACCCGTAAAAATCAATGGGGTTTTATTAAAACGCATTTTCTCACCCCAGCTGCCCTCTGTCCGACACACTTGCCGTTGGATCCAGGACCGGCCGTGGCAGGTGGGGACTTGGAGAGGGCAGACAGATCCCCAGCGACAGAAACTGCAATGGAGCAGCCCTGGGGTCCAGTGGGCACTCCTGTGCTGGCCGGAGGCACGTGGCTCTCAGAGGGCAAGACTGACCAGGGTAGCTGGGGGCCAGGCCCAGCTCACAGGCAGGCAAGGGCACGCTGGCCCCATGCAAGGATCCCTCGCTGACCTTCCCAGGGCCAGTGCCTTCACCTACATCCCCCTGGCAGATCACCCCGGGGTCCTCCCTGACACAGACACTCTCGTGGGTGGAACTGACCCACAGATCAGAGTCCAGGTTCCCCGTGGATGTCTGGGTCTCTGAGACTGCTATCCTGACAAGCTGCAGCTCAGCCTATACTTGAATACCTCTAACACCCAGGAGCTCACTACTCTACCATTCCACTTCTGGACAGTTCTGACCATAAAAATTTTTTATTGAGCTGAGTCTGCCCCTTTTCCTGAGAGCTTCAGCCCACAGATTCTAGGCAACTTCCTGGGGCCACACAAGAGAAGCCTGTGGGGGTCGTCACCATGAGGTCTTTGGCAAACTCAGACACAAATCCCCAGTCCCGCAGCACCCTGTCCCTATGCACTCTCCTCTCTCGCCATCAGGCCATGTATTGCCAAGTGTCAGATGCACTCACGACCTGTCCTCTCTCTGTACAGATGGACTTTAATTTACATAGCTGCTCTCATAGCCGCGATACTCCAGATAGGAGGCAAATCTTCTCCCCCTGGTGTGTGTTGGCAGGGTGATGGGGGTGCCATCAGCACCCCCTGAGGGGCTGGAGCAAGGACCCAGGGCTTCTCCTGACATGGCCAAGGACAGAGACAGCCAGGGAGGTGAGCCAAATCAGAGCCCCCCTGGGAGAAGATCAAGACTCCCAGACGAGGAGAACCCAGGACAAAAACTAAGGGAAAAGAGTGGGAAGAAAGTCGGGAGCATTAGCCCCACGTGTAAACTCACATAGAGGTAATTCCACAGCCGCCCCCCTGCCCAGGTTCCACCTCTTATCTTCACACTCTCCACCCCATTCCTAGACAGTGAGCCCGGGGGCCCCCATGCACTCCCTCCCCACAGTCCTCTGCAAAGAATTCGGGGTCCACCTGCCCTCCCAGGTCTTTGGGATCCAGCTTCTTCTGTCCATTGTATTTCTTCTTCCTCCCTCAGTTCAGAGCTTTTAAAGGTCTGGTGAACTACTTTCCATTTGCAATCCAACACGTGGATAAAAATGTTGCCAAGGGTTAGGGTTAGGGTTAGGGTTAGGACGTCACGCAGCCACCACAGAACGCCCATTCCCTAGTGCCGTGGACCCTCTGTCCTGCCAGCTTCCAGTGGTGTGGCCTGGAGAGGGTGGCTCTGCAGAGAAAGCACCAATGCAGAGCCAGCCGTGCCGGGCCCGAGGCCAGCTCCGCTGCTTACCGCCTCACAATACCGGCAAGTGGCTGAGGCCCCCGGGCCGCCGTCATGAGGGTCAAGTGAGTCGGCACACGCTCCCCACCAAGACGACACAGGACTTGCAGTCAACACGGACAAGCTCTTTCTGTGAGGAGGAGGATGATGATGATGATGTGTACTCCTCACCTCCTGGTGTTCCCTCGTCAAGTGATGGAGCAGGGCTGGATGAGATCTGAGGTCCCCTTCAACTTTAAATTCAACTCGAATTCGCCCAGCACCCACTCCACGATGGTGCATGTTCTCCCCAGGGGTCTCAGAAAGCGCTGCTGGCCGGGGTCTTCCAAGCCCTACCAACCATCCTCCCTACGTCTGTCCAGAGCCCAAGGTCAGCATCGTGTGGACCCATTGGTGGTTGGAGGTGGAGTCTGCCTTCCTGTTTTCACCGAGGTAGTTGCCTTCTTCACAGAATGAGGGCCAGACTCCTCGGCCTGGCATGGGGAGGCCTCCCGAGTGACCTCTCTGGCAAGCACCCTGGGACAGCCGCCGCCAGGCCCACGCGCCCACAGCTCCACCCGGCCCTGCGCCCTGGCCAGCTCCCTCACTCTCCAGGAAAACACCCACCCCACGACCTCACTGAGGTTTCTGGGTTTTGTTTGCTTTTGTGGTGTGGTGATAATACTGCGCATGTTTTGTTTTGGGTGGGTGTGGGGCTTTTGTTTGCTTTATACTGTGAAGTTCTAGTTCTGCGCCGATACAAGGAAGGAATACTTTCTTGCTTTGTCTCTTCCCTTTCTCTGATGGTCCCTCCCGGTCTGGAGACTTTGCTCACAGTGGGAGCATGGTTTGTTCATTCCACCTTCTGGTTCATTTCTCATGCCATTGACCTTGCCCTGCCTACATCCCCACAGAAATTGTTCTCCCACATAAATGCAAGAAACGCTAATAGGTGCTCAATAATTTTTTTCAATAGAAAATGCTTGATATGCTTCTACCAAAGCTTTCCTTGTGATAATTCCATATGGTTTCATGACCCTTACCAGGCCATGAACTTGGCCTGAACAGCAAGAAATAGGAACGTGGCTTTTGTTTTTAATCCACGTGTTTTGCATGGCACCACTGTGTCTTGTCCCAGACCACTGTTGGCATAACAACATGATCCTCCCATAAGCCCTTCCCAGACAGCCCCGCCGACTTCGGCTGCTCCAGTGTCTCCAGCTGTCCTGGAGTCCTCACTTGGACGTCAAACCAACGGCCAAATACTCAGGCTTCAGAGTGGGAATTAGCAGATTCATTCAGCAGGATGCAGGGTGGGGCCCTGGGAAGGCCTAGTCCTCCTTAACGACACGCTCCACTTTTATTGAAGCCATCCGGGCCTCTCGGGAAACGCAAAAGGCGCGTGTCTTCATGGGGGTGTCTGACTCAGAGTCAGCCTGGTATCTTATGTCCGGCCCTATAATGGGAGAGCACAGCTTTACCACCGGTCTCGTTCGTGGATTTGTTCTTTGGCTTTTGCCCAGTGGTGATAGAAAATAGTCTTTTGCAGAAAACGGGAATGAAATACAAAGTCAAATTATTTGATTCTTGCCAGTAGGCATGATGCAAATATCAACACGCTGCTGATACAGATTAATATGTATATGTTTGTGTAACAGTGTATAAAGTTTTGATGGGCCTGCCCCAATATTAAAGCTCCGTAGGACAGACTGAACTTCCACACTATTTCAAACGAGGAATTTGAGACCCACGGCTATGAACCCAGAAAGGGAAAAACAGCCACTCTAAAACTTTGATCTCAGATTGCCATCTCTCTCAACTCGAAAGTGATGGAAATGGCCGTGAAAACCCAGCTCTGAGTCTCAGCCACAGAGCCTCTCGCCAAACAATGATCCTTCTCTCATTAGTAACATGTTTCTGTTGTGTGTGCGTGTGGGTGGTCCATGTATTCTTTTTGTTTTTGGTCTGGTATTCATGTATTCAATTATCACTCAGCCAACACTTAGGAGACCACTTTGCATGTCAGTCACAGGGGACAGACCAAGGGGGCAGACGCGTGGAGTCCCTGACCACAGGGATGTGTGCGATCCGGCAGAGGAGAGCTGTGGCAAGCCCGTCCGCACAGACCAGGATGAGGGCTACGGAGGGGAACCACAGGGGGCTGAGATAGCAGGGAATCCCAGGTGCAGGAAGGACCAGGGCAGACTCCTTAGAGGAAGTGACAGTGATGCTGGGGTCTGAGGGGGAGAGGGGACCAGGCCCAGACACAGAGGGTCACAAAGCCCTGGGAAAGGAGGGGGAAGCCCAGTGCATTCGAGAGGCTGGGGAGGGGGGGGCGTTCAGGCCTCCCCCTTGGAAGACGTGGCATTTGGGAGCCCCATGCACCTTGGTCTCAGCCATGAGTCGGTGCTCAGCATGCCCCGTCACCTGGGCTGTGGGGAACCTTGCTTCCTGGCCCTATCGCAGATGACGTGCCATTTCCCATGGCCGACACCCAGGCACTGACCCACCCTCACGCCTGTGTTCAATCTGCTCTTCCCCTCAGGAGAGCCTTTCTTCCTTCTGTTCACTGTCCAATACAACTTGGTCCCCGAGGCCAGTCCCCTGGGGCTGGCAGGGCACCTCTAGTGGAAGCACTGTCTCTCCCAGGCCCCTCGGTCTATGCTGGGGCCACGCCTGAGCCTCTCAACACACCCCTCTGGGTACTATTACCACAAACACCCCTGAGAGCCCCTCTTACTCAACAGCAAACCCTGAGTGAAGGGCCCCTGAGCTGGCAGCATCTTTGTTGCCCCAAAGGCCTTCACACCAGAGTCCAACGCAGAATAGAAATCCCGTGAATGAGACCGATGGGGAATAGAGGCTCGCTGATGATGCTGGGACCTCCCGACGCCAGCCCTCAAGGGCACGAAGTCCCCAGGTCTCAGCACAGCGCACGGCCCAGGTGCCACGCACACGGGCCCCTCCTCCTGGCATCACGGGCGCCACCCTGGCAGCGGCACAGCATGTCCATCTGGGTGGCTGACATCCTCGGAGACAGGGAGAGTTCAGGAAGCGTGCCGGCTGACTTCCGTGAGGACTGCCTCTGCCCTCAGGAAATGGGGGGCCATCCCCGAAAGGCCTGCGACATGTCCAAAGGCACCCACTCTGTGCGCAAGGTGCCACCACGGCTCAGAGCCATGTCAGAGCCGTGTCAGAGCTGACTGCTGTGTCACCGGTGGCTCCACCCTAAGGGACCAGCCCCCAAACTTGTCTGCACAAATGGCAGAGGCCTTTGTCCCTTCCAGAGATGATTCATTTGGCCAGGGCAGTGGGGGTGAGTCTGGGTTTTGGAACAGGTGAAGGAACCCCACGCAATTCTAAGGTGCTGATCTGGGGCACGCTTGCCTTCAGGAAAGAGAATCTTCCCGCAACGAGAAGCTAAAAATGAGAAACCGCTTCCCAGGATGATCCTCAGGGACCAATGAGACCCACTTGGCGAATCTGCCTGTGCTTACAGTCGGGGCTCGTGAACCCCAGAAGCTCCTGCCTGCAGGAGACGGGGCGGGGAGGCCAGCCGCGGGAGGACTCCGGGCACGCTGACTTCGGGTGTGCGGGGTGCTGCCCTCAGCACGAAGGCTCCCACCCACGCCTCTGCCCTCAACATCACCCATCCGAGGTGCCGCTCACCTCGGGCTCATTTCCTGTCGCTCTTCCCTGCAAAGAGTGAGTGCCACCACCGCTCTCCCCCAAAAAGACTTGCATAAACACCTCTGACGGCACAAGTTCAGTTTCCCTCCTCATTGGGCTGGCCAAGAAGCCCGTTTGGTTTTTTCCATGCGATGGTTCTAGTAGCGCTTAGTTGCCTGTAACTTCATTCAAAACAATTTTGTTAGATTGTGTTGTGAGAGCTGTCCTATCAGCGTACATTCAAAAACAGCAAAACCGGTGAATTTTTGTGTAGCCATTTTAATACTGAAGATGGAAGAAAATACGCAACATTTTCAGCATAGTATGCTTTCTTATTTCAACAAAGGCAAAAATGTAACTGAAACACACACACACATGCACACACAAAAGATGTGTGCAGTGCATGGAGAAGGTGCCGTAACAGATCAGACCTGTCAAAAGTGGTTTCCGGAGTTCCGTGCTGGAGATTTCTCGCTGGACGATGCCCCACGGTCGGTAGACCATCTGAATGAAGGTGATAGCGATCAAACCGAGACACGAACTGCAAACAATCAATGTTCTACCCTGTAGGAGAGAGCCCACAAACTCAAACTATGCAAATCAACAGTTATTGGTGAAAATGAAAAATGTGTCTTTTATTTTACGGAAAAACTAAACAGACTTTTTGGCCAACCCAATGTTATCACTGGTCACTACACTGGAACGTTTTTCTTGAGAGTAGGGACAACCTCTTATTCCCTCTACTGTATCTGGAAGAATCTAGCATGCGCTTCACAGGCAGTACGCCTGTTCCACAAATGCTTACCGAGTGGGTGCTGGGACTACAACCAGGAACAGGGCAGGCTTCCCCCTCACTTTGCCAGGATGAGTTTAAGGGTAAATTGTAACTACCTTAAACTTCACATGACAACTCAGCCACCACTGCAGAGCCTGTGGGAGCTCTCAGGGAGCAGAGCAACCATGACCCACTGAGGGACGGGCAGAGTTGAGCCCCGAGGGACAATCTGGTCCCTTCCAGAGAGAGGCCAGCAGGGCAGACACTGTCCTCCAGACTGGGTCCAGATCCAAGGTGCCCCAGCCAAAGAGGTGGGTGTCACCGCTTGACCTCAGGAAGGCCTGTGCAAGTCCCCAAGGACAGAGGAAGCAATACTGGAGTAGAGCCCAGCCCCCACATCCAGGCCACTGTCCCTGGAACGCTGCTGGACACACGCACACCGAGCTGGCCCCTGGCTGTACGCAGGTGGGGAGCCGAGGCTGTGGCCCCCTTGAGCGCAGTCCAAGCGATCTATTTTCAGGTCCCACTCCATTGGAGCGGGCATGCGGGGGGAAGCTCTAAATATACCCCCAGCGACTGCCGGGGGCAGATTATCCCACTGGCAGCTGACGAGGGAGGGGCCGAGAGGGACGCAGGAGCCCTGGCGCTAACCTGGGCGCAGCCCGGGGCCTCTGCACTTGTGAGCTATATTTACAGCAGGGCAAGAGTCCAGTCTATTTGACTGGGTCCTGGGCAGGGGCTCTGTGGGACAGTAAAGGCCATGCTTTGTCCCCCTTTGTCACAAAGATCCCCTGAGCAAAGCATGTGGAAGCCACCAAGGACACCAGCTACACCGCCCAGGTCTGCTCCCAGGCACCCAGACCGTAGAAGTTCTTGCAATTCTGTAAACTGCAGACATGACATTTCCCATGTGTGTGACGCCTGGCCGTCGACACAGCGCTTTTCTAGCTTGTGTATCAACAGCTATGAAATTGCGTTAAAAGCCAAACCCAAGGAGGCTGCGGACAGAAGGGAGGTTGACTACTTCAAGGACATGAGAATTTGCCTGGCTGCGCAGTTTCCTCTCCAATGGGGAAAGCCTTGCTGGTGTTCAGCCAGGATATAGCTGTCTCACGGCCCAAAACCAGACACACTGTACGACCACTCCCATTTCCAGGTGGCGCACCCCAAAAGGCCAGAAAGCATTTCACTTCGGAAACAGCTAAGTGAGAGCTGCTTTCACACCAGCATCTAGGTAACTGTGCCCAGGTGCCAAAATGAACAGAAATACCTAAAAGTGGAGACACAGGTGATCAGAGGCAGGGCCAGGGGGTGCAGCACCAGGGAGGTCATGAAGTCAGAATGTTTATTTACTGAGGTCAGACAGAGCTTGAGAGATTTCTATGCGGTGTATCACGTTAGCCGTAGGAGAGACTCTGGAATCAGCGTGGCGGGTGTCAACCACGGCACACACAGAGAATCAGCAAAGGGAGCCGGGGTCCGAGACGGGCCCCCTGCGGCAGGGGTGCTCAAAAGGTCCGGGCACCACGCACTTCAGCCTCCTCCGGGGGGGGGGGGGCTTGCTGAACACAGAGATGTCCAGGTCCTGCCTGGACCTCCCATGTCAGGACCTTGGGGGCCGAACCACGCCTCCTGGTTGCTCTGGGAGATGGCGTTCATGTCTCTCTACAGCCTGACTGAGGTCCCCAGTGCGGTCAAGCTTAGGAGTCACATTTAGGAGCCAGCACATTTGACCTTGGAACCGTTGGAACCTCTGTCCCTGGCAAGCAGGAGGCCAGGCACTGGTCAGGGGAAGGTTCTGGACAAGGGGCTGAGTGTGGTGGTGAGTGGGTGCTGGCCTTCGGCGACAGGTCTTGGAAAGTCTTCACAAGGAGAAAGCAGGCCCAGGAGACAAGAACCAGCTCGGAGCGTCCGCACACAGAGGGCCTGGTGGAGGGGCACTACCCAGCACAGGCATTGGGTCCTCGGGGAGAGGGGCAGAGCTGGAGGACTGGGGTGGGGAGGAGATGGGGGCAGCGGGAAGCAGTTCCGGGGGTGCGGAGCTCTCAGGCTGCCTGAGGCTTCCTCCGGGAGCAGCTGTGAGGGACCCCTTGCTATTTCTGAAGCAGCACAAACCTCTCCACGTGGCATTTCAGACACACCAGCCAGCCCGGGCCCCAGACACTTAGGGACCGCAGGCAGCCTTTCTGACGCCAAATCCCAGCCTGCATGCGTGGGGGCTGACGCCACCCCTCCTGTCTCTGCCCGGCCTGGCAGTCACTCCAGGTCCTGCGAAGGCCTCATCCCAGGTTGAACAGCTGTGACATCAGAGAGGACATCCCCTTGATCCCATAAGGTGGACACAGCTCCTGAGAACCCATGGCCCCCGAAAGCTAAAGCAAAAAGGGAGGAGATACAAATTTTTTGAATATCCACTATTCTCACCATTTGAGGGACAGGGACAAGCCCTCTGCACTTCAGGGAGGGACCCGACAGAAAACCAATCATAATAAGCGCTAAAACCAATCACACTCCTCCGAGGGAGGGAGGGTAGGCATGGACTATTTGAGAAGTTCCATTGATTGGCTCAGTGGATTGAGCACAGGCCTGTGAACCAAAACTTCCATTGACTGATCAGCTGGCCGGCGGCAGACCAGGAAGACGCATGAGTGAATCAGGGGGCAGCCACGAGGGGGGCAGCGGCCACATGCCATCCCCAGCCCCGCACCTGCCTGTGCACCCTGGCCGGCATGTCCGGCCCATGTGCAGCTCTGATGGGATGCTGACAGCTCCCCTGGTGCCCACACAGGTGTCTACACGGGTCCCCTCCCACTTTCATCCCTCCCCAGACCGAGTCCACTCCCGTCCCCGGAAAAGTGTGTGGCGGACTCACTCCCAAGCACACCCCATGCACACCTTTGTTCCCTGCTTTTGCCCATGCTGCCTTACTTTTCTGGACCGCTGTCTTCCCCGCTGCCCGTCCCCCGTAGCTGAGCTTACCCTAAATGCACCTCCCTGATCCCCCTGCTGGGCAGCTTCGGTCTCTTTGGTCTCTTCCGTCTCGCTCCCCCCTCCCCTTCTCTGGGTGTCTTTCTGTGTCTATCCCTGCTCTGAACCCCCACCCCACACCCCAGCCCTGTGGGCCTGTCCCTTCCGATCCACTGGGCTTTCTCCATGTGAAGCAAACCCGCAGCAAACCACTGCGCATGTGCTCCTAAGAGCCCAGCCTGTGTGCCTTTACATCTCAACCCCCGCTGTCTTCTCAGCCTCCAGGAAGGGCCCACCCCGTCCTGATGAGGCAGGGACCTTGGTTTCCTGTCTGTCTGGATCAACCTCTCTTCCTTAGGAAGCCCCCACACCACACCCCCTAGCCCCACCCCAGCCAAGGCCAGAACTTCTCCACCTGGACGCTCCACCACACGTTAGTGCCCTCCTCTCTCCAGCACTCGGCACAGCTACAATAACTGTCTAACTGTGCGCCTGACACCGGGCCCCCCGCAGGCAGAGGCCTCATGAGCACAGGGCCCGTGTCTCGGTCACCCACCCATGAATCCCTGGCCGCCTCCGGTCAGCAGGAGGTGGGAGGTTCGCAGATGGAGGACGTCGATCACACTCCGCGTGTGTGCGGCCAGGCTGTCCGCCCACCCTTGACTGCCTGGCACCCCCAGCAGGGCTGTGTCCATTGGAGGCACTCAAAGAGAAGGGAAGGGGAGGAGAGGAGGGGGGAGGGAGGGGAAAAGTTTGTCTGCTGGGGAAGTAATCCAAGGCCAGTGCCATGGGCCAGTGACACCACATTTGATTCAAAAGCAGACACATTTAGTCCAATAAACGGACAAATAATGATTGAGCACCCATTCTGCACAAGGCATAGAGTTCTTTCTGTGTGCCTGTCCCTCTGTCCTTGTGCCTTTCCCTCTGTCTGTGTCTGTGATGACAGATGTGGCAGTGGAGTCACTGGAGGGTCCGCTGGGAAGCCCAGAGTGGCCCCTGAGCAGCTGCATGGCCCTGAGCACTTGGGCCATTGGACTGTCCCTTCCAGTGTCCTCGGCCTTTTAACTGAGCCCCACACCCTGAGCGCAGGGTGGTGCCGTGACAGTTGAGAGAAGGCGTGGGTCTGAAAGCGCCCTGCGCAATGTGACGCGGGACAGCAGGAGTGGCCACTCCGAACGCATGATGGCAGAGGAGATGCAGCTGTGGCAGGTCTCAGCCCCGGGAAGCTGCCCAGGACCCCCCAGCATGAGGGCCACACCCTCCGACCTGACAGAGCTGTCCTGACCCAGACAAGTCCCCAAGCCCCTCCACATGGACTCCCAGCACCAGCAGTGGCCGGCTCACCAATAAAGAGATTAAAGAGATCAGAGATCTTCTTCAGGATGCGGCACCCCGGGTGCTATGGTAACGGGCATTACTGGATCTGGGGAAGAAGAGCCGCTCTCCTCTCCTCTCCTCTCCTCTCGTTTAGGAGGAGGGAGCCTGCAGATGGGGGAGGGGCAGAGGAACCGCTCAGAAGACAGACACAGCACGGCAGGGAACCTGCAAACAGCATCATGGAGTCTGCCTGGGGTGGGGGGCGCTCTTCTGCCTGGGCCCCGCCACCTGGAGGGACTCTTCAGCCCTCCAGCTTTCCTGCTGTTAATGCAAGTTAGCCTCCTGCCCAACCCCCCCCTCACCCCCGACTCAAGACTTAAGCGGGTAGGCCCAAAGGCTTGTTTGTTTGTTTTCAAGATATAAGCATGAACAAAAATCTAGATAAAACCAGGTTGTGAATTTGCAAAAAAATCAGAAACGTGCATGTTTCCTTGGACTCAGTGGGGGGTGATGCTCAGAACCCCCTTGGGACTGTTCAGCGTGGCCTCTTGGTTGACGAGGTTCACTGTGAGTCCTGCCAGTGGGGAGAGGGGGCACATCTGGGCACTGCGTGTAGAGTCCAAACTACTCAGGGGTAGCTCAGCTGGCTAGAGCGTCATCCTGACGCGCCAAGGTTGCTGGTTCCATCCCCAGTCAGGGTACACGTAAGAATCAACCCATGAATGCATCGCTACCTGGAACAACTCTCTCTCTCTCTCTCTTAACCCGCTCCCCCAGCACTTGCTCCTCCTCTCTCTCTCTCTCTGAAAAATCAGTAACTAGATAAAAAATTTTAAAGAAGGCTGATTTCTGAACCACCCAAGGCCACTACCCTCTGAAAACAGCACCTCTCTGTCTGAGGACGCAGCAGGTTGTCAACGTGACAGAAGCCACATGGATGGGCCAAGAAGGGGGTTCCTGCTTCGAGAGTCCCTCTGAGTTCCAGGCCCTGGACTGGGCGCTCCGTCCACATCAGCTTACGCCTCAGAGTCAGATGCCGTGGGTGCTGGGCCCCCAGCCTGCTGTGAGGACTCTGGGTTTTCTCAATGAGAAGAACATCGTTCACAGACATTCTGATGATTCGTTATTAAGCGTTTCCTCTGCCGGGGGTCCCTAGCTGTCTTAACCTCGATTTCTTTTTTTTAATCTCCTGTTGGTCCCCGGTGACACCCGAGGTGCTGCCACAACCAGTCCCTCCCTGGCCTTCGCTCATCTCCTGGCTTGGGCTCCTCCCGTGAAAGAGCGGGTGCCTCCAAAGCCAGGTGAACACGGCCATCTGTGTTCGTTGGCTACACGGACATCCCCACTGCTGCCAGGACGAACTGACATGGGTGTGGACAAGAGGAAGGTGTGGCCTGGGAAACCGAAAGGGCCCCAGACTACCAGGATGCGGAGGCAGTTGGAATGGTGCATCGTGGGTGGCTAGGGTTTGTTTTTTTCTGTTTCTTTGGTTTTTAGGAAAACTTAGATTTTTCTTCGTCCATGAGTTCAGATCAAACATGCCTTCAGGGAAAAGGAGCAACGAGCTACCAGTCCTTTCAATATTTTATGTGAGTTTCAAGGAGCTTTGGATTTTTCTCAGAATTGTGCTCCAGACTGGGACATAGTGGAGATGGGACAGCAGGGAACTGGTCACAGGCTTTGAAGGTGATTTCTAGTCTGTTCTGCGCGCCTCTCGATAGTTTACAAGTTCTCCATTGCCTTTTCCTGCTACCTATTACACGTGCAGGGAGAAAAATCATTTAAATATTCTAAATGAAGACATCCTTTAGTCGTCTGAAAGGTTCGTTCTTGCTACAGTGCATCGCAAACCATTGCCCCCTTCCTCCACTCATTTTATTTCATAAGGCAAGTAGCTCAGGAACCTTAAAACAAACAAACAAACAAGCAAGCCTGCACCCTCATGCCCTGAAAAAGCCCTGAGGTTGGAGCAGGAAACCTGGATTCTCTGAGCATGCCCCCCCGCCCCGGCACAGCCCCCCCAAATTACATCAGACCTGCTCATCCCAATAATGACTCAGCCTCTGCAGCTCCTGCCTCCTTCCCACCTGTGACCACTCTCTCGCCGTCCGATTTTCCCGTCCCTGGAAAGTCACCGAGGAGACACACACTACCAAGAGCCTTGGACTATCCCAGCGCGCCCCGGCCCTCTCCCATCCCGCTGATGTCCTGCGTGCCTGCACGCAGGGTGCGTGCCGGGACATCTGGAGACCCAGGGTCAACTCCTCACGCCGCCCATCACAGCACAGGTGACCATCCCTGGCCTCAAACGCTCCCGGGGTGAAACGGAATTGATTGCTGTGACAAGGACGGATCTGTGGTGGAAACGGGAGGGCAATGAAAAGACAAGAAAGCCCACAGCGTGAGGATAGGGGTGTCCAGGGCACTCAGTACGAGAAGGAATGCTCTGCACAGGTCCTCACCTGGGAGGGGGCCCGACTCTAGAGGCAGGACCTGGGGCTGACCAGCAGGCCCACCAGCCCTCTCACCCTTTCCCAGCGGTACCCTCAGTGATTAACCACCCAAGAGGCCAGGCTGACAAGGACACCGTGCCCAAGTCAGGACTGCCACACGGTGCTGCCATCTGGACCCGCAATCCACCTCCGTGCAGCCCTGCAGGCGGAGGGCAGGCTGTCCACAGGGCTCCTCACTGAGGGCCTGCAGATTCCAAGACCCAGCAAGCATGGCTTCATGGACAGCCCTTGTCCAGCTCCTGCGCCAGCCAGAGCCCGGGCAGAAGTTTGAGCCGGAAAGGTCTTTACAATATGCTCAGCGGGTCTTCATGGTTTTAAGGTCGGCGGCCGGCCTCAGAGCTGTTTGCCCCTTGCAGAACGGACACTCTGCGCCCCGTAACAGCAACTCCTACTCCCTCCATTTTGCAGAAGAGGATGCTCAGAGGAGTCAGGTCAAACCACGCTGCTTTCTGACCATTTTTACCCTGAACAAGGAGCCATGCGGAGTCATTCCGTGGAAGGAATCAGCAGCCCGTGCCAGTGACAAGAGCCAGAGTTCCACTTTGCCTGCAAAGCCCTGGGGACATCCACGCTGATGGGTCGCAGGCAGGGAGTGACTGGGAGAGTGGACTAAGTCACCCAGGAGAAGAGAAGGCACAGGAAACCCAGGGAGAGTGAATGGGACTTTTGGTGTTTGAGAAAGGGTCAGGAAAACCCTCCTCGGTTATTCTCAGGTGGCACCAGAGGGACGAATCCAGGTTTACAGACAGGACCTGACACAGACTCAACTGAGAGAAATCACCGCTTTAAAAAAGGAGAAAAGTGCGAGTATTTTTCATTTATTCTCTTCTTTGGGCTTGTGTCTTCACACGACTTTCTAGACCCTTAGTCACCAGGGTGCCCTTCTCAGCCACGCAGGGGGACTTTTGAGAGTGTGAAGCGCACTGGGGTGAGAGGCTGTGCACCCGGCTGCCACGGGGAGCACATGGGCATGGCCCCCAAACAGGGACAGGGGCGCAGTCCCTGCACCCTACCGCCCCGTCCCCCTACAGCTGGGACGATGGCTTCGTGGGGACATGATCGTTATAATGTCCCACATGCACCTCCCTTGGAATGTCATGCACCCGGAAAAGTCTCCTGTCCCTCAGGGCAGTCAGTGGGCGCAACGTCAACCGCTGGGCCTCAGCCACTGGGTCTCGCATTCTCTGTACCCTTCTCACCGCTTGGTACACCCCTGCCCCCCACAACCTTCAGCACACGCTCAGCCTTCCTCCTCTTCTGACGTTCAGAAAACTCTGTAGGCGGAAAGAAATTTCCTCGGTAATAATGAAGCTGTCTATTTTTGGAGCCTCTGTCTTCTGAGCAACCTGGAGAACACCACAGCTAGAACGGGATTGGTGACAGGGTTGAAAGGGTCTTCGGAAGGTCTTCTAGAAAAGTCCCTGCCGTAGCCAAAACCTGAAACCTGCCTCAGCCTCGCTGTCTAATGCCGGAGTCACACTCAGGCCCAAGCCTGCTGTCTCAACCTGCCGAGCCCTCCGCCCCGGCCCCCGCAGGCCCCTGTCTGCTGCCGCGCTTCCTGGACGGCTGGTCTCCCAGCCTCTGTTTTCGGCCCAGCCAACCTCCACGCCTCCAACACAGGGACTTTCAGAGACCCTGGCCATGCTCAGAAGGCAAGGTTGGCTGCGCACAGTGTGTGGGAAGACAGCGCGGTCGGGTTACTGGAGTGTCACACTGTGAGGCTCAGGAGACCATAGGAGGTCACCACCAAGATTTGAGGGAGCGATCTCTCAGGAGAAGGGCTCTCCATGCAAAGGCTGGGGGCCCAGAGCTCGGTGTCTCAGGCCAGGGACGAGCTGCAGAGTGGCAGGGATGGGGTCGGAATCGAGTGGAGCTACCAGAGGGGAGGACAGGGTGGAGGGTCAGGACCAGGCTGGGAGCGGGGACTTTTCCCAACGGCAGTGGGGTGGTCAGGGGTGGAGCTATAGCGAGACCTCGAGCAGAGTGAGGTTGAAAGGCTGGATTCTGGGAAGAAGAGGACACATGTGTCGGGCAGGAAGCTGCCGCAGAAAAGTTCCATGCAGGTCAGCAGCTCACCCGTCACCAGGGCCCCAGGTTCTTTAAACCATCACACACGGACGCACACTCCCAGGTGCACACCCACACACACATGCACAGAGACAAAACACAGATGCACACATACATGCCCAGAGACACACAGACACATACAGGCACACACACTCACACACCTTCACAGACACACACTACCACAGAGTCACACAGTCACACAGACACACTCACGCACAAACACACGCTCACACACACACTCTTGCCTCCCGGAGTCGCCTGCTAGGGTTCCTACGCCACAGGACAGCGCGGAGGGACCCAGCCTGGAGTCAAAGGCCTGGTTGTGGACCTGCCACTCGGGGTCTGACCCGGTGCCTGCCTCTGCTCCTGCAGCCGTCAGAGGCCCCGAGGCAGCCCCTCCTGGGAGGGCTGAGACCCTCTGGGGAGTAACGTGTTGGACGTTCCCAGACACACGACACACACACGGTGGTGCTCAGTAAATGCCACATTCATTTCCATTTCGTTGTTTGCTTTGCGATCCCTCTCTGTTACCTGGTGTTCTGCCGCCCCCGACTTCCAGGGAGGTGGGTGTGGGCTCCAGCTAAGGGCATTTCTGGTGCCTTCCAGGGGTCCTGGGCTGGGACGAGGCTGACAGCATGCAGAGATGGTATGTGTGTCTGTCTGTGTGTGTGTCTGTCTGGGTGTGTGAATGTGTCTCTGTGTGTGTTTAGTGGGTACAGAGTTTCAGGGGAGGGGACTGAGGTCCAGCTGGCTCAGTCCCCACTGACCACCAGGTAGATGCCAGTAGAGCAGAGATGAGACAGGATGCCACGTGCTCTCAGTGGGCCCGGCCCCAGGGCTACACCTCCAAGCAGGAGAAATTCTCCAGGGCTGGTGCTGGGGCTGCTGGGAGGCCGGGCAGTGTGGGGACAGGGTGTCCACCAACTGTTTCCAGTGCGTCTTGGAAGGACAGGCTCTCTGGCCACAGGCTTTTCCGTGACATCACCGTCCGTGACCTTTGGGGGCCTGCAGGGTGGGGTGTGAGGGGACAGGCACAGGCCTTGATTCTTCGGTGGTCACAAAGGTTGGGATTGTGAGCTGCCCGGAGCCGGAGAGTGGCCTCAATGGGGACAATGTCTCTGGCGGGACTGGCGGTGGCCTCCCTGCCCTAGGGTCTCGCGGGACTATAGTGGCCCGTTGTCTCTGCCCCTGTGGCACAGTAAGAGCACATTGTCCAGCACAGAGGCCATGTGTATGCGCACGCAGGGGTGTGAAGACGCGGGAAATCACACTTTGCTTGGAGAGCAAGTGGCCACGATGTGGAGCGGGGAGCAGGCAGCCCTGCCAGCACCATCGGCAGAGAGAAGGCTGCAGAGAGAAGGCTGCTTTGCTTTCGAGAGGGAAGCCCTGGGAAGGAAGAAGGGGTGCAGAGAGGAGGGAGGGGTGCGGGGGAGGGGAGGGGTGGTTTCCGCTGATGCTTCCAGAACACCAGGTGCACTGGAAGAGATCAGCAGGCCTGATGAGTCCAAAGTGATTACCGAAAACAGCCAACCGCCCCACGAGCACTTGGAGTGATAGCCTGAACCGCTCCACAGAGGTCACTCTATCACCTTACTGATCTGG
Source organism: Anoura caudifer (assembly GCA_004027475.1). Classification (NCBI taxonomy): domain Eukaryota; kingdom Metazoa; phylum Chordata; class Mammalia; order Chiroptera; family Phyllostomidae; genus Anoura; species Anoura caudifer. The sequence goes on from PVKU01000113.1 coordinate 685,859, forward strand.
GATCCCGGCCACCTCCCCCGCCCCGACGCAGGCATAGCAGCGGTGAACGTACCACAGACCTGATGTGTCACTTGGTGGTTGTCCTTCTGCCTCTTCCTAAACTCTAATGTAACAGGCGGGACCTGCTCCACCAGCTTGGAAGATAAATAAAATTCATCTGTTTTCCATACGTGCACCAAACACTCGCCCCCCCACCCCTGCCCCCGCCCTCTCCCCCACCCGCCCAGATTGGAGGATGGCCAGTGCCAGCTGCCCTGGGGCCTCCTCCCCCAGGACTGAAGAGCCCCGGGTGCGCACTCAGCCCAAACTGGTTCAGAAAGAACAGAGAAACCCCATCAGTTCACCAGCCCCCACCCCCCACTCCCTCCTGCCCCCCGACCACAGTTGTCGTTTCGCCCCCACAGGCTGGGTGCTGATCGCAGCCCCCCTGCGATCGAGGACGTCTCGGAGGAGTCCCAGTGCTTCCCACCACACCTGGGCGCCCTGGGCTCTCTCAGGTGTCTGCCTCTCTCCACCCCGTGTTCCTGCGTTTCCCCACTTCCCTCTTCTGCTCCTCTGTGCTCCTTCCACCCTCTGCTCCGTCCTCCCTCTCTCTGCCCTTCCCCACCTCCCCTTCCTCTCCCCTCCCCAGCCTCTGTCTCTCTCTTCTCCTCCAGCACTTTCCTTCCCTCAAAGAACAGTGGTTAGCGAGCCTCCCGTCCCTGTCCCCCACACACTCCTGTCCCTCGACCCGTCCCTGCGCACCCACTGGGCAGGAACGGCCACAGCTCTTACTGTGAGCAGGACACGCCCAGGTCTGGCCCTTTGGCGCTCCCTGAGCAGTGGGGAGAAGGGGTGGGCCCAAGAAGGGGCCAGCCCGGGCTGCTGTGCCCAGAAATGTCCACCCTGCAAGTGTCTGAGCGGGAACAGCCCAGGCTCATCCCATGGCTGGGAGATTCAGGTGTCCAGCTGCTGAGGCAGGGACCCCCAATACCAGGGAGAAGAGGCGTCTGTTCAGCTGCTTCCAATGGAAGGGCCCCAGCACTTTCCCCACCCCCACCCTCAGGTCTTCCTCTTTCTGAAGGAAGAGGTTTTGTGTCATAGGAGCCTCTTCTTGCCATCACGTTCTTTTTCTGCATGAAGCACGGAGGAGCTTGCTCAGGGTCATGCGTGGGCCCTGACGTCCCTGCCCCTGACAGACAGCATGCCATTTTCTGAGGAACGAGGCCCAATTCACTAATGCCAGGTGCCAGGAATTGTTCTGGGAGTTGGGGACACAGTGGTGAACAGGACCCACCTGTCCCCTGCCCTCCCGGAACTCACATTCTAGGAGGGACAGACAGGATGCGTGTACAGATAAATCGTTACAGATCGTCAGAGGTGCTGAGAGAGACAGGCACAGGGTACAGGGAGGTCCCCGGGGTGCGGGGAAGGACGGTCTCACGAAGTAGGGGTCGCCGAGCTGAGACCTGGACAACACACGGCTGGAGGAGAGGACTGGGGATGGGCCTGCCAGCCATGCTCTCCACAACTGGTCATTCCTGTCACCGTCACCCGCGGTTTGCAAGGTGTCGGGAAACCGAGACTCTGAGAGATGAGGGGACGTGCCCAGTGGCACTTCCATCGCCGTGATGGGCACCTGCCCGCCTCGGGTACTTGTTCCTCTTTGTGCTGAAGAAGGAGCAGGACCTGGGGAACTCGGAACACCAATGGGTTTGCCACTTTGGGCTGACCCTTCTTTGAGCTCCACGCCCGTCCCCGAGAAGCCCAGGAGCTGAGCACCTCCTTGGGCCCAGGGAACACCTAGACTCCTCACTCAGGGCTCTCAGAGGGCGAGCCGGGCGCAGCCTGGCACCCGGACCTGGCTGGGAAAGCTGTGCCCAGTCAGCAGGATGGCCGAAGTCAGTGTCTTCCAACCCAGAGCTGGCCCAGCAAGGACAGGCCGTGGGGCTGGACCGACAGGAGGGGCGAAGGCTCAAGCCCGGTGTGCGCCCCGGGAGGGGGCTGCCAACCTCTCTGTGACCTGACCCAACACAGGGCAGCAGAGGCCAGCGCCTGACACCTGTACCCTTCCATCGGCTGACATCTTCTGAGAGTTCAGCTCGTGGGTCCTAAATGCCACAAGGAGTCCCAGGAGGACATCTGAGGATGTGAGAGTCCTGAGCTCAGCTCTTGATGACCCTCGAAGAGATGCGCTCGAGGTTACAAAACATCAGCAGAACACCGGCCCCAGCACCAGGCAGCCCACTGAAGCCACGTGGCTCAGCAGCTGCTAGGGCTGTGGGGAGAGAGCCCGAGTGGCAGAGAGGTGGCAAGGAGGACATTTCAGAGGTGCCATTTGCAAGGGCCCAGAGAAAGCTAGCTGGGTTGGGGGTGGGGCATCAGAGCACAGGGGCGGGGCTTGGGAGGCTGGATCCTCCCCCCAGGTAGGGGAAGAGTGACTCATGGGAGGTTCTAGAGCCAGGGAGTCACCAAATGAAGCAGCTCTTCCAAAGGCAGCATAGCGATTCCTCGCTTGCCTGTCCCGTTTCCAGTTCTCAGGGTTTCACTCGGTCCTCACAACCCGCCATGAGGGACAAACTTATCATCACTGCCCTTCATAGCTGAGGGGGCAGAAGGGAGACGTTGAAATCACTCACCCAAGGACACACAGCGGAGGGGAGGGGCCTGAGTGAGCCCTGGTCCTCTCCTTTCTGCAATAAGAATAACAACACCTTAGACTGGCAGGGGGTCCTTCCCAAGGCTGGTGGGCTGCATGCTGCCCAGGGTGACTGTGAAGGCGGCCCAACACAGCATCGTAAATGTACTTACAACATGATGAGATGTTTTTGTGATTGTGTGTCACAGTGTATTGAATGTGTGGCCCAAGACAACTCTTCTTCTTCCAGTGTGGCCCAGAGATGCCAAAAGGTTGGACACCCCTGCTTAGAGAGAGGCAGGTGTTTGGTGCAGCGTGAGCTCCCGCTGGCTCCAGGCACAGAGGAGGGCCCTGCAAAGAGGAGGGTTCTCCCACTTTTTCTACAAGCCCCAATCAGGTCCCGAAAAAACCAAGATGTGCACCCTGCTTCCCTCTGCCTCTCAGTGGTGCCCAGGGAGCTCTGGAGGGAAGAGGCTTCACCTGTGACCACACAGCACAGACAGGGCCAGGCCCCTCAAGGGGTGGTGGCAGCAGGCCGGTGCCTGGCCAATCGGCGCATCCCATCAGATCAAGCCCCTGCAGGAGAGGCCGGTGGAGCCATAGACAGGGTGGCTTGCTACACTGGACAGGGCTCCCTCCCGCTCTCTGGGGAGGGCAGGCCAGGTCCACTCCTTATTTATTTTTTAAACCAGCAGGGTTTACAAGAACAGCCCATATGGATGACTGCTCAGGTATCTCCCCTGACTCACCATCTGGAACGAACACCCCCTCTTATCCTAGAAAAGCTCTTTATTCTTTTCGGAACATTTCCATATACATTGTTGGACTTGGTTCTCAGGTCACTGAAAGGGAGACAGGCCGGCTTTACTGTTCCCAAGGAACAGACTGAAAATCCATGGCTTACGGTGGGGGGAGGGGCCCTGGGCACCTGGCACTCTCCCGGCCCCCTGTGCTCAATTCTGAGTCCAGACTCATCCCCTGCGAGGCTCAGTTGTGATGTCTCAGATCTTCCGTTCGCTCAGCTGCTGAATCATCAGAGACACCCTCATGAGGCTCATACAACTGGGGGACATGTGGGGGAGGTAGCAGTTCTACAAGGTGACATCGACCCCAGGCACCCCAGGTCCTGCAGGTGTGCAGGACTTGCAGTGGGAGCAGGCTGGAGTCCCTCAGCCACTGCTGGTCCAGGGAAGCCCTTCTGTGCTGCTCTGACCGCCCACCCCTTCCAACCCTGCCAACTGGAGACCCAAGAACACAGGAGGCTCACTGGGAGTCAGGTCCCCAAGGCTGGAGGATGCTACTGGTCCACTCACCCTGGGAAGCTTGCTCATCATCCCAGGGAAATGGGGGCTGCTGACTGGGCAGTGAGCAGCTCCCACACAGCCGACTGGCTCCGGGCCACACAGAGGGGCTTCGGCCCTGGTTCAGATGAGGACTCAGGCACCTTGGGCACCTGTGTTCTGTCCCAGGGACGGGGGCAGGAAGAAGAGGAAGAGGAGGGTTAGGTTAGGCAAGTAGGGCTGTGTCAGAAGAGTCACCAGCATGGGATGGATGGCACTGGGGAAGACGCGGTTCCTATCTTAAGTAGGATTGTCACAAGCTTGGTTGATAAGTTGACATTGGAACAAAGATGTGAAGGAACAAGGGTGTTAGCACATAGCACATAGATATCAGGAGGACAGGGCTGCCACTGGGGGGACAGCCAGAGCAAAGGCTCTGGGGCCCAGGGAGGAGGCCAGTGGCTGTGCAGAGGGCCAGAGGGGGACAGTGGAAGGAGGCGAAGCTCGGTGGCACGCTCCAGCTCTGGTTTCAGTCACACAGGGGCTCACCAAGTTTCTTCAAGGCCGACAGTAGGCCTCACCCACTCGGAGAGTCATGTTATTCTTAAAAGTGCCGCTGCTTTCTTCAACAAGTGCTGCATATTTGTGTACATAAGGCACTGTGACCCACTGAGGGTCACAGCAGGTACGACCCAGTCCCCATTCATGAGCTGCAGACTGCAGACAAGGACTCCAGTCAGGAGATCAGGTGCGCCCGCAGAAGAAAACTGCTCATTTGGCAAATACTCATTTTTTGATAGATCAGAGAGCCGCTGTCTCCAGATACCCAGATGAAGCCTCGAATGGCACAGTGATGGAAAGGGGAGAAGAGGGGACTTGGGAAATGAGCAGTAAAATGAACAGAGAGAGAAAGAGACAGAGACAGAGAGAGACAGACAGACAGACAGAGACAAAGGGAAACGGGGGTAGAGAGGTAGAGGAGGAGAGAGAGATGGAATCCGGGATCAGTATGCCTCTGGCCTCGGTTGTTTCTTGTGTTCCAAGCAGCTGGCTGGGTGCGGGTGTTGGGTGACTCACCTGCAGGAGGGGACTGAGGAGAGAAAGGAGGAAGTCACAGGAGACGGAGCCCGGTCCAGTCCCCCAGGGGCAGGGCTCTGGCATTCTGCCTCAGGGCCTCACACCCGCCAGCTAAGAGGAGGAGGATGCTTTCCGGAAGGTTTTAAAAGTGCCCCCCCAGGTGCCCAGGGGCTCACCTGAGAACCCAGGGACGCCAGTGTCCTTGGGTATAAGCCTGAGCAACCACAGGTGAAGAATGTCTGAAAAGGAGAGGCGTTCACCTGTCCAATGGAAGTGTGAGCAGGGGCCTTCCTCCAGGGGGGAGGGGTGGGCTGGGGCAGGACTGGCCTTCCCACCGAACCTCCTGTGGGGGCTGCACAGCAACGGCCGGAGTAGCCATGTGGTCTCAGGGGGGTCCTGGTGCGCAGGACAAAATTGCCTCCCCCCCACCTTCTGAGGTTGAAGTCCAAACCCCAGGACCTCCGAAGGTCACTGTGGAATAAAGCCTTTAAACAGACTGTGAGTTAAAATGAGACTGTTAGTCGGGGCCCTGATCCAGCCTGACCAGCATTCTTATGAGAAGAGGAGATCAGGCCGCTCAGGGAGACACCGAGCTACCTGCACAGAGGGGCGGCGGCCTGAAGACTCAGCCGGAGGGTGGCTGGCTGCCAGTCGGGCAGGGAGGACGCAGGGCAAACCCACCTGACCCCGCCTCGGTTCTCAGCCTGGCTACTTCCACCGCGGTCCATGGTCAGTGAAAACCCGAGGCTCAGAACAAGATAACTGGTCCCCCAGGACCCTCCAGTTAGGACCCCGGTGGGAGCTACACCCCATCCTGGCTTCCTTCTGCCCCATCCTGGGACTTGTGGCAAATTTTCTTTTATTTCATTTCTTTTCTTTTCTTTTTTAATCCTCACCTGAGGATAGGTTTATTGATTTTATTTTATTTTTTTGTGGGGTTTATTGATTTTAGAGAGGAGGGGTGAGAGACACATCGATGCGAGAGAGAAATATCGATCGATCGGCTGCCTCCTGTCCGCGCCCTGACCAGGGATTGGACCCGCAGCCTTTTGCTGCACAGGACGATGCTCCAGCCCACTGAGCCACCCTGCCAGCTTTTAAAGACCAGGGGTGTTGGGCTCACACACCACTCTCTCTTTCCAAAGTCAGCCTGGACCTCCCAGGAACTCGGTCACCCCAACCCTTCCCTGGAGTTCAGACTGGGTCCTGCACTAGAGAGAAAAAAATACTAGATCCTAACGCTGCCTTTCGCAGGCTCTCCGAGGGGAGTCTGTCTCTGAGCGTTCTCCACTGCTTAGTGACTGAGGAAGGGCCGCGCACATGCCGAGCTGTGGCTGAGGAACCACGTAGGAAAGGTCTGCTGCTTTCCGGGCAACCGGTGACGCTTCTGTCCTCAGCTCAGTGTGCTGAGCACCAGTGTCTCTGCAGCTCCCGGTCGATACGTATTTTTAATGGGATATACTTACAATGGGGTGTATTTATAACCTCTTCCCCAGGGGCACCAGTTCGCGGAGGTATTTTCATAGACCGGCTAAGGCAGCAAAGTGACCAGATGCAGGTTGGGCCTGCTTGTCCATGGGGCCTGGCCATCCTGACAAACGGGCAGCCACGGTGCTTCGGGAATAAGCTGCCACACCGCTGGGGTCCGGTTCCCCGTTCCACAAAAGGGGGTCTGCCACTCCCGGGAGGGACTGAGGGCACTGAGAGCCTCAGGAGGGTGAACGGAGAAGAATTCCATGGAAACCCTGTGATTTAATGCTGCTGGACACTCACACTACTTGTGTCCCCGATGCACGCTGGGCACGGACTCATTGCTGGAGACACAGTGTTTTCAGCAAAATTGTTGAATGCCAGCATCAGGGCTGGAAGAAACCTCGGAGATCGGGTGGTCTGGTTCCCTCACGTCGAGGCAAGAGGCCCAGACAGGGGAAGCGACTGGTCCAAGGGCAAACCATGGGCTCCTGGCAGGCGGGGATGAGGGTGTCACAGCTCCCACATCCTGGGCAGTGGGCAGGCCCTGCTGTGGCCAAGTCGGTTCAGCACATCGTGGAGGCTGTGACCACATCTGGGAAGAATCCACAGTGAAATAACCAGAACTGACAAGGCATGGAAAATAGACTTCACAATGAAGTAGCCGAGATTCCAGCCGGTCATGAGAAAGCACATTGCCGCTGCTAGGCTGATAAAGTGGCAACGGGGCAGTGGATCAAAGAGGAGCATGCGGAGAAATCCCCAAGAGGACGCAGGAAGAGCGTCTGTCCTGGGTGGCTGGAGGGTCACCTGCCTGAAACTGGGAGCCGCAGCCGGCCCGCCTGTCCCCCACAGCTCTGCGAGGACGGAGTGAGGACTGCAGTTTCTCCTACAAGCCTGGCCAAGCTTCTGCTCCGCACTCTCCAGCATCGCTGATCCTGCAATTTGCCTGAAATTTCCTCCAAAAACCACTTCTTCGTCCTGGTGGGTTTTTTTAATTTTAAAAAGCATTCCTGTGAAATGCCTTTGGAAGGGGCCAGAGCAGAATCTGGAATGTCTGAGGCTTTTTCTCTCTTTCCTTTATTTTTATTTCATTTTTGCCAGCGGTGATATGCTGAGGGATTACTCTTGGCGGTCACCACAGGTCCAGGCAGACCAAAGGTCAAGAGCAGGGTGACGCTGGTTGACAGACACCACAGAGCTCAACTGGCAGGACCCTGGAGCTCAGGTGGCCTTATCTAGCACAGCTGGACTCTGACCTTAGGATACAAGGCCATTTGCTTTCTGCCCTTTCACATAATCTAACTGTAGGTCACCTGAGTGGGGACCCAAGCCAGGAGCAGAATGAGGGCAGAGGCCTGAGACAGCCGGTTAGAGAGTCGAGGCCACATTACACACCCGAGTGGCCCTGCATACATTCAGAAAGAATAACAAGCCCAGGCTGCTGTGGCTCAGGGGATTGAGGGTCCGCCTGAGAACCAAAAGGTCGCCAGCTCGAGTCCCAGTCAGGGCACACGCCTGGGCTGCGGACCAGGTACCTAGTAGGGGGCGCATGAGAGGCAACCACACATCGATGCTTCTCTCCTCTTTCTCCCTTCCTTCCCCTCTGTCTAAAAATATAAAATTAAAAGAATCTGGTCTTGACACAGTCTAACTAGCAGCACAATTTGGGCAAGAAACTGATTTCTCAGGGCCTCGGTTTCTTCACCTCAGGAAGTCGCCAGGTTGAACATGGCTTCTCAGCCTTGGCCACCTGGTGGAGTGGCCAGGGAGGGCCACACCACTATCCCTGGGGCCATTGGCCTCGTTCCACAGGTGTCTGAGTGACCGGGAGGTGGTTACATATATTCTAGGAAAGTCATCAACAACCGTGCCCCCCAGAGACACAGGCAAACCTGGCCTCACAAGAGCCATCATTTCTTTTTTAAAAAATGAACAAAGCTATCAACTAAGCAGAAACATCTAAAACAGCTTTGAAAACAGATCCCTCCGCGTCCTGTGCCTTTGACATCCTTCACGGACCTGAGAAGTGGTCCAGTGGCCTCCTGCAGCCTGGTCCCAGTGTGGGGACATCTGCCTGGGGGGCATGCGGGGGTTTCAGTATCCGTCAGCGCCCCAGTTGCACTCCTGCCTCCCTGCTCCCACTAGGCATCCAGGCCATGGGCCGCACCCACTTCTCCAGTTGGCCTTAAACACTGCTCCCTATCTCCACTTACATCTGTGCCCCGGGGTGGGAGGGTGCACCCAGGCCCAGCTCCTCCTGTGCCGGCTGAGCCACCCACCTGAAAGCCCCAGATGAAGCCCCAGATCTGGAGTATCACCAGCCGGGTGATGCTAGGTGATGTCAGGGGTTCCAGCCCTTCTGGGCCAGCACAGTCAAGCCCTCCCCCATCCAGGGAGCCCCTGGCAATCTGGGCCCTGGTTTCCGCAGCAGAGAACAAGCCAAAGGTGGGGGGCGGGGACATCTGAGGAAGCCCAAATTCAAGGCCAGATGAAACAAGCAAGCTGTTAAACAGACGTTCCCAGCCAAACCACACTTCTGGACATGGACAAACTGCAAATTAAAACCAGGACGAGAGTAATTCCGTCTAGACAATCTTGGTCAGCCAATGTGCCGGTCTGTCACTAAACTGCCCGGTGAAGGGCTCCGACCTGCCCCTCTTTTTGGCTCTGGAGACAGCTTCACTGTTTGAAAACGTACAAATGAATACTTTCCGGCCAGTGGCCGACATGGCCCCTGGAAACCAGCGGCCGGCAGAAAGTCGGTCTTTGGCTCACGGGACTGGGCTGGTGTCAGTGGGTGAATTTTATAGCCTGGAGAACTATTTTCAACCTGCTCCAACTCCATAGAATGACAGCTCTTTCCATGAAGGTTTTCCGAGTGCAAGGCAGCAAGGGGTCACCCAGGCCTCTATCTGGGGTTTGCTGGAAGCTCCTGCCCGACCACAGACTCCCCGTTCCCGAGCTAAATATCCTCCTTAATAAGGGCATTTCTGGGGTGTTGTTTCCATTCATCATTAAACTGGTCTGCAGCCTTCACACCAAAGTGGAAACAAGATAAGATGGGGCAGGTGCCTGGGGAAAGGTCAGGGGCAGGTTTAAACATGGCCCACTTAGCAGCCAGCCAGTGTCCCTGCTCTGGTGCCAGCTGTCACTGTCCTCCAGTGTCCCAGGCCCGGCCCCACCCTGCCCCTGCCTGGGGAGAGCGCCCAAAGGAATCTCCAACCCTCCAGAGTCCTGAGCAAATATGTGTTCCAGGATAGCTGCCTCTCCCCACCCCGATTTGTAACACAAGGTGTCGCTCCCCCTGGAGGTGCTGAGCCAGGAATGGCCCTCGGTCACCCTCAGGGGACACGGGCTGGTGACTCTACAACTGGACCAGAGGGTCGGGAGGCTGCAGACACTGCATTGTGGGCAACATCACATGTGTGGCTCGCTGGTGACAAGCACAGGCTCTGGCCTCCCTCACAGCAAGGTCTTGAGCAGGTGACAACACTTCCTGCCCCCAGTTTCCTCCTCTTTGAAACAGGCAGAGTCCACCCACTTCAGAGTGCAGGTACGGGGATGAAGGCGACGTGAATGCTGAAACCCCGGAGGTTCTCAAGAAATTCGAGTCCAATCGCCCTTCCCAGTGACCCAGAGCAACACGGCAGTGAGGGACAGCCTGCCCCTCGATAGGAACTCTCTGAGCCTTTTTTGGTGCCTTAGCTTCAGTTTTCACTGAGCAACTTTTGCACCTCAAATCAGACAGGCTGCCGAGGGGGACACACTCGTGTCCAAGTGTGCCTGCAGCCCAAAGTCCAGCTCAAATGAGCACAGAAACGAAACACAAAGCAAGAGCAACTTCAAAAAAAAATCAATCCTTTCCTTCTGAAGCAAAAGAAAAAGAGAGAAAGGGAAAGTAGTTCCGCCCCAGGAAAAGGCCCCGAGCACATCTCTGGCTGCCTGACCTCTGACCCCAGGCCAGAGAAGGCCGGAGTCTTATTAAATGCCCACCACGTGGGAGGGAAGGCAGGACCAGCTTCCCAAGCTTTGGTCTCATCTCCAAACCCAAACAGCGTGCCATCGACCTTAAAGGGATGGAAGATGTCCTTCCCTCCAAGATGGTGGGAGAAGAGCAAGCGTGGTGATCTCAGTGGGAACCCCCCACTCCCGAGAAGCAGCTCTGTTTTTAGTGCACGCTCGGAGAAAACCCGGTCTGCTCTCAGTGGATCCCTCATCCAGGCTCAGCATTGCAGCTCAGGAAGAGACCACGTGACCTGGAGGTGAGAGTGTGACCTCCAGTTGGGCACCACCCCTATTGGTCATCGGTGCACCTCCAGCAGGCATCACCCTGGTATTTCCTGGGCTCTGAGGGTAGGGCCGAACCCGGGACTGCACCATCGCCCGGCATCACCAGGTGGCCCCAGCGGCCCACACACTTCATTCCCCATGTACAGAAGGACCCAGGACATTCCTGTGGGGGACACCGCTCAGGCCTCCCCACGCTGCCTCCTTTGGTCTGATAAACCCCATCATAAATTTTTTTCCAACTTGGGGCTTCAACCTGTTGCCATCTGCTTGCTTTTCTCTCGGCAGGCCACCAGCTCTGTCCCCTGAGAGCAAAACCTTTAGTTTCCGGTTCCTGGAGGCGTCCCAAGGGGCCAGGGAGGGCGTGAGAAGCCCCAGCCCAGGGCCCCGGGCTCTCCGCTGCCGTTGGCTGACACTCCGCACTGGTTCTGCTCCTCTCCTCAGTTCCGTCACCGTGAAGTGGCATTTGCTGTCCTCAACCTCACCATCCCCCACTCTGTCCTCCCCACTGTTGTCAAAGCAACCAGCTAATGCACAGCTAATGCACTGGGAAGTTCGAGAGGAGCCAGCGAGGCAGGAGGGTGGGCCAGGAGTGGAAGGCACCAAGAGGACATGGTCCCCAGGGAGCAACCCCCACCCCCAGCCCAGGCCTGCGCCCAACCTGAAGGACCCGGGCTGGGGCTCCAGAACATGCTTTTTAGCCTCACAAGGTGCTCAGAAGGTGGCCCATGGGCAGGAGAGAGACCTGTTGGAACCTCAGGCTGGTCGCCAGGACTCGGGAGGCCTGCTGCAGACGACCTTGGCCCTGGCTGCTCTGGCTGTGTCCTCTCCTTCTGCTCAGTGACCCCACCGAGAACAGGGAAAGAGGCTGCCAGGACCCCCAGGCTGCTCGGCTTAATCCCAGCTCCTCCCAACTCCAGCCGCCTTTCCTGAACAAACCACGTTCCAGCCACGGCTTCTGCAGGATGGAGCCTTCCCAGCCGCTTAGATGAGGAGCTGGCGTGGCTGCTGGGGCTGCCAAGTGAAAACCCCAGTTGCTCTGTTGTTCTTCATCCTATTGACAGCAGTTTAATTCCGTCAAGCTGCATCTCATCTTGGGAAAGTTTCCAGACTCGGAGGAGGGAGGTCGGGATGCCACCCCCATCGCCGGGGGAAATGAACCTACCGAAATGTTGCCACAGTGCCCCCCGGAATAGTCGTTTGGTTCTGTCTGGACTCTTTCCCCAAACGCACCATTTTAGAGAATCTAGCAAAGCTAGATATTTTTAAAGCATTTGAAGGTAATTTCAGATGGTATTATTTGGAGAGTTTTGTGTGAATTTCACAGAACCCCTGTGTGGGCTTATTCCCAGAAAAATACAGAAGAATCAGTCATCTGTCCCATGGGCCCAGGCCTGGCCTCAGCAACACTAACAAAGGGAAGGGCGGTTCTCATAATTCGGGGCTCCACGGGAGCCCTGTGCATGGCATGGTAGGGAGGGCTAGGACAGGCGGGTTCCACCCTGTGCAACCCCTCAGAGAAGGCCGCAGGAGAGACGCCAGTTCTTAGAGGGGGTGGGCTCTCAGAGGGGGCGGGGCTGGAGGGAGGGGGTGGGCCATCAGGTGCCCCCAGGACTTTGTGTCTCTGGATAACGATGGCTGGCGTTCCTGAGCCTGTACCTGCGCCTGGCCCTATTCTCAGCAAACCCACATGTCGAATCCTTGTACCAACTTTCTGAAGTTGACACTCTAATCACCCCCAGATAATCACGGACAGGAAAACCACAGCACAGGGAGATCACACGGTTCGTGCAGAGGCTTGCAGCTAACACGTGGCCGGTTCCGGAGCCCCTCGGAGGAAGTCTGACTCTGGGGCCCTGTGCTCCTAGCGGCCCAGCCCGGCAGTACCCAAGCCCGAGCAGGGAGAGTGGCCAGGAGGGCTTGTTGAGATGCAGGTTGCTGGGCCACACGCCCAGTTTCCAGCTCAGCAGCTCTGGGTGGGGTGAGACTTACATTCAAGAGCGTTCCCAACGACGGCGAGGCTGCTGGCCGCACGTGGAGCACCAGGGGCTACGCTTCCGCCTCAGGAGGAAGCTCTGACTAGACCCGCTGCTTCTTCCCCACACACGGCTCCAATCCAGAAGAAAGCTCTGTGACAGCCGCCATCTTGAGCGATCTCCGGCAAGCCAGCAACCTGCCAGCGTTCTAAGGCACCTCCCCAGTGTCTCAGCCGGCCTGTGCCAAGTATGACTCGGGGCGGGGGAAAGTCACAGCCACGTCAGAGGAGCCCCCTAGAGGCCCCGCCTGGGAATCAGCCTGGGGGAGGTTGCCCTGCGGCCTCTGCCCTCTTCTCCTTTCCATCTACATCTCTCTAGTTGATAACACACAGTTTCTCAGCAAAGCAGCATCAGTAAACAAAAACAAATCCCATCTGCTCGTTCACACTTCCTCTGTGGAAGTCTCTCACATTATTCCGTCTTCCCAATTTAAGTGACAAGCGCATGCATTCACCTGTCCCCACCAGCATCCCCTCAGGAGTAGGTATGGTGATGGGGAGGAAAACCTCATCAAAGATCTGATAAGAACGGCGCAGTTCTGAACGCCCGAAGCTGGGGGCAAGTTAGTGCACAGACACGCAAACCAGGAGACAAAGAGGGGGAGAGACCCTGTGGGCTCTGAGACCACTCGACCCCAGACTGAGGAGCTCTCCGACGCCCACGGTCTGGAAGGCCCACAGGGTTCTCCGCGGCGTCCCCGGGTCAAATACAAACACATCCCACAGAGCACCCAGGAGGGGCCTCACAGGACCCAAGGTTCTGCTGCTTTCCAAACAGGGGCCCGAGGGGTCTCACAGGTCAGGACCAGGCCACACCCACGGCAGAGTGGGCTTCAAGAGCAAGAACACTCATGGCAGCTTCACTCTGGCCCTGTCTGCCGTGTACGCACAAAGGACACCCACAAAGAGCAATGACTCCATTTCCTTCCGACCGCCTGGAACCCTGATGCTTCTGCCTCCATCACCCTCTCTCTGTGCAGCAGCACCCGCGGGGTCGAACTTAACCTTTTAAGGCTCACAGGCTGTCGTGAGATCATTGTGGGGTGGTCAGGGGACATTTTTTTGTTTTAATTTCTTGGGGTAATGTGAGTTCATACTTTCTTTTCAGAGTCCAGTGTTTGTTACAAGATCAGCCCTAAAAGATTTGCCATCAGGCGCGCTCATTGCAGAATCTGTGGACCAATCCAGGCCTGTGGTGCTCCAGGTCCTGATGGGCTCAGCACCACCTGGCATGGTGACAGCCACTCAGAAGGGTGTCCGGAGGCTGGGGCATCCTGTCCCCACACTTCGTGGCTGCATGGCTTAGCCTCTCTCAGCCTGGCTTTCTCATGTGTCAGAAGGGAGGGAAAAACCTCCCAGGCAGATCCCCTCATTTACTGAGAAAAAATGAGAAGACCTTAGGGAAGCAATGTTCACTGTTATGAATTAAAATTACAGTGAGGACCCTAACTAACGGTCATCGGTGGGTTGTCCCCCAAGGGTGGATGCATTTGTGGGGATGGTGGCTGTTTGGTGCCCCTCTGGGCTGCAGCAGGGCAAGGATGGACCCACACGGGGCGTCCCGGAAGATGGAGGAGCTTCGGCACAGCTCCGCCAAAGCCGCTCAGATCCAGGGGGTGAGCTGGGCAAATGCACCTCACCAACCGCGGCAGCGCAGGGACCTACCTGGTAGAGCACAGAGCAGACAGAATTGGAGAATGAGGGAGAGGAAAACAAAAACGGAGAGTGGAAATGGGAACCCAGGAGACCATCTGCAGAACCTTCAGCAGGTAGCAAGCCAACATCCACGACTGGGCTTGACCTACTTCTCACCGTCCATTGCTGGGGACAGTGGGCCTGTCCCGATGGACAGGAAGGAGCCCACGACACAGACCCAGCCACCCAGGGTACCCCTTCCCTCCCCCACCCCACCCATTAGTGGCACATCTCGAAAGCTGCCATGAAGCAGGGAATGATGCGGAAGCTGGCCCAGGCTTCATGCTGTGGCCCCACATGCTGGGGTCCCTGCTGGGGCCCTCGGTCACCAGCAGAGGACTCCGGGTCTTGCAGAGGATTTGTTTGGGCCACAGCGACGTGCACATGCCTTTCTTATTTACACAAACCAGAAGAGAGTTGAGTGCCTGCTGTGAGCCCTCTCTCACTCACTGGCATTCTGGAATCAAAAAGCCAGACCGGGGTAGCAGTGTGTGGTCTGCAAAATGCACCTCGTCTGAGGATTGGCCCATGAGCACGTGGCATGTGACAGGAGGGGATGTCATCAGTCATGGAAAGGTGGTTGGGGGCCACCGGGACGGCCTCACAAGCCTCGTGGAGACACTGCACAGCAGGGACTCGCCGTGATAGGCCTACTGCGTGTTTCAGAGACTCCGGGAGGGTACCGGAACCCTAGAGCTCTCTGCTACAGCGATGAAGACTGCAATCCAGCTTCCAGAACCCTGCTCAGTGGCCCATCGCTGTTGATCCGAAGTCTTTCTCCCTTTATAAAAGAGCTCAAGCTCGCAACTGGGCGTCACACTCTTGGAATTTTTTTTTTTTTTTTTATAACGGCAGTACTCAGGGGAAGATTGCCAAAGGAGAGCTATCCAAACCCATTCTGGTCAAATGACTCACTTGTGATTTGGGCATTAATGACTGGCAGTGGGTGGCGCCCAGGGGCCCCACCTCCCGCAGTGCACGCCCTGCATGGTCTTTCCCCACATGCCCCAGGGCTGCTTCTTGGGTGGTCCAGAAACCGCAGCAGGAGCAGTGATGTAGGACATCCCACACTGAGTCATAAAGGACATTCCTGCCTCTGCCCTGCCTTCCCGGATCCCGTTCTAGGAGGAGCTGGCTGGCTGACACCAGGACGTTTCACTCGCCCTGTGGGGGGCTCTTCCTTGAAGAGAAATTGAGACAAGAGCCTTCTGGCACAAGAGGAACCCCAATAGAAGCAGATCCTGCAGCCACCGAGCCTCCAGATGACAGGCAGACTCAGAGGGCATCCTGACTACAGGCTCTGCCAAGTCCCTGAGTCATAACCACCCGGATACTCCATTTCCAGAAACTCTGTAGACAGTAGATGGTTTTTGTTACTTTTGGCCACTCAGTTTGGGGATAATTTGCTGTGTCTCGGTAGATAACAAATTCATAACTGATGTGCTAATTACAATTCACTTTTATCATCCATTCAAACCAGATACTCAAGGATCCTTATTTCCCAAAACTTTTAAAAGTATTTATTAAAGACGGGTTGCTAATTTCCCAGACACGGCCCAAATGAGTTCCGGGTGTTATTGTACGCCTGTGAATCTGTTTCTCATTTTGGCCCATTAGTAATATTATTTATTTGGGAGTAGGGTCTGTTCCCCATCGGTGGCCCCTCAGACACAAGCCCTCCAAAGCACGGTCCATTTCACATTTGTGTATGTTGTGTGACGGGCCTGGGCAGATGTCTGGAGCTAAGTAGGTTATTTGTGCTGATTTAAAAGGCCACAGGTGGGCTTCTCTTGGATAAGAAAAACAAAAATTTATCCTACCAAAAGAAATGCATTTTCCATGGATTTGGCAAAAAGTTTTTATGGTACCAAGAGGGAACAGGCAGGCCGGGTGATCTCTGAGAATTTTTGCCACCTCTTGAATAGATGGAGAGGGCCCGAATGACTCCACCTGTCTGTCAAAAACCAGGAAACAAAACAACCTAAAGCCTAGACAATTCTCTCTCCCCGTAGGGAAGGGGCGAGCCAGCAGCCCTGGCAAAGCGTCAGCCTGAGGGACGGCAGGCTCTGTTCGCCAGCCCTCGGTGACTGCGTCGGGCCTGTGTGTTCCAGGAACGTCTCCTGCGGCCACATCTGGGAACCAACAGAAAACACGTATTCCCGAGTCCACGTAAACCCTGTTTAGATTGTTACCATCCTGAATGATAGGCTCCCTTTTAATTATTGCAAATACTCAAAGGCAGCAATATTGACAAAAGTCTTGGCTATGATATACTTTCCCCAGGAGAGAGCTACCCCTGCCCACCGCAGCGGGGAAAGAAGGCAATCAGATTCCCATAGCCACTGCCGCAAGAAGGGCTTAAAAAAAAAAAAAAAAAAAAAAGATCCAACCAGAGCCTATATTTTCCAAATATTGTAGCACCGATTCCCCCAAATACATCTAGAATTTCTTTACTTTTCACCTCCGGGAAGCCTTTCTGCTACCCAGCCTGTGTGACAGCCCCTCCCCTGCGCACCCCAATACAGACTTTGCAGGCTCGGTTCCTGCTGGATTGATTAGTCTTCGGTGCCAGCACCTAGCCCGTAGCCTGGTGCATTGTGGGAACAAATGCATCTATAGTGAAGTGTTCGTGGGGCCCATGACATTCATATGGAGACATTTTGCCCTTTCTCGTATTCCGTGTTCTAGACAATTTATTCATTTTCTCTGCCATTCCCCCCTTATACCTCTCATGCTGAAAGTCTATGTTTCGCTAAGCTTGGATGGGCTTAAGGCAAAAAATCAAACAAAAATCCCCACCTTTTCACCCAGACTGTGAGGATATTACAACCCCCCCCCCAAATTATTGTACCATGTAACCTTACCCCCACTGAGATGGCTATGAGCAAAGACCAGGAAACAACAAGTGTTGGTGAGGATGCGGAGAAATGAGAGAGATTAGAACCCTCGTATAAGGTTGATGGGAACGTGAAAGGGCTCAGCTGCTGCAGAAAGCAATTCGGCGATTCAGCGATTCCTCGAAAAATTCAGCACAGGAGTGCCCTGGGGCCTAGCCCTCCGGCTCCTACAGATACAGCCAGAGGCCCTGGAAACTGGTGTTCAAACAAAACCGCACCCACAAGGGTTAGAAATAGCCAAAAGGCAGGGATGAGCCAAATGTCTGTGAATCGAGGAATGAATGGCTGAACCCCCGTGGGATCTCCATGCGTGGAATATCATTTGGCCGTCGAAAGCAACGGCCAAATAGTGACACACGCTGCATCAGGCTGAGAGACAGAGCCACAAAAGACCCTGTATCACATGGTTCCCTTTACAAGGAACATCCAGAACGGGCGCACCCAGACAGAAGGTAGACGAGGGTCGCCCAGGCCTGGAGGAGGTGGGGCAGGGGTCGACAGCTGAAGAGCAGGGGGTCTCACTACAGTGGTGAACATGTTCTCAGATGGGCTGGTGATGGTTGCACATATCTGTGAATATGCTATAAACCATTAAATTGCACGCTTTAAATGTGTGGTATGTGATTATGTGTCAAGAAGCTGTTGTTTGGTGTGTTTTTTTTTTAATAAAACCACCGTGTAGCCTGAGGGAATTCACTAAGACACTGGAATTGTCCTGTGTCCTATATATGGTGGTCGTTACTACACTTGGCATGTATGTTAAAATCCATAGAACTTTGTGCTCCAAAATAGTGAATTTTAGTGGACATAATTTTTTTTAAGCCAGGTGTCCTTTGCTGGAATTGTAGGCTGAGGCCCACGGCCCATGGCCCCCGATGCTGGCGCAGGTAAGGAAGAACTGTGCGCACAGAGAGGCCACTCAGGGCCAAGGCCGAACCCGGCCTGGCTCCAACTGCCGCATTCAGCAGCAGAAACCCAGACAAGCACGAGGTCACCGAAGAGAGAGGATCCCCAGGGGGTCGTGTCTCTGCTGGGAGCTTCGAGCAGGGTGTGAGTCCAGGGGTCCTCGTTTCCCCCCATGTCCCAGGAACTCTCCCTTTCCTGTGTGCCTGATACTGAGCCTGGGCCCCAAATGTAGAGGGGCGGCTCTCCACTAACACCTGGCGCAGCCTCTGGTGGGTGTTGGGCGTGCCTCAGATCCCAACCATCCACATGTCGGCAGAGCCCTGTGCTCCCAGGCGTTGGCTCCAGTGCCCTGTGACTCTGAGCGGAGAGTGACAAGCCCCGAAGTAGGGACCACATGCAGGGACTGAATGCCCCAGGCCACATAGCCCCAGAGGCCAGCCACTTCCTGAGCCCTGGGACCACCCGTGTCCGCTGGGTCCGATGCGGTAGCACCAAGGCAAAGCCCCGGGGAACTGAGACCGAAACCCACGAAGTCGTTCCGTGGGGAGGCTGCCTGTGAGGGGTACACAATCGGCAGGGACTCGGGTCCTTCTGACTTCCCTGCTCCACCACCCTCAGCGCATGGCATCCACATGCGCGGTCCAGGATGATCCCTGGAATCCCAGGCACCACCTTCAAATTCCAGCAGGAAGGAGAACAGGAAGTAGGGCAAAATGGGCGCTTTCCCGGGTGGGTCCGAAATCCTTGACAAGGAGCCTTCCTGGAGAGCCAACCACACAGGCATTCCACCTGGAAGTCGATGACCAGGACGCGGTGATGAGGCTACGGTATGTGCAAGGGAAGCCAGGAAATGAGGTTTCACACTTGGGTACGTTGCAGCCTTCTGTGATGCCAACCGGAGTTCTGTGGGTCGGGAGTATGGAACGAATGCAGGCCGCCCCCTGCCCCCGGGAGCACCGAGTGGTCCCTGGAGGAGCCGACCAGCATTGTGGGCCTGATCCCACCACCGCCTGCCGCTCTGCAGCCAGCCTTGTTTCCCACCTGCAGAAATGCACGCTCTCTCTCATGTGATGGCAGGGGTTTCTCTGTTTTTTCAGCTCCTCCCCTCATCCCATGGGGACTGCTCCAGGAGCGGTGGAGCAGTCAGGTCCAGGTCCGTACCCCTGAACTGCTGCCGAATGTCATCTCAGAACGCTGCTTTCTGCAGTCCGGTGGAGCTGGAAAAGGTGGGTCTGGGGAAGGTGGAGAGAGGCACCTCCGAGACCCACCAGGCAGGCCCGCATGGTCACTATGGTTACCTGGCGCTTGGGGATCTCCCCCCTCTCCTAGGTAAGGAGATCCTAACCAGACTCAGGCGCTGAACCCCAATTCACCCCATCACCCCACTCGCTGGTCAGGACGCCCACGGCAGAGTCAGGGGTCACCGGGGCTGTGAGGGGACACGCGTGGAAAGCCACTGTTTGAGTAGCTGGGAAGATGAGAAGGAATCTCAACAGGGCAGTCACAGCGGGCAGCCCCTGAGCTCTCCGAGCGTCCCTCTCTTCGGCTTCGTTCCTGTTCCCTCTGGAGCCAGAACTAACGTCCCATCAGTCAGGTCCTCATGTGCCCAGCAGCCAAGCACTCGGGTGCCAGCAGGCAGGAGAGCACTGGGCTGGGACCCCATCGGGAGGCTCACCTCCTTCTACTGGGGCCACAGGCTCTGGGGTTCCAGGCTCCAGATGGCCATCTCGGTTGTTACAAAGCAAGCATTACCCCTGTTAATGAGGTTAATAAAACCGAACAATTCCCGAGCACCAGCAACATATGGGGCTCCGCACACAGCACAGATTTACTGGCATTCTCGGGAAATGGAGTTTTCCACGTCAGTGAGTTTTCGGGAAAATGAGGGCTTACCTCTTTAGCACCAATATTTTTGCTGGAGATATGAACCATGTGGGATGGAAATCTGTGTCACATACGTAATGCACTTGTCTATCTTGTGAAACAATTTATCAAAAGCCACATGCACCATTTTTTTCCAGGACGCCTCATTATGAAAGTCCCAGGGAGCACATGTGGGGGTGGCTCCATCTGTAACATTTTGGGGTCGTTATTGGGACAGCTTGTACGGAGACATGGTGGTCTCTCTGCCCTAACCAGTGAGCTCCTTAGGCAGGAATCAGGGCTTTTTAACCTTCACCTTGTATTTCCGACAGCCTCAGCACTCCAAAGGCGGTCCCCAGGACAACCTATCCACTCTCCCAGGAGCAGGAGACATGCTGAACCTCTGGCTCCACCCCGACCTGCTCACCTAATGAGACCCCGAATTTTCACGGGATCCTCAGATGGCCCCTCTGCACAGTGGCGGCGGCGGCAGAGTGTGACCCTCCCACTCTCCTCACCAGTGTGCCCCTGACCAGTCACACCACCCTCACCTGAGGGTGCCTGTTAGACTTGCCGGACACCAGGTCCTGTGCAGGCCCCAGAGGCTGAATGGCCAGGGAGCGACACCTAGAAATCTGTTTTTACCGCCATCCAGGGGCGAACCACCCCAGGGTGACTCTGATGCCCGTTGCAGCTAATAGAGCCCCCAGCCCTCTGCTTCACTTACAGGAGGCACTTGGTACGTCTGTTTTTTTCCCAACACAAACATTTTATTTCAAGTTCGAGCAGCCAGACCAAGTCCGTGAACTGCTGCAATGCCTTGGAGAGGGGTTGCCTGTAATGGAGCCGTCGTGTCTGAGGGAAGGAGCCCTGGCTTCCGGCACAGGCCTGCAGTGTGGCCGGGTCCTGCGACCAGCACTCCCACAGCACCAGGGACAGAAGGCTCAGCGAGCACTTCGGCCCAGAGCTCCTAGGAAGGGACCACTTCGGCCTCTCCAGCACCTCCCAGCCTCAGACGTACACACAGCCCCACGTCTGTCGGCACCATGGTTAAGACCTCCAGCTTCGCTAAGTGGAAGGAGTAGCCACAGCTCCTGCTCGCTCACCAGAGCTTCTTCTCTCACCTCCCCCGGTCACCATGACAACATGCCCGGGTCAGCTCGGTGGAACACAGGACAGCCCAGAGCAGCGGGCCTTGGGCCGGCCTCCCACACTCCCAGCAAGCTGAGCCGAGACCAGCAGAGCGGCCTCGCAGACCTCCGACATGTGGGCCACAGCACCACGGTTTCTTTACTCCACTGAGATTCCAGTTGCTGGCCACATGGCATCCCTGCAGCAACAGAGAAGCCATAGAGTCTGCGGGATGGGGCCCCACAGACTGCAAAGTGCTACACAATCATAAACCAGTGAAGCTCGGGAGGTTGCGTGTATACGCAATATAGTAATCTGTTCATATGTATAATGTGTGTATCTCCAAGACCCCCTTGGTCCAGGAGATAGTAGAGCCTGTGGGAAAAATCTCACAGATTCCTCATTCAGAGAGCCCTGGAGCCAAAGTGCGAGATGGGTGGAACCTTGGGTTTGGTCCGATCTACCTGCCCCTGGTGTTAGAAGCCTCTTGTTTCCTCAGCCACGTGGAGCCTCTTCTGGGTCCTAGCAGGCTTCCTCCCTCTGGCAGCCCTGCTCCATGAGGAAAACCTCATCCTTCCCCCCAGCCCTCTCTCTGGCCATCATCCTGCTTCTCTGTCTTGGTGTCTGTCAGTGTGAAATCTCTCCAGATGCCTCCAGCCCTCTGGCTTTGCAAAGCAGAAGCCACTAATCCTACATCATTTCTCATGTCCCCTGCATGTTGCATTCACCTTGAAGACGCGGCTTCACATACACCAGCACACCCCCTCTGAACACAGAAGGAAGGGCTGGGCCGCACAGGCTCCTAACACCGGCATCCGCTTGGATTTGCGAAGGAAAGCCACAAGCAAGCGTCAGGCGGGGACCTAAGCAAGCTGTTTCTTATTTTCGAAAGGAAGAAGTCATTTCTCCCAACTCGAAGCCCTGTCGGGCACCTCGCACGTTATTATCTTTGAAGAAATGCAAGGTGACCCAAGGTGGTGCTTTTCTTCCTAAGGGGCAGGACTCGACCCTTGTCCCCCGGCCGGGTGCTGCATGGCAGCCTCAGCTCGGCCTCGGGAGGGTCCTTTCCTCTCTAACCGAAAGGAAGGCGGGAGGGAAGTGCCTGTCTGGAGAAGTGACAGATCAGACATTCAGGCCCGTTTCGTCTGTCACATTTCTCCTCTTAACTCTTCTCAGCAATTAAGGCTGCCACGGGCCTCCCACTCCTTTTCAAACCCCGCTTGGGAGGCACTTGTCATTAACCAACCCCCCTCCCCGCCCCGATTCCTCGACACTTCTTCTTTGTCAAATGTCTCTACCTGAGAAAGTCCCCCTTCCGACATTCCCCAAACACCCTTTCCTGACTCAGGCTGTGATGATCAGTGAGACCTTTGCCTCCTTCTCGTCTGTATGCAAATTCAGGTCAAGCATCACCTCCTCCAGGAAGTCTTCCCTGCTCACCTCTAAAGGACGGTAGAGACATTAAAAGAAGTTAAATAATTAGCCTGCAGTCAAGCAACCCGGATGTTCACTGGGTTCCGGGCCAGGCCAGAGGCACACGGGAAGCCCACAGCGACACCTGGTCATTGCCTCAGGCCTCGGCCTCCATCACAGATCTCCACAGACACAACTTCCCTCCCAGAGTCAAAACTGGGGTGCTCCAACTCCAGAAACCTCTGCCCTTAAAACATGAGAATAAGAAAGAGAGAGAGAACAAATGGTGTAAAGGCAGAGACCGTTGAATAAAGCGACTCCTCTCTGCAGCAACACACAGTCACAGGAAGGAATGTTCAGGAAACAAAACAGGGGCACAAGGTGCCCATTCTGACGGCTCTATGTATTCACCGCAGTTTGCACACGTGCTCACTCTCACAGTCAAAATGAGCAATAAGCCCAGGCGTTACAGGTCGCATCCAGAGAGGAGGAGGAGGCAGCCTCAGAGGCAGCCTGTCACGGAAGGACCCCGAGAAAGTTCATTGTCAAGAGTTTCCCAAGCAGCGCAGGGTCAATGGAATCACGCTGCTCTGAGAGCCCTGAGTGGCTGTGCCCACGTGGCTATGCCTGCGTGGCTGTGCCCGGCTTCATCAAACACATCCTTGGACTGTTCAGTCTGGAATCCTTGTCCGCTAGTCTCAGACCCATGGGTATCTGAGCAGCTTCCTCTTGGTCACCTGAGCAGAGAGGGCGTTTGGGATTCTTCCGGAACCGGCTCTCGCCTCTGGCCGTCCTCACAAAGCCAACCACAAGCCATACCCTAAGTTACCGCCAAGAAGTAGTGGTCCCTACAACGGCTGTTTTTTCAAGGGAACTTGCATTACTGTGTTCTTCGGTTTGACTTCTGCAGCTTTTTTAGGGGCTCACGGCTACTCCAACTCAGACAGAAACAGTATCGATGACATTTTGTCAAACACGGTCCCACAGGCCA
Source organism: Anoura caudifer (assembly GCA_004027475.1). Taxonomy (NCBI): domain Eukaryota; kingdom Metazoa; phylum Chordata; class Mammalia; order Chiroptera; family Phyllostomidae; genus Anoura; species Anoura caudifer. The sequence continues at coordinate 709,524 of PVKU01000113.1, forward strand.
GGCACCCTATTCTTTGTGTGTCCTGAATCTTTCATTCACACTCAGAACTACCTTAGGCATCAGAGGGGACTGTCTCCACTTCCCAGAGGAAACAGAAGAGAAGTTCGGTAAGTTACCAGTCCCGCAGCTCATGGCCACGTTTGCTTGACTCCTAAGTTCACAGCTGCAGCGCCGAACGAGTCAGACCTCCCGCGACAGAGAATTCTGAGCCCTTCCAGGGTGCGTCTGGGATAGTAAAGCAAGCGATGCTTTCGTGGCCTCTACCCTGACCCCTCCACCTGTTAACCAAAGGCAGCACAGCCCCTGCGTGAGCTGCCTGCTCTCACTGCCCCGTCGGCAAAGACCATCCTCCTTCGACGGGCCCCTGGGGGGCTCTTATTTGCAGCCGGACAGAGAAGACTGGGGTCAGATCGCTCACTCCCTTACAAAAAACTGGGGTCACATCGAGACACATACCATTAACAGGCAGTGGAATGGCATTAACCGAAAGCCCTTCAGCAAGAATGGGTCAGGACTTCCCCGGAGTTCGGAGCTGGGCTTGGTATAAATATGCAAATAAATCAGACAGGGTCCCCAAGCCCCAAGGAGCTCCCAGTGTTCACGAGGAATGAATGCTTAGGTTGCACCACGAGGAGAATGGCGGTGAACGTGCAAAGCCCAGGAAAGCCCGGGTGATGCCGTCTGAAGGGACCCAAGGAAAACTAGCATCTGAACTGGACGGGGACTTGAACGGGGTCTTGAAGGGCACTCGGGAATCGCTGAGCGACAGAGTGGGAAGAAGAGGGCTGGAGGGTGAACGCTGCCGGGTGCCACGGTGCCAGCCAGCACCCACAGCACGAGGTGGTTGCAAACAAGCCGAGGAACGGAGCTGGGGCCGACTCTGCCACAGCCGGACTGTCACATGCTGAGATCGAACGCCGTCCGTGCATAGGACAAGCATGAGCCACCGCTAGCTTCGGAGCAGAGGCGGGGAGCAGATGGAAGCTCTCCCGGGGGCTGGACATTCAACCCATGAATAGGTATCTGGGTCTGGGTGGACTCGGTGGCCCTGAACATTTCATTAAATGAGTTTCCTAAACACGAAGAGTATGATGCATTTTAATGCATCTCTCTCTCTCTCTCTCTCTCTCTCTCTCTGGCAACTAAGTGTAATTTCTCAGAACTGGCTCCGAAAGATATCTCAAGTGTTTATCTTCACAGGGAACATCAAGAGTTTACTCTGGGTATTAAATGTATGTCTTTATAGGTTCAGGCTTTAATGAGATAGGATTGAAGCTCATGCACAGGTTATTGAAAGTGTAGGTTTCTGGAATGATGGGGGTGGAGGGGGGGGATACTTCCAAGTTTCCACGTGGAGGCATTGTTATTAAAAGAACAGAAAACGGTTAAAAGCCAACCCATCACACCCCGGTGTCTCGTTCTGCTTTGGCTGCTGTGACAGAACACCGGGCTGCCTTACAAACAGCTCACCTCTCCCTCCCAGGTCCTGAAGCTGAAGGCCTGAGGTCAGGGCACCCGCACGAGGTGCATGGTCAGGGGAGGGCCCCCCTCCAGTCTCAGACTCCATGTACCCCCCCACCCCACAGACACTCCCTGGGGCCCCTTTCCTAAGAGACTAATCCCGCTGATGAGGGCTCCACCTGTGGGGTCTGACCAGCCCACCCAGAGACCCCCCCTCCCAATCCATCACGTTGGCCTCTCTGATTAACCCTAGTGTCTGAGTTCCACTTCCCCCAGGGACATCCATGGCCCCTGGATTCCCAGAGCATCTTCCCTCATTGCAAAGAACATCCGTGGAGGAAATATGGCCCAGCTGGCCCCGTCCCTCCACACCTGCCACCTCCTCTTCCTTGGCCACCACCACATATGGTTGTTGGGTGTTCCCAACACCGACACCCAACAGTGACACACCACCCTAACCCTAAACTTTATACCATGTTGCCTCCCACCCAGCCATCCCCCATTCAGCCCTCTGGAGTCCCCCTCTAGCCCCTGCTGGCTCCATCCTATCATTGTCCACAGCCGGCCATGGGCTCTCAGCTGGAGCACACAGCACTGCGGGAGGCAGGAAGCACCGTGGGGCACTTGGACTGGTGGGGAGTTGGCCAGTGTGGGGGCTCTGAGATCAAGAAGGGACCTCACAGAGCCAGGAGGGGAAGGTGGGTTGGGGCACAAGGCCATGGAGGAGTCAGAGGCAGCTGTCCAGGTGTGAGGCTGGGAGGGTCCGGAGCTGGCGATGGAGGGAAGGGAGGATGAGGAGGGTGGATGTGCCAGACATCACCTCACCAGGTACAGATAGTCTGCAACTTAGCTTAACAATTCTGTTACTAGGGCAACAGCCAAAAGACTCTGTCTCTGCGAGCACGAATGTGAAAGCTGTCAGCTTGGAAAACGGGGGTGACGGAGAGCGGCCCAGGAGTCTCGGGTGGGCATCTCGCCGACCTTCCAGCTCGGCAGTTTGGGGAGTGGAGAGACTCGGAAGCAGGGTCTCCAGGAAGGACAAGATCCGTGAAGCAGAAGCTGTCGACCCCAGGACAGATCAGCACTCCTGCCTCTGGGGCTGACACTAATCGTAGGACGTCTGGGTGGGGGCAGGGGTGGTGCCGGGGCCACACCTGCCTTCACCGGGTTCTTGCAGACAGGACTCAGATGGACAGCTAGCCCAGCGATGGACGCCAGAGCGTTTGCCGCAAAGGTAACAAGTCACTCGGCTCCCTGCTTTCCTCGGCTCCGTGTCCCTGGGGCTACGGCCAGGCCCTCCCGGGAACTTTCAGCAGGTCCAGGGAGTAAAGGGTTGCAAAGAGCCCCGCCCCCCCCCCCCCCCCCGGGGAAGTGAGCCCCGATAGAGGCCCTGCTGCCACTGGCCAGAGTGCAGCAGACTGAGCCAGCCCCCTCGGGGTCCCTGCCTTGCCCCCACGTTTTTCTTGCCCTGGGTGGGGGAAGGTCCTGATGAGAGAGCCATATAGTGGAATGCATCTCTGAATGCCGGCCTTTCCCAGTCAACAGCCTTTCAAAGACACTAGGAAAAGCCAGCTGTGGGGGCAGCCTCACCGCCTGGCTCCGGGTTAACTCAGTCCTTTTCCGTTTCCAGTCACCTGCCGAGTGGACACGGCATCAAGTAGGGAACCCTCGAACACTTGACTGTCGCAGGGGCCCTCAAAGTCTCCCCTCCCCCCGCATGTTTTCTGAAAAACCTCTGCACAAGGAATGCTGACGGAGAGGGACAGGCCCTGGCCACCCCACCCAGGGCCTTGCCCTGGCCTCCCATGGGCCTGTGGGAGGTACAGACAGCACCCCCCCCACCCCAAGGGGCCACCCGCAGGCTTTCTGCACGGGTGTTAGTGTCAACACAGCTCTGGAGAGTAGGCCCGCGGGGAGGGGGCCTCACCCTTTTGGGGGGAGATTTCTGTAGTGCTCACTCTCAGGGCCTTCCACAGGGACTCGATGCCCAGGGGGTGGCCTGGGGGACAAAGCTCGCCAAGGCACCTGGGAAGGCCCCTCCGGGCAGGAGCGGCTGCTGAGGGACCTGCATCCCTCAGCCATGGGCAAGTCAGTCGCTGCTGGCATCCCCACTCCTTTTTCCAATGAGATTAGCTAATTGTATTTGCTTTTAGCTACCTGGCCTGAGAAATGAAGAACAGTACATAAGACCATCTCCAAGGCATTTACAGACGAAAAGTATCATAAGCCTCCTGAAGGACAAGCAACCCCAAGATTAAACAGCTCGCAGCCACAGTGGTCTGCTCGGGCTGCATTCAAGGGGCCACAGGGAAGCGCCTGCCACCGGCAGGTTCAGCAATAGTCGTTCTGCATGGAGCCGCCGGGACCACATCCGGCCTGCACGGTCACCAGCTCTGTGACCCTGGGCAAGGGGCACCTCGTGGAGCTTATCTCTCAGTTTGTAAGACGAGGGTCAGGAGTCACGCCTCGTGCCTCGCTGGGTTGCTGGGAGGATCCCATGTGGGACACAGGGGGATTCGTAAAGGACAGCAATTGTCTTCTATCCAATCACATGCGATTTTGATAGCAACGCCGAGGAAGCAGTATCTGTCACCCCTGTCTTACCAGAGAGGAAACGGATGCCAGAGGAGCCCAGGTGCCCGCCCAGAGTCACCAGGTGAGAGCCCTACCATGGCGAAGCTCCGACTCCGTGCAGCTGCCTCCCCACAGCGACATCCACCGGGCACCCAGTGCAAGAGCCTCCCAGGTCAGCGGGCTCCCGCATCAGGTCCCCACACGAGTGAGGGTGCAATGACAGCTCCCCGTGGGGGTCGTGTGCCTTTGTTAGAAGCTGCAACTATGATCCAAGCCCGCAAAATGATACAGGTTTCCATGCGTCCTCGGGTGGCTCTAGGTATGGAAGCTGCAGGAAACACTGAATGCAGAAGGAACAGGAAGACACAAGCCTGCCTAGGCCACACAGTGGGTACGGTCCCCTCGGGCTGAGCTTGTAAGGGTCCCACCTCCTGAGCCACCCACCGGCAGCCTGAGGGAAAAGACAAAAAGAAAAAGAAAAAATAAATCCCACCAGCCTGTCTGAAAACAGACCCAAGACTCACAGGAAGATACGGACATGGGGGAGAGGGAGATGTATATGTTTGGCCCTGGGGCCTCAGCCAGCCATTTAGCAGATTTGGGAACTTTTTTCTCTTTTTTTAAAAAAAGATTTTATGTATTTATTTTTGGAGAGAGAGGAAGGGAGAAAGAGAGGGAGAGAAACACTGATGTGTGGTTGCCTCTCGCAGGCCCCCTACTGGGCACCTGGCCCTTCACCCAGGAATGTGCCCTGACCAGGAGTAGAACCCGTGACCCTTTGGTTCGCAGGCTGGTGCTCAATCAACTGAGCCACACCAGCCGGGGCAGGACTATTTTCTCTTCCAAGAGGACCAGTTCATCTGCTTCCCAGGGGACCCTTATGCGGGGAAGGCAGAGTCCCCATCAGATTTAGCTAAAAGTGGGACCTTGCCAAGGCTGGACTCAGCTAAAAATTGTACCCATACAGGGGGCCCCTCAGCTGTGGGCTGGACACCCGCCCCTTAAGGGGCAGAGGTGGGCTGGTGAGACATCCACACGCACCAAGGGCAGCCCAGCTGTGGCTGACGCAGCAAGTTCCGTCCCTGCAGTCACCTGACAGAGGCCACCTGGCCTCAAATACTTCCCCTACCTGGTGGTGTCTAAGACCTTTCCCCAAGAAGGAATGGCAGCCCTAAAGAGAGTCGGAAACAATGGAGCCGCCTCCCTCAGTACGGAGATGAGACAAAGAAAGCCCAGAGACACTCAGCCACTCCCCCCGGGGCAAACAGCCTGGTCTGAAACTTCTGCAGGCAGGATTCCTGAAATAACCATCTCATAGGGTGTCGCCTGAAAGACAATCTTGGGGACTCTGAGACTCAGCCAGCTTGGGAAGGCTCCATTCTCTGTTCTGCCTCCTCTAGCCCACTCATTCTCTGCTCGACAAATATTTCCTCAGTGTCAAAACGAGGAACATATTTCAGGGACCCGGTCGAGCCGGGCACAGCTGACACTCACCCCTGGAGGTGTTGAGATTTCAGGACCGGCACACAGCACCACCTCCAGCAAAAGGACAGATCTTAGAGGTTAATCACTGCACTGTTTGGCTAAAACGGTGCTCAGGGAGAGAGAGGCAGAGCTGACCAGTGTGGCTCGGTGACCCCAGTACACTTTCCATCTGGAGTCTCTGAGGCTTTGCCAAGTGGAAGTTCTGGTAACCCTATGGCCAGACAGGCAAGCCTGAGGCCGAAGCTACAGTCTCGAGAAAGCCGGTCTATGGGAGAAGACTTGAAATTCAGTGGGGCAGCCTGAAGACAGGTTCCCCAAGGAGAGGGAGAGTCAGAAAGTGGGGGAAAGGCGGGAAAGATGAGGTGGAGAGTCAGGGAAGCCCCTCCGTGAGCCTCGGTGGGCCAGGCAGCCAGGAGCTCTCGTCAAAGGGAGGCAGGCTACCAAGGGATTGAGAGAAAAAAAAAAAAAAAAATACCCTCATAGACACAGGCAACTGCATGGTGATGACCAGAGGGCAAGGGGGAGGGGGAGGTAGAGGAGGGTAAAGGGAGGGTAAGCAGTGATGGACAGGGACCAGACTCGGGGGGGTGGACATGCATGTGTCCATGTACAGATGACATGTACTATACCATGTACAGATGACGTGTTGTAGAATCGCACCCCTGAAACCTATGTAATTTTATCGACCAAGGTCACCTCCATGAAGTCAGTTACAAAAAGGAAACAACCAGCAATGCCCACTGCCCACTCTGAGGAAAGCACTCCTGCTGCCCCATCTGGCCCCCAGCCCAGCCCAGCCCCCACAGAAATCATATCGGCTCCAGAAACCAGCCCTGCTCTGTGGGTGGGCACCTCCCCTAGGCAGTCCTGTAAGAGCCAGCAAGGAAATTTTTTTTTTAATTACAGAGAAAGGGTAACTCCCCTGTCAATACCACCCTGCTTCAATTAGTACAATTATCACGGGGGTCATTATTTTAAGTGTTTGCATTCCTACCTAAATGAGGTCACTTTCAATTTGGTAAACGCTCCTCAGCCATCATCGTAATTCACGCCTGGTCACCGGAGGAATGCTGAGTAAGTGATCAGAGTCAGGGCCAGCCGCCCAGCCTCCGAGGATCCGAGAGGGTACTCATTTCTCTCCTGGCAGAGAAGAGGAGGGAGCGCGCAGGCACCGGCCATTCGACTGGTATGTCTCACCAGGTGCCGGGCACGGTGCTAAGCGAAACATGCCTTTCATTTCCTCATCCATAACCACAGCTGGCTTGAGAGGGACACTCTAAGGAATGCAATCATCCTCCAGACTGGACGGCACATTTTAACCCTTAAGTGGCTCTCCGTCCATCCCTCCCCGGGCAGGTAGGTAATGCAGATAGGTTCACACTGGAAGCACTCACCATTTGTAAAGGCCCTAGGAGAGTAGCAACGGTAAGGCACAGTTCTTATCATCTCTCTCAGGTTTTTAAGAAAATGCATTTGCATTTTGTTGTAAGGAGAGTAGCTTATCCTTGTTCAAATGGTCTTTTCAAACACCAGCACACGTGTGTGTGTGTACATACACACGCACACACACACAGGGTCCAGCAGAAGGAACACCTGTGTGAGTGAGGTTGGTCGGGTACGTGGATGTCTCCCACGAGATGGACAGCACTTTGAATGTGTCACCTAAAATGTCACATAGTGTGCTTGAGTGTGATAGTGTTCTGTTTCAGAATTACATGTTTGTGATTTTGCAATACAAGATTTTGCAATTAAAAAGGGGGTGCTATTTGTGCGGGACCCCCGTGTGTGAGAGTGTGTGTGTGTGTGTAATGCAGACAGCATCATTTGCAAACTAGGAACACAGTCTTAGAGAAGCACCTTAGCAGCAGAAGGCCCCTGCTCACTTCAAAGGGGCTCCCCCTTTTCCCATCATCTCCGGACAAGACAAAAACAACGGCACCCATCCAAGGTCAAGATGCCTCTGAGGAAGAACCTTAAACAAATCCCTTTGCACGTCAGTACAGGGAGTGAGACTGGAGGTTTCCACATTCCCTCTCCTCAGATGAGGAGGCCAACGTAACCTAATCCTCTGCCGTGAGGAGCTGTCTCACACACACACACACACACACACACACACACACACACACACACACACACCCCTGCTGGGCGGAGAGGCAGCCCTCCCTGCACCCGGCCACCTTCTGAGGCTGCTGACATCACAGAGGTGCCCGCGGGCAACCTCGTGGTCAGGTGGCTTCCCCTGGCTCTCCTTCACTCACAAACGCAGGGCAAGGGTGAGACCTTCCGAAGCTGCCAAGGGGCCGGCTGCCAGCGGCGGCCTGGGAGCACGTCACGGGCAGAGCCGCCCAGCGAGCGGCGGGGCCCTGGGCCTCGCGTCTCAACTTCTGTCCGGTTCTGCTGTAATGGAAAATTGCTTTGCACCAAGCTGGAGTGTTCCGGTTCTTTCCGGCGCCCCTCCCCCGTCCCAGCCCGCCCCTCCGCAGCCTTCCGATCCAAGGGACAGTGCCCGCCCGCCCACTCACGGGAGGTGGAAGGAGAGACCGGTGGCACAGCGCCTTCCTACTATGTCCCCTGCCCCAGGCCCTGTGCCCGGGTGGCTGCTCTTTTCCTTTGGCATGGGGCTGGTATCGGGGTCCAAGTGTCCAAATGGATGCCAGTGCCAAGCCCAGGAAGTGGTCTGCACAGGGGCACAGCTAAAGGAGTACCCCCTTGACATACCCCTGGATACCCGGAGGCTCTACCTGAATGACAACCACATCACCTTTCTGCCGGCCATGAACCTCGGGCTGCTCAGCGACCTGGTCTACCTGGCCTGTCAGAATAACCTGATCAGCGACGTGATGGACTACACCTTCATTGGGGTCTTCAAGCTCATCTACCTCGACCTCAGCTCCAACAACCTGACCTTGATCTCCCCGCACAGCTTCTCCATGCTCAGCAGCCTGGTGCAGCTGAACCTCTCCAATAACCCTCACCTGTTATCTCTAAACAAGTATACCTTTGCCAACACCAGCTCTCTGAGGCTCCTGGACCTCAGGGACACCGGCTTGCAGACCTTGGACCACGCTGCCTTCCAAAACCTCCCCACGCTGCAGACGCTGTATCTGAGTGGGAACCCCTGGAAATGTAACTGCTCCTTCCTGGACTTTACCATCTACTTAATTGTGTCCCATCTGGACCACCCAGGTGAGGGCGCGATGGGGCAGTGGGGGGTGGCATGTGCTGGAGTCAGAGCCACAGGTTCCAGACAAGGGGGAGTCGAAACACAGGAGGTAGGGGGGCATCTGGGTGAAGCCGATGGAAGGAGAGCATGCTGACTGCTCCTTGGGTTGGCTGTGGAGGCAATAGGGACCAGTAGGCAGGTTCTGGAAGAGGAATTCAAAGAGCTGAGATCTGGTCGCAACTCAGCACGTGCTCACAGCAGGGCTGCCCTTGGGAGAGTCACCGTTGCTCTGGGCCTCTGTTTCCTGATCCCTGACGTGGGGACAGTCACATCACCAAACACACAGAGGTGGTGTGTCAACATACAGGGCGAGTGTGGAAATGGTAAAGGACCGGAGTGACAAAGGAAAAGAGTAATACAGGAACACCTTATCCCACTGGGAAATATTTTAATCTGCTCAATTCAGATGCCGGAGTCCGGGGTCCAAGCACATCCCATCACTCACGGGCAGTAGAAAACCTAATGGTGTGGTGTGTAGCAGGGCAAGTGGGGGGGCACCCTAGGGCCTCTTCCCTCATCTTAACAAGCATTGGGGGGGGGGGCACGTGAGCCCCTGGACAGTGAGAGAGGGGAGGGTTAGGGCAGGGAGCAGCTTTGATACGAGCGCTCATTTGTCTGCAGGATGCTGAGCTCCGCAGGCCGCAGAGGACAGCCTGAATCGGGTCTCACCTGGTAGAATTCCAGGCCAGCAGATGCCACTCTGTCCACTGCCCCCTCCCTTCTGCCAGGGCCCCGGGGGCACCCTAGGGCCTCTTGCCTCATCTTCCAGACAGGTATAAGAATAAAACCAACCCACTGAGTTCTGGCACACCATAAGCATTCCATAAACAAATGCTTGGCAGATGTGGAAAGGCAGAGCCAGGTGATCCTGGGACCAGCACTGGGTGTCGGGAAGGGTCAGCACATGTGGTACAGAAGGACAGTGCACCTGTCCAGGAGACACGACTGCACAGGCACCTGTGGGTACAGGTGGGATGGGGAAGATGGCAGCAGGTCCCAGGGCTCTGGTTCCAGAGGAGACGGGACAGAGGGAATCTCGGAGGGAGCTGGGCCGTTACATAAGTTATGGACCCAGGGACTCAGCCCCTGGAGAGCAAACCCAGAAGCCCAACCAGGCCTGGTCTTGGGGCGTGGCCAGTGGCAGCGGGGCAGCTGTTGCTGGGCCTAAAAGTGAAACTCTCCCTGGAGAAGACCCCTGCCCCTCCAGAAACAGGTGTGGACATGCAGGTGGCTTTCTGGGGATGAGGGCAAGGAGGCTGGTCCCACTATGGGGCAGACCAGGCCTGAGGAGAAAGAGTCACCTACTTATGCTTTGGGGGGGCCTGCAGGGCACTGAGCAATTCCTTTGCTCCAATATCTCCCTGTCTGAGGCCTCCATGGGGCTAAAATGAGTCATTTGAGGTTCATCCTTCTGGGTCCCAAACTGTCCTCTGATCTTGAAGAGGACCCGCAAAAATACATGAATCCCTGGCCAGAATGATGCACAGGTCCCTAACTTTTTACCAGCTCTTGCTTCAGAGGAAGGAGGAAATTCTCGGGAAATCCCATTAGCTGAGATTTATCTGCAACATTGTGTCACCTTGAAGGAAGCCAAGTCCAGGGAAAGAAATGGGGAGGTCATAAGACAAAAGGCATAGGGCAACAATGTGTCTTTCCCATGTCACTCACATTCTGGTTAAAGTCGCCCCCCACCAAGCGACAGTAGAGGTGTTCCGGATATCATGGCTACACTGAACAGGAACATCGAAGCTTGGTGCCACCACCAAAGGTCTCCCTCTAAAGAGACCCTCCAACGGGACACGCCCCAGAGGCACTGAAATCCAGCCGTGCTCTCAAAGGGTCTGGATGCTCACTTTGCAACATGGGAGGACATTTCGGCAGATGTGCCGCCCTGAGCCCTGATCCTCCTGATTGATCAGAGCTGAAACGGATGCAAGATGCCCATTTCCTTTCTGGCAGAGATCAGCAAAGAGGAGGACCTGCTCCTGGTGGGAGCTGGAATTTTCCAGTCATCAGAGCTATTTGAAGGTGAGAGCGACAACTGAGCCCCACCCAGACAGCACTCCCTCGCAGGACAGGGTCCAGGTTTCTCCAGATGCTCTCAGAAATGCAAAAGGGGGACCTCCTGCATCCCTGTCCCCCACCCCCAAGGCCTGGTCCAGCACTGCCCGGTGGGGACGGTCCAGATCCAAGTTCACCAATACACTGGCCACATGTGGCCACTGAGCCCTTGAAATATGGCGAGTGAGACTGAGGGACTGGACTTCCCGTTTTACTCCGTTTCCATTTGTCTAAATAGCCACACAAAGGGCCAGCTGCTGCCCCGTGGGTCCAGGCCACCTTTTAACAGAGGATGCTTTTGAATCCAGCCTCCCCTCAGCATGGAGATCCCCTGCCATCCAAGTTCAATGCTTCTGCCAGTGCCAGGGGGTCACACCACAGTCCCTTTACCTTGAACATTGATTGTATGCTTATCATGGGGACAAGTCGTCAGGGTGATTTGATGGCAGAGAGAGAGAGGTCACAGTTCCTGACTTTAATAAAACATTCCAGGGAGACAAGAGGGAGAAAGTAACATGGAAGCCAGAGGGCATAGCCCTGGCCCTGCCATACCACCATGTGATTTCTGGCATCTTCCCTCTCTGAGCCTCACCTGTCCCTGAGGGAAGGGAGTCACACACTCCTAAGAAGGTCCCCCTAGCTGGCCATCCAAGGACCTAAATAGAAAGGCAAGGTGCACTTAGATGAAGTGAGAGGAAGCTAGTGGGCAGCAGACAGGGTCCCAGATGAACCACGATGGGTCCGTGCAGAGGGCGCTGACCCTAGAGATGGACAACGGTCACACAGCTGGGGGTGCGATTAAGAAGCAGTCAGCCTGTCACTCCTGCGCTCCCCACGCCTTCCGAAGTGCCCTGTCTTTGACTAGAACAACGCCTCTACTGCCACCATCACCTCCCCCCCCCCACCTCTGGGGACTCAGTGCCCTGCCCTCTCCTCCCAGGCCTGTCCTGCTCAACCAGCGGTTCTTGAACTCTGTGAGCACAGGAACCCCAGGCCCAGAGATTCTGGTTCAGAGAGCCGTAGGGGCAGGTGCACCTCAGGCCACATCCCGGGACCCCTGGGCCAATGGCCTGCGTTCTAGCCCCATGGCAGCCGCTCCAATGTGGCCATTGCGGAGACGTTAGTGGGTGATACTGTTTCCAAATGTCTGCCCCATGCGGCATTCACGGTGTGACCGGGGACAATCAGAAACAGCGAGAACTCACAAAGGGACAGGTGCCAGGGGTGGGCGTGGGGTGGTTTCAGGACAGAGGGACCCTCTGTGTCAGCTGCTCGGTGGAAGTCCCTGGCGATCTGGACGGGACTGCCACAAGGCGGGCTGGGGCAGAATCACTGGGGCAGAATCACTGGGGCATCTGCCTGGAGCAGACGGCTGCCTCCAGTGCTGCTCCCGGTGAGGCCGTTAGAGGGCGCTGTGAGCAGAGAGAGTCTTCGCCTCGTTTCCGCGGCTGTTCCTCCCGCACTGAAGGCTGCTGTGACTGGGTCACCGCCCCACGTCCACCCACCCAGGACACAGTCACCCGCAACTCCTCGAAACTCAGATTTCCAGAATGAACTCGATCCTCACACTCTTCCGCTGCCGCTGGCGCCGGGCCCTTGCGGCAGAGGCTGGAGCGAAGGGCTGGGAGCGGACTCTTCCCAGGCTGTGCAGGGCTCTGCTCGCCTGTGCCCGCCACCTGATCTCAAAGCCCTGGCCTGTGGCTCCCCTCAGCTGAAGGCCGGAGGAGCAGCCCCAGAGGAGCAGTGAGGGGCTGAGGGGGGACGGCTGTGCCAGGGATCCCTAAGCCTCCCAGAAAATCCGAGAGACGAGGGGCACAGCAAGCCCCTTGTGCAGTTCAGGAAGGGTCCCAGTGACTGGTCCCAGTGACTGTCCCCAGCTCAGCCCAGTTGGGATCCCTGAGAGTGGGTGAGCTAAGGTTCCTTAGAGCTCAGAAATGCCGGGCCTCTTCCCCCAGCCCCAGCACCTGTTTCTGGCACACGGGTTCCTACCTGTGAGCAACGTGGCACTCGTGGAAATAAATAAGGGGGTAGGTTATGTTTCCTTAGGAACGGTTTGTAGGAAGAATTTAAACATTCATGACACCTGTAATTATACCTGGGCTCTTTAACTGGGGCAAAGGCCTGGGGCCCACGGAATGGGGCTGAGCGAGGTGGTGTGTGAGCCCAGGCGCCTGTCTGGGAGGCGAACCGCCCTGAGTTCCGCAGGGCACAGCACACACAACGGTGCCTGGGAGGGTTTTGTCAGAGGCAAGGAGATCAAGCCAGCCAGAGAGGGAATGATTTATAAACAACGTATTCATTCTGTGGCACAGAAATAATTAAAACTGCGCAGCGGGGTGATCTCGAGCAGAGGTTAATTTTATAAAGCACCTCACATATCAGTCGCTATGAATCAGTACATGGGTCTATAATCTCCAAGTCGTCATACCAGAGTAGGAAAAGGACAGGTAATCAACAAGCTGAAGAAAGGAAAGGACATAATGAAATAGAAGGCAACGAAGTGGAGGGAAAGGGGCATCAAGAAGCGGGGTGAACAGAAACAAGCAGTTCATCTGAATGTATCGGTCTAAGATGGAATGTTAATGGACTGATTCAAATGCAAGGTTTGCTCGACTGGATAAGAAACAAAACCCAGCTACATGCTGCTTACAGAAAATATGCCTTAAACATAGATGCACGGAAAGAGTAAACAAAGATGGGAAAAGGTACACAGTGTGAGCCCTAACCCCAGAAACTCGATACCACCCTTCTCCTGCCAACAGACGTCAGACGGGGTGGCCCTGAAGGCAGCAGCCTGACCTGAGATGATGGGAAAGGGTGAGGCTCCCAGGAAAGGGGGCGGCTCTGGCCTCTTCCGCACCTCACCTCGCTGAGTAGCTTCAGAGCGTGGCGGGACCGTGTGCAGAAGCAGAGCGGCACACGCCCCAAACTAGTGACTGGAACATCTTTCCCTCAACAATGAATAGACTGCTAGTAAGTAGACGACACGATAGTTCGGAAAAGTCAACAGAAAGTCAGCAAAGATCAAGAGTCAGGAAAGGTACAGAAGAGCTCTGTGAAACCACAACTGGGTCAGCACCCCTGGGACCGGAGACCCAGCAAAGAGCGCACACTCAGTGTTTCAGGGCACGGGCCGAAGTTGCTACAACTGACTTCACGTTCACCATACAGCACGTTCTCAATAAACGTCAAAGCACCGAAAACACAGAGGGTGGGTCTCTGAGTGCAGTAGACCTCCACTAGAATTCAATAATAAAAATACTACTATCCGATCCCCAAATATTTAAAAAATTAATAAATTCTCCCCATGAATGATGGTTCTTATTAACAGGGATGACAAGGATTCCATGAGCTCAAAGCCAGCCTTGTAGGCTAGAAAAATGTCCCCCTCTCCTGGGGCAAATGACCACCCAGCAAGCTAGCACGTGGTGGGCAATAAGGATGTTATGAAGAAATGCCACAGAGGTGTTCGGTGGTGGGGACCGTCACGTGTCCTCTGAGCCACAGGGATGAAGTTGGAGGAGGTCTCTTGGGAAGATGCATTTGCACTTGACCTTGAGGGACAGAAAAGAAGCAATCATGAAAATTGGGGTGGGCGGGTGATGAGGGGCACTGGGTGCAGAAGGAGCAGAGAAACAAAGGCAGCTTCAGGCAGGACGAGGAGGAGAAGGGCACTGATGTGACTGGAGCTGGAATGGACACACCAGACAGGGAAGGCGGAAGGGGCAGGAGTCTGGGCTCAGGGGGCCCACAGGAGAGTGGGGGTTGGGGGGCTCTGACCCAGAGAGCCGTGGGCAGAGCTGTGCTTAAGGAAGGAAATCCCAGGCGTGTGTGAAGTGGACCGGAGCTGGGAGACTAAGAACCAGTGGGTGCCTTGCAGTGACAGGGAGCAGGGAGGGGGACAGAGAAAGTGGGTAGAAAAACCCAGACCCCCTCCCCCCACAGCCACCCACACCCCTCACTTAAGAGCTGCCTGACAATGCAATAAAGTCACCGCCTAATTGCTTCTTTGAAGGTGATGCTCTAGACAGAGAAAGCAGTGGTTGATGTCTAGTCTCATCTCTGCCACCCAAGCCCCAGTTTGAAAGCCAAATAAACCTTCTGAGAAATACAATGTGTACCCCCACCCCAGACATACCCAGCTCCTCCAAAGCCCATGGTTTCCTTTCTCAGCATGTCATTCTTTATCCGTTCCCAGGTGGCAGCTGGGGCAAGCAACCCAAGCCCCTCCTGCTAGAATCCCTGAGAAGCTGACCAGAGCCTCCCCTGCTGGGCCTTGGCACCCACCCCACCCTTGGGGGGAGGTGGGGGGGCCTCCTGGCTGAAGCCCCCAAGCTCCTGAGCCAGGCCAATTGAGACTCTCTGAAGGGTCACTGTGTCCCTGACCCCCATCCCGCCCCTTCCCTCCCCTGACAGGTCTCCAGGGCCCCCCCACCCCGGAGGCCACTGACCACACTCAGTCTCAGATGGGCTTCTTCCTCCTCTTCCCTGTGTCACAACCCCCGCGCTGGGGTCAGAGATGCTGCATCTCTGATGAGGCCCTGGTGGTACTCCCAGGCCACAGCTGGAGCAGCGAGGGAGGGTCCAGGCTGCCCCTCCAGGTGCCCATTGGCCTTGGGACCCTGGGAGCCCGCCGTGTCAGCATTCTGCCTGCTGTGCTTTTCCTCCAGATGGTCAGAATGCCACATGTGTGGAGCCCGTGGAGCTGGCTGGGTGGCCCATTATGCAGGTGGGGAACCCGCTTCGGTACATGTGCATCACGCACCTGGACGGCCGGGACTACCTCTTCCTGCTGCTCATCGGCTTCTGCATCTTCTCAGCGGGCACCGTGGCCGCCTGGCTCACGGGCATGTGTGCTGTGGTTTACCAGAGCACCCGGCGCAAGTCCAGCGAGGCGGAGGAGGAGGATGAGCACGGGCAGCGTGTGGCAGTCAGCCGGCGGATCTTCCAGAGCAGGGTGGACGCCGGCCAGGATGGCTTCCCGCAGCTGATTTAGCTGCCAGGGGCCACCCGTGGGCAGGGCCGCCTGTCCCAGGCTCCCGCCCTCGCCTTCGCCCTCCCTTTCCACTCGAGCAGAGAGATCCTGGAGGTTGGAACCTATCAGTAAAATAAAAGGTTTTGTTGCTGGTTCACAGGCTGGTCCTTTCCTGCTAGACCTGCCCAAGGGCATGGCTGAGGGCTCCGCAGGATGGCAGACTGAAGCCCGGAAAGCCTGGGGCAGCATCCCCTGAGCAGATGACTCCACCCTCCGCTGCGTGCTGGAGGGGACTGAGAAATACAGGGTGCAAGGTGCACCCTCGAAGGGTAAACAGTTTGGGGGAATCAAGGGTAAAATGGGTCAACTGGAGAAAAATACCAGACCCAGAGATGAGAGCTGATGCAGATAGAAGTCGCCCGTGGGCATCTGCACACTCCCTCCTAACGAAGGCAGGGACCCTGCGACGTCCACACAAGTTTACAGTGACGGAGTGCAGTCTGGGCACGTTAAAGACGGGGCCGCCCAGACGGTCAGCAGCAAAGCCCCCTCAGAGTCCACATGCTCCCCTTCGCACAGAGCTGCCCCCCACCCCAGAGCTGTCTATGGACACAACCGACAGCTCACCGTTCGGGCCCTGGACAGAGCTCAGGAGGGAGGCCACAGAGGGGCCCCCATGTGCCGGCTCCTTGCCACGTGCCCAGCCCTGACCCAGCTTCATGCACAGGTTCTCACCGGTTAACCCTCAAACAACCGGAGCAGGTGGTCGTTTCTAGTCTCGTTTTCCTGAAGCTCAGAGAGGCTCCGTCACCAGCGCGAGGTCACATGGCAGCCAGGAGGCAGAACAGTGGCTGGACCCCAGGCCCCCCGCCCCCCATGCCCGAGCATCGAGTGCACCACGCACGCCTGTTACGGTCCAGCTCCCAGGGCTGGCCCCTCCTCACGGCCGCGATCCAGTGTCCAGGGAAGGATGAGAAGAGGCAGCGTGTTACAGAGAGAAGCGAGGCCAGGCCCCGTAGGGCCTCAGGTACGCGTGCTCCTCAGGGAGCTGCGGTGACAGGTAAATCAGGAAGTTTCGTGAGCTCAGCACTACAAAGACTCCCCTTACAGGGGGTGGGGACAGAGGGGCTCCTGCTGCTTCTCAGCCTGCAAAGTCCACAGGCAGCATCCGTCTAAGCAAAGCCTTCGAGGAACAAAACAAGCATGTTCTTTAGCAATATGGAAAAAAAAAAAAAAAAAAAAAACATCCAAAGCGTTTTAAGGATCCACCCCCGGGAGGGGACACGGGAGCAGGAGGGAGGCTGCCGCTTCTCCTGACAAAGGGCACAGGACTCCAACCCTTTCAGTACGCTCTGTGTGTGCATTTGGTAAAAATGAGTATGTGTGTCTTTTTAAAGACTGGCTGATCTAGGGAGTTGCCACCTTCCAGAGGGGTCCTGACCCCCCGGCACAGAGGGGCAGCCACCCCATATGGCCTGGGGTCCCCTGGGGTGCCTGCCTGTGCCCCTCTCTGTGGCTGTGCCCCTTCCCCACAGCCAAGCACAGGGCAGCGGGCCTAGCCCTGGGCCCAGCCCCCCACAGAAGTAGCACAAGGCTGGTGTTCTTCCCTCTGCTGCACGTGGCAGGCCATATCCGTGGCAGGAACTCCAAGGCCCTCTGACCAGCCGCCCTGCAGGAGCAACCTGACACAGAAGCTCAGAAACCAAACAGGTCCAGAGGAGGCCTCTTGGGGGTCACTGGGATCCAGGGAGGAGTGGCTTCAGCCAATCCGGTCCCAACCCCTGACCCCCAACCCCTTAACCCCACCCAGCAAACAGCAAGGAGAAAGGACTCCCCACATGGGTCGGCGTCACCGATGTGCTTGGACAGTCCCTCTGAGCTGCAGAACCTGGGACACGTGATAATCTCTGTCATTCTCATTGTGCCCTCAGTGGCACTGGGATCGACCCCAGGCTGTGGTTCTGATGTAGAGACTCTTTACAGAAAGGACCTAATTGCATCCCTGTCACAGAGCAGGCCCTTGAGGAAGGGTGACCTCGGGGCCAGAACCAGCCACTGAACTGCCTCGCATGCCGAACTTCCTTTCCACTGGAACGTGATCCGCAGCACCTCCGGCCTCAGGACGGGGAGTGATTTGTCACTCTGGGCCTGAGCTTCTTTGTCAGTAAAACCAAGTTCGTGGGTGAGAGCTGGGCTCTCCCTCCACCTCCAGATGTGTGAGTTTGTGGGTGCAGGTTCAGCCCCAAAGAGGTCTGAGACCTGAGGATTTTGCTTTGCCTGAACCTTGCAGGGGGTTTTACCTACTTTTACTGAAGGTCAAAAAAGAAAAATAAGACACTGTGGGTCGAGTGAGACAGGACTCTGCCCTGAGACAGTCACATCAGCAAATAAACACGAACCTCACCGACACGCCTCCTCCGCACACCGGCACGGGTTGGGCAAAAGCGGGTCTCAACTTGCAAGTACACGAAACACTCTATTCCAGCATTATTATTTGCTGATCAGCGTGTTGTTTCCCATACAAACAGCGGTCAGCCTACTCTTGTCCACCCCGTGCATGTGTGGAAGAGAAAACGGCTCTCGCCCTGGAGAGGCCAGCACAGCGTCTTCAAGGAACAGAGGTCACGACGGAGGTCAGGGTGACGATGTCATGAACCGGGCAGCGCACACACACAGTCCCCAAGGGAGGTGGGGGCAGGAGGGGAGACACATTTCAAAACCAGACCCTCCCCTAGCAGGACTGCACAAACTCCCAAAAAAGTACTGACTGGAAGACCGGCACACCACGAGCTACAGATCGTTGCTGAGAGGAATTAAAGATGCACAGAAGTAGAAAGGCACCCCATCTTCGTGGGTGCGGAGGCTCAATGTTGCTGAGGTGGGAATCGTCCTCCAATTGATTGACATGTTCAACGGCAAATGCGCAAAATCCCAGGGGGCCTTCGGCAGAAGTGGACAAGGGGGATTCTGCTACTTACGTAGAAACGCAGAGGACAGAGTTGCCGAAACAATCCAGAGAGGAAAGAACCAAGTTGGGGGACTTAGCCTTGCTGACCGCACAGCTCATCAAGGCCACGGTCAGGAGGATGGCCTGGATGGGGGCCAGGGGCAGGCACTGGCTGCCAATAGGCACGAGGGGCCTTTCGGGGTGATGGCAGCACCTCACACTGGGTGGTGGCGAGGGCTCTGCAGCCCCGTCAATTCACGAAATCTCACCAACTCGTACGCTTAGGACAGGTGAAGTTCACGGCGTGTAACTTACACCCCTGATTTTTAAAGGGTCTCAGCTGATGCCTCTGCAAAATGTCTCGGCTATGTGTCAGAGGAGGCCTGGGCAGGTGGGCCCCCAACTGCCCTCCCTGCTGTCCTCTGCCCAGGCTGCCGGCACCCCTCTCCAAGCAGGAGGTGTTTCCCCAGTAGCCTGGCACCCAACTCTTCACCTTTGGGACTCCACTCAGCCCCAGCGCAGGGCTCCAACAGCAAAGATCGCTTGGGGGAAACTCAGAAAGAGCTGTGAATGCCTCAGGGCCTTGGTGGCCCAGGCAAGGAGAACTCGGTCCCCAGCACACAGCCCGGCCGGCTGTAATGCTATCTCCGAACAACAAGCTGTCTCTTCCGTGGCATCACCTGAACCCTGAAGATAGCCATGGCCCCTTCAAAGCTAATTCCCACGAGTTAACGCCATCGACACCCCCAAGAAACAGGCAGAAAGCCCAGTAATTCAGACCAAAGCCAGCTCCCGACCAGGCAGGGGAGCCAGGCACCCAACACATCCCAGTCAGTCAGACTGGGTTTCATCACGGTTGCCCGCAGCCCCGAGGGTCCCATCGGATGCCAAGCAAAGACCACTGGTGAGACGGGACAGTCACACAGGTGGCTTTTTAAAACCCACCTACTGATGTTTGTTCCTCCAAACAAGGACACTTCCTTTCAAAGGAGCCGGGAAACAAAGTAGCAAGTGGGCAGATGATGGAAGGGCAGGGAGAGTGGGAGCCTCTGCAAGTTACAAGGACCTGGGATGACAGGTGGGGTCGAGCACGGATGGAGCAGCATTTTGGAGTGGACCCGCTCCCCCCCACCCCCCGGTTTGGCAAGCCTCCTTCCTTCACTCTGTGGGAGGAAGTAGCTCCAGGAACAAGAATGAACAGAATTGATCCTGGCCAGTGAGGCTCAGTGGGCTGGGCATCATCCCGCAAAGCAGGGCATCGCCGGTTCGATCCCCATCAAAGCAGGTGCCTGGGTTGCAGGTTTGGTCCCCAGTCAGGGTGTGTAGGAGAGGCAGACAATCGATGTTTCTCTCTCACATTGATGTTTCTTTCCCTCTTCCTCCCTCCCTTCCCCTCTCTCTAAAAATAATAAATAATCATTTCAAAAAAATTAAAAAGAAAGAAAAGAACTTGGTTCTGCCCTGAAATTCAAGCCACAGGCTCTTGCTCCTTCTAGCAGTTCCTGAGAAGCCTCTGGACACTGCAGTAAAACTGACAGGAGATCAGCCTCCCACTCCAACAGACAGCCCTGAAGCCGGTGTGGGGGTGGGAAAACACCCATTCTCAGCATGGTCCGACCTGCCATCCCCAAACATGCCACAAGCCAGTGTCCATGTCTGGCCTCCGATCTCCCTGGGTCTCCGAGGATTCTCTCTCTGGACCAGGCCAGCAGTTCCACCAAGGCAGCGCAGCCCCGTGGCCGGCTCCTGATCCCTGGCCACACGGCCACCCAGGCTGTGACGCCAGAGGTATCGAGTCACAAGACCTGGGTTACCACGAGCTTGGAAATGGGGCAAAATTGCGAAAATCCTCCCTAGCAAGCTTCAAAAGGGCGTTCGTGGTCGCTGTGCCATTCTGGCCCAACCAGACCAGCACCCAGGGTCCCCTGGGTAGAAGAGAAAGAATCAGCCATGAGGATCCTCAGAATTCGCATCTGAAGTCTTTGGCTCTCACCTCAACTTGACCTCCATCAGCAGAGCTGGCGATATGAACCCAGAACCCCTCCTGGGACCGTTTCTGAGGGGCCTCTCCTGGGCACCGCTGAGCGTGGGCCCCCCGCATTGCTGACCCCCTTTCCCTGACCTAACAGCACGTGAGAGAGCGGAAACCTGGACTAGCACCTTGGCCATTTATCCCGTGTAACACACAGCACGCTGGACGGGATGCAGCACGGTGCTGGGGCCGCAGAAAGAACAGGCCAGTCTTCAAAGCAACCTGGAAAGCAAGTGAAACCTTCGCTGCAATTCCTGTACCAGGCGCCAGGGGGCGTCCTGTTCATCTTCTTCATCATCATCTTCTTCTTCATCATCATCATCATCACCACTTCTCCAGACCCTTTCCTCATCTCTCATTGAGCACAGAGGCTCTTCCAAGTTCAAGTGCACCCTCCCCAAAGGCCCCCAAACCATCACTCAAGTCTCAGCCCTTCCTGCTCCCTGTTCTGGAAAACTCTGCCTCCCTCCAGCACGGCCCTGCCCTCAGACGCAGCTTCTCGCTCCTTCTCCCCTGGACCCACAGGACGGAAGCGGCTGCCCCCCACCCCCACGGAGAAGCTGCTCTCCTTCTAGAAGCAAAGGGTCTGGATGGGAACTCATCCACTGGTCTGTCTTGCCCGTTTGCTCACGCTATATAGACATCCAGGTACCTGAAGTCAGACGGCCCGGGGTTGTCCGTCACTGTACGTGACTTCAGAGCAATTAACCTCAACTCGCTTCCCTCTCTTTTATTTCCTACTGTGTTTCGCATTTACTGTTATTCTAACACAGAATTTTCATCTGTTGGCTTTATGAACTGTACGGCCAGATAACAAAAGTGACAAATATGTAATGTCTGTGCTTTCTCGGAAAAGTCTTGCTTTCCATCCGGTTGGGAACCTTCTCTCGGCTCACCAAATGCAAACCTCTAATCTGCCCCACTCGACACAGCCTGCTTTTTGCTGATTTTATTTTATTTTTTTATCTTTTTTTTTCCGGACGCCCCTCCCCTCTGGCCACCCTCAGCCTGTTTCCTTGGTCCCTTTATCTAGAAAAGAAGGTGGCAGTGATTTCTTCCTCACAAGGATGTGGTCGAGATTAAGTAGAGATGAATTTGCGTGCTTTGTCAGGTAAACAAGTCAGTCTTAAAGTGCCTGCAAATGTAACTTCTAGCCCTGCTCACCTTAATTCTCTACCTTGGTTCGGATATTACACACCCACCATCAGTAGCTACAGAAGGTTTAATTAGACACTCAGAGATATAAAATGGTCCATTTTCTAAGTCGGTCCCTCTTCACAGTCTTGACTAGAATCTTAAGGTGGGCCACCTAACTCTGCCAACTCATTCTGGCACACTCCGTAAGGTGGGACTCTCTGAAGAGACACTCACAGCCCCCATTCTAAATCCAAATTCCTAATCCTCAGCCCAGGTGCCCCACAAAATTTCAAGCCTCTGCTAGCCATCGTACAAAAGAGATTTCTGATGGGACCCCCTATTTAAAGGGGACTCGCACTAATGTTTAATTACAGAAATCAAACCCCCCCCCCATCTCCAAGTTCCTAATGAGCAGCAGGTAAAGGCAGCAGACCCAGCTGTCAGGAGGGTGGGGAATCAGGTCAGCAGGGGAAAGACGGTGGGCACTAGGACCAACAGGACAAGACCCGAGGGAGAGGCACCAGGCACTCGTACACACACACCAAATCAGTTCCTTCTAAAGAGTGATGTTGTGAGCCTGTGGACCCCCTGACTTCCGGGGAAAACACATGAGAAGGTGTCCATGTCAGTGAGTCCATTTGGGTGAAAGGAGGACCTGGAAAGGGAGCATGGAGGCCCAAGGGGTAAGTGAGTAAGGGAGGGAGGCACCAAGAGCGCGGGTCTTCTTCACCTTCGAGCTCCCCACTGGGGATGTGGTGCCCTGGGCCAGGCAGAGGAGGACCTGTCAGCTCAGGAAAGGGGGCAGGGGCAGAGGAGCCTCTTTTAATGAAGAAGTAGCATTGGCCTTGGCTCACGATGACTGCCAGCTGGCCTGTCACTGGGTAGGGGAGGAAGATGGGCAAGAGAAGATGGGGGAAGCCACTGGAAAGACGCTTTTAAGGAGACTATCGAGTTACTCTCTTTGCCAGATTCCACACCGGGCAGACCATCAGTAACAAACTTAGTCTCCCTGGGTCTTCCCCCAGGAAGACATTCTTCAGGACCCGCGGGCTCAGAAGGGTGGGTGGTGATTCTGCTGGCAAGGATGAGCGCAGCCCCGAGCCAGTGGGTGAGAAAGTACAAGCTCCGCCGGACCAGACGCTCCCGTTATAAGACTGAGACCTGATGTGAAACCCAAATAAACATAACACCGTGTGACATTTTCCATCAGCCTCCTTGGCGTGGCACTGCATTCTGCTCCCAAGCAGATCGTGGCCGGAGACAGCCAAGGAGCCCCTCGCAGGGCGAAAGGCTGCGTCTCGGAAACCCCACTCCCCTGATAGCATCTCAGCCGCAGCGCAGACCGGCACCGGCAAACTGGGCCCCACGCTCTGGCTGTGTCTCCTCCCTGCCCCTTCTGGTTCCGTCTGTGAGTCACAGAAAAACCTGGAAACGCTATACAGCCACCAAACATGAAGGTGTTTCCAAGGGACCCAGGATGCTGTTCCAAGACAAGCAGCTTTTCCTGTGACCTGAATATCTGCCCTCCCCCACTGGCACGTTCTCAGCGTGGCCCCTGCAATGGGGAGGCTGCCTTAAACATCTCAAGTAAAACTGGACCAGGTGGTGAGATGCCTTAGAGAACTATTGATTGCTCCCCAAAGAGGACAATTTTGTTCTTTGGAGCATATCTGAAGACTCGAGTATCTGCCTATGTCTTCGATTGCAGATGCTGACTCTACTCAAAGTTAACTGTTCTCAAACTTAATGCCAGGGTCTCCACTGTCTGGCTGAGGGGCCAGACACTGTGCAGATTCCAATGGGCATCCACGCATCCATTCAATACACAAATATTCAACAAGACAGGACAGCTACACAGAAAACACCCACATGACCAGCAGAATGAGGCGTAGAAAAATGGTGAGGAGACAGATTTTATTCGAGACGCATACATGCACACACCAGGTGGAAAGCACCCACAGCCCTGAGAGAGGGCAAATGAGGTGCCGTGACCCTGTGAGTTCAGGGAAGGCTGGGATTGTTCCGGGAAGGGGTCCAGAATCACTTCACGGGGAAAGCAGTGTGTCGGGTGGCTCTGAAGGAAGAATGCAGCCTGAAGGGTGAAAGACATGTGCACCCGGTGGGGGGGGGGGGGCGGAGTAAGCGTTGGATCTGAGGAGCAAATAGGAAACTGGAGGTTGTCAGTCGGGCGTATGACGCAGCGGAATTCGAGAGTTGTTAAAATAAGAGCACAGTTTCACGGTTGGACTGTCTAATCCAAACAGGTGAGAGGGGTGGTGCCGGCAGGTTAGCAATGAGACCAGACGGTCATTGCTTTGGGTGCTGGCAGTTTATTGCAGCTTTTTTTTTTTAATTATTGATTTTGGGAGGGGGCAGGGGGAGAGAGAAAGAAACGTCATTTGTTGTTCCACTTGTTGATGCATTTGCTGGTTGCTTCTTGTTTATGCCCTAACCGGGGACCAAACCCGCAACCTTGCTGAATTCGAATGATGCTCTAACTAACTGAGCTACCTGGCCAGGGCCTGGTGTTGGAGACTTCCATTCCAGGTGACAAGATATAAAAACCCAGAATAATTGTTTCAGCACATTCTTCTAATTAAAGGTGGCAGGTCCTGCTAAGGGGAGAGGGGAGTAAGAGCATCGCCTCCCAGTTGCCACAGCGAACGGACAAGATGAGTCTCCGTCCCTGAGGCTTGGCCTTGGGGATCCCCTGCCGGAGGCCTAGTTATCCTGCCCTCAACCTTCTGGGCCCTGCCCCACGCCCACCTCCAACGGGCGGGCAGCTGGACTGGGCCTGAGCTGCCTGCCTCCCCAAGTGCTCCACAGTGGTGGCAGCTGTGTGCTGGGTTTCCTCCAGCACACTGGGGGTGGCACTGGACTCCACCCTAGACTGATGAAAATTCTCTTCCATGTTACGAACCCTAGAGAATTGCAAAGCTGGGAAAAGGAAACTAACTTGGTGGGACCTGGGCGCAGAGGGCAGTGACTTAGACAACGCTGCCATCTGCAGGTCAAAAATGAAAGTGCTGCTGGTCTGCTCCCCAGCTAGGAGTGATTTCACCAAATATTTATCGTGGATCTGAACAGGGTGGTTGCTGGATGTA